>JAODAL010001882.1:0-213232 GCA_025379985.1 Phyllomedusa bahiana
GAATGAAGAGTGGACTTTATACATAACAGTGGACAATTTCATAACCTGCATAGTAACATCCCTAGTCCAGCATTGTCCTCTTATCTTACAATTTATACATAGTTAAATAGCTCTCCTGTTTGAACGTTTATGGCTAATGTCTACAAATTGATACTTGCATGTTAATTTCAAGCGTGTTATGTGATTAATAGATATGCTGTAATCCACCTTTTTCTGTGCAATATGGAAATAAAAAGGAGTTTATAAAAAAAAAAAAAAAAAAGAAGTGATAAGCGAGAAAGGAAAGGTGTAGGACGTGGAGCTAAAGGTACGAGACAAGGCACTCCTTCCAGTGTTCTGGACAACACACAAGCGAGCACATCATCAGTCGCAGGACCGTCCGGCCTATCATCACTTGGTCGGTTCAATGTGCGTCTCATTTCTGAAGAGCGGCGCCAATCTGTTCTTCAGTGGTTAACACTAGAGATGGGCAAATCGATTCTAATGAAGTGGAATTAGTTTAGAATTTCAGGAAAACTTTGATTCTTAACGAAGTCGAAGTTTGGGGTGATTCGTGGGAACGAAGCATGTTTTTAATTGATAAAATGGCTGCGAGCACATGGCGTTACATGGGGCAAAGAAGTCTGGGAGGAAGAAAGGTGTAACCTAAATGACATGTGCAGAGATGAAGCCAATCAGAGACCGGTGGGATTCTGTGATGTCACCGCACTATATAAGTCCGCACGCGACACTGGCAGTTCACACTGCTATCACTGTGCTGTGTAGTGAAGCGGCTGCTGCTGAGATCTCACACTAAAGAACTAACTTTTATACAGCGATTTTTGGGGGGTGTCACAGCTTGTCTCAGAGACTGCTTCTCTTACATTTTGATTTTGTGGGGTATTGGAATTGAAGTCCAGTGTGTGTTCAGCTGCATATACATTTTAATGCTATCTGCTCAGTTCCTGAGCACATTGAATATCCAAGGGTTACCTAAGCCTGTTGCTGTTGTATTCAGTTAAAGAAACAGCGTTTTTACAATCCAAATACCACTTAATTTTTGGCTGCTCATTTCTTTTGCGCAATTTAGATCCAGGGGTTAATTAAGCATTTTTCTGCTGTTGTGGTCACTAAAAGAAACAGTGTTTTTCAATGCCAAAGAAGAAATTTTGCCTGTAGCATAATTCATATCCGAAGGTTAATTAAGCGTTTTTCTGCTGTTGTGCTCAGTAAAATACACGTCGTTGTAACACGCTACATAGCTGGTAATTTTTGGCACCTCATTTCATTTACGCAATTTACATCCAAGGGTTAATTACGCGTTTTTCTCCTGTTGTGCTCAGTATAATACACGTCATTTTTACACGCTACATAGCAGGTAATTTTTGGCACCTCATTTCTTTTGCGCAATTTAGATCCAAGGGTTAATTAAGCATTTTTCTGCTGTTGTGCTACATAGCTGGTTATTTTTGGCACCTCATTTCATTTGCGCAATTTAGATCCAAGGGTTAATTAAGCATTTTTCTGCTGTTGTGCTCAGTAAAAGAAACTGTGTTTTTTAACGCCAAAGAAGAATTTTTGCCTGTAGCATAATTCATATCCGAAGGTTAATTAAGCCTGTTTGCGCTTTTCTATTCAGTAAAATACACAGTGTTTTTAAACGGCACATTCAAGTAAATTTTTCCTGGCCATTTGTGTAGTGCAATTTATATCCAAGGGTTACCCAAGCTTGTTAGTGGGTTCATTTGGAGTCAAATACAGGGTTTGTATTTATCATATTCAGATATCTTCATTAAACAGAGTCTGTACATTTAAGAACAAACAGTATGTCAGACAGAGAGGTGGCAGGCTCTTCACATGCGAGTGGCAGTGGCACAAACATTCCTGGCGCAGGCCCAGGTCGCAGCACAGTAAGGGGACGTCGCAGCAGGGGTCACCCGGTGAGGCCAGAACTGCCGGTGCCATCTAGCGGCCGTGTGTTGTTCAGCAACCCAATGGTTCTTGATTGGTTGACTAGGCCATCCACTTCCTCCCAGATGACATCTGACAACACCAGCCAAGAGTCGGTGGGTATGTCAGATACAACCTTTAGTTGGCATGGCCCGGGAGCGGGTCAGCGGCCCTCACCTATCCTCAACCCGCCTCTGTCCCATCTGGTTTCCTCAGCCAGAGATCTACTATGTAGTCTGGGCTCAGCGCCACTATACAGCGAGGATGAACAATTTGAGGAGGACAGTCAGCAGCTACCTGGCAGCGAAGAAATGGGGCCAATATCCCCTGCTTCTTGCAGTAGGTGGCAAAGTATAGATGTGGAGAGTGCCATGGGAGGTCATGTTGTGAGGGGTCAGCCTCTGCATACCAAGAACGTTGAGGAGGACAGCAGTGAAGATCAAACAATAATCGATGATGATGTAGCCGACCGCACTTGGGAGACGGGTAAAGCAAGGGCTTCATCATCGTCGGGAGAAGAGGGCGTCAGCTTGTGCCTCAGCCAGCGGCGCAGCCAGCAAGTGGGCTGTGTGGCCGTGAGTCAGCAGGGTAGCAGCAGTGCGAGGTCAGGAGCCAAGCGGCCACGGGGTAGAAAATCCGCTTCGCTGGACCAGGAAAATAGCGGCACAGGGGCTCAGCGAGGCAGTGGCGGTAGTAGTCTCTTAGTGCGAAGCATTGGCGGTAAAATCAGCTACTCGGCGGTGTGGCAGTTCTTTGCTAAGATAGCGGAGGAGCCGAATATGGGTATATGTAGAATCTGTGAGCAGAAAGTGAAGCGTGGCCAGGGAGCTAACGTTGGCACCACGGCCCTGCGTCAACACATGCAGCATCACCATCCGGTGGCCTGGGAGAAACGTGGCTCAGATGTGGTGGTCCATCCTGCCACCGCAGTAACAGCAGAAGCAGCGCCCAGTGGCATACCATTTCACATGCCATTTCAGCCAGTCAAGGCTCCACCACCTCTGCATAAGGGAGCTGTTTCTCTTTGCCATCATCTCCCGGTCCAGATGCACTCTGCCACCCCAGTTAGAAGATCCGCTGGACTACTGGGCAGCTAAACTGGATGTGTGGCCGCAACTTGCTGAGTTTGCAGTGGAGAAGCTGTCCTCCCCGGCCAGTATCAGAGCGGGTGTTCAGTGCGGCGGAGGCCATCGTTACCCCAAGGGGAACCCGCTTGTCCAAGGGAAATGTGGAACGACTGACCTTTGTCAAGATGAATCAGGCGTGGATTGACCAGGATTTCCACATACCAATGCCTTAGGCGTCAGATTACATCAGACATGACGCCTCACCAAAACTTTGAGAAATGAGTCTGGGTTCAAACTACCTGCCTCAGCCACTATTCTGATGCCGCAACCCGCCTGATGCCACACATCTGCTGCCAGTTTCTCCATCTGCCTACCACCATCTTTACCAGGGACTGGTATTGCCACCCACCTCCACACTCTGTCATTGTGCCACTCTATGACCTCATGCTGCTGCTGCTACTGCTTTTGCTGGTGCCGTGACCTCCACATTGTGACATTGTGCCACTCTGTGGCCTACTTCTGTTTTTGCCACCTCCAGAATGTCATTTCATGTTGCCTCATGTGCTGCTGATGCTGCTGCCGTGACCTCCACACTGTGTCATTGTGCCACTCTCTGACCTCATGCTGCTGCTGTTGCTCCTGCCGTGACCTCCACACTGTGTCATTGTGCCACTCTGTGGCCTACTCCTGCTTTTTTGCCACCTCCAGAATTTGTCATTGTGCCACTCTCTGACCAAATGCTGCTGCTGCCATGACCTCCACACTGTGTCATTGTGCCACTCTCTGACCTCATGCTGCTGCTGATGCTGCTGCCGTGACCTCCACACTGTGTCATTGTGCCACTCTCTGACCTCATGCTGCTGCTGTGGCTGCTGCCGTGACCTCCACACTGTGTCATTGTGCCACTGTCTGACCTCATGCTGCTGCTGTGGCTCCTACCGTGACTCCACACTGTGTCATTGTGCCACTCTCTGACCTCATGCTGCTGTGGCTGCTGCCGTCACCTCCACAATGTGCCACTCTGTGGCCTACTGATGTTGCCACCTGAGCTCTCAGCTTGTTTTTTTTTCCAGCTGGCTCTGCCATGACTGGCAGGCTACATTCCGGCTTCAGTTTTTTGGTCACTTTTGCCCTCTTAAGAGCCCAGGGAATTTTATAGTGAAGCGATTCTAAGAGCGGCCGCAGTCATATGCGTGTCATACTAAAACACAACATTGTATGAAGACCAAACCAAGCTCCCTCTGCATATTTAAGCATGGCACAATGTTCTACAGAACCCTACAGGCTCTGTGCAGCCTGGAAATAGCTGTTTTTAACGCGATTCGTCCTGAAGTAATTCAGACCAAAACGATTTTTGTCGGAAAATTCGGCGAAGTCGGCGAATCGAATTTTTGAGAAATTCGTCCATCTCTAGTTAACACACCCCGCATTCAGCAGTTTTAACTCCTCTTCCTCTCAGTCACAACCAAAAATATCATCATCATCAGTCCAAACTGAAGCAAAGACGGGCCAAATGTCACCCAATAAACAGACCATACTAGATAATCCATATTCTGAAGAGCTCTTTGATGACACAATGCGGTTGGGGTCAGAAGGCATTTCAAAAGATCAAGAAGCCCAAGAGGATGATTTTGTCTACTCTGGTGCCCAATTGCTGATGCCCTGCTTTTGGGGTCACACTGCTGTAAAAGACAGCGGTAGTCAATGTCTTATTCAAAAAATTCTTGTTTAAAATAGTCATTTCTTCTTGCTAATTTTATTGAGTGTCCGAAAGGTAATTTTTGCTGTTTTTGGAGACATGCTGCTGTAAATGACAGCGATAGTCAATGTCCTATTCACTAAAATCTTGTTTGAAATATTATTTTCTTGCGAATTTTATTCTGAGTGTCCATAAGGTCATTTGTGCTGGTTTTGGGGTCAGGCTACTGTAAAAGGGGTACCGGGGGTGCCAATAGGGCAGTACTCCTGTCAGGGGCCCTAATTAAAAAGGGGTCCAGTGATATGTTAAAAATAGGAACTAGTGGGGGCGTGGCCTGCCAGGGGGCGTGGCCTGCCATGATAGAGGACAGACACTGCTAGTGAGAGCTCCAGCCGGGCCATTCAAAACCAAGGTGCCTACATCTTATTATGGGTCCTAAACGCCAGAAAAGACACCTAAGAAGGTCTATGAATGCCTCAGCAGCAGAGATCTCTATCCCCAACTTCTTTTCCCCTCTGGAGGATCTGCAGTCAGCCCCAGGAGGAAGCTCCCCAGAACGAGTGCCATCTTACCCAGGCCGCAGCATGATTCCTGGCAGTCGGAGCACAGAACCTGCAGGTCTCACAGCCTCTCCCCAAAAGAGTAGGCAGAAGAGGCAGAAGGACGTGCAGCAGACAGCAGATACCTCTCCTGAGCCCCCTGACACCACTGGCATGCAGCAGAGAGGAGATAGTGTACTGAGTGCAGGAAGATCTCCACAGGAAGAGACACCATTACAGCAGCACAAGGTACAGACAAGCAGGCTGTCTACAACTTCATCCTCTGATAGAGGTAAGAGTATGCCTGAGAAAAGCAGCAGGGGAGATGAGGAAACTGGGAGCAGTGCTGCAGACCAAGAGAGACCTGTTTTACAGGAGACAGGCAGTAAAGGTGACATACAAAATGCTACATTAATCACTCCCCCTGCCATGCTGCACTCCCTAAGACCTTCACCAAGCCTCTCACCAGCATCATTTAAGGGATCTGTAATGGACCCTTTGTTAGAGTCTGTTACCATTCCAAATCCCTTGTCTATACAACTATCAGAGGCATTAACCCCTGAACTGCCGATGGCTGACACGTACTGGCTAAACCAGGATTCCCAGCCTGAATCTGCATCATCCCAAAGGGATAACCCTGCTGATAAGTTTATTCCTAATTATGAAGGAAATTCTGAATCTGCTTCACCTAACATATCCAGGGACAAAGCTTTGCTCGCATTAAGAGATCACCCTGAATTGCAGGCGCTGCTCTTCTTGTTACCAACAAAGAGTGATCTGTCAGCACTGGCACATGACTTAAAAAGTGCCTGGAAGCAGGATCTCACAAGGGTTCAGTCTGATGTCTCAGCCTTGCAGGATAAAGTTCACAACCTTGAATCATTCCAGACGTCCGTGCAGCGTACCATCACTGATCTGCAATCCTCTATTGCAAACCAACAAGCAACCCAACAACAGCTTACTGATCACTTAGATGATTTAGAAAATCGCAATAGAAGGAACAATGTAAGAGTGAGAGGACTTCCAGAAACAGTAAAGACACAAGCATTAGGACAATCACTAACAAAGTTGTTCAATTCTATACTTGGGAAAAGTGAGGATTCACATATCGAAATAGATAGGGCACACCGAGCGCTGCGCCCTCAAAGTCAAGACCCAGCCAGACCATGTGATGTGATTTACCGTATTCACTATTTCTCGGTAAAAGAAGAAATTATGAAAAAGGCTCGAACCATCCCTGCTATCTTTTTTGAAGGAGCCAAGATCTCGCTATTTCCTGATCTATCTAGACGGACTTTACAACTAAGAGCTGCAACCAGACCACTACTATCGGTCTTACAGGCAAACCAAATTACATACCGTTGGGGTTACCCATTTGCCCTGTATGTCCGCACAGATGCTGGCACAGTCTCCTTTAAATCACCAAGGGACTTACCAAATTTCCTTTCTGCCTTAAAGCTACCTCCAGTGACCTTGCCAGACTGGGACACTCTTTCACAGCAAACTCTAAACCAGCAGTGGCAGATAAGCACTACATCCCCAAGAGGATCATCGATCTCTGCTACTCCAAAAGAACAAAGACCACATACACGCCTCAAGACTGTAGCCCAGCGTGAAAGGATGGATGCCACAGTTAGAAGAGGATTGCATTACAATACACCGTGAGAGTGTCTTAACTAAGTATGTTTTATATTGCTTTTTCCTAGGTGTCATAACACATAACTAATATTATATCTTACTGTTTGTTCACTTTGTAGGTCATCATCACTTGAGATAACAGTTATAGAATGAATTAGAAATGGCCCCATGGAGTTTGAAGTCCGTCTGACCTCCCTTAACTGAAGTTTAAAAATTTGGTGTATTGAATTTACTCTGTATACCAAAGTTCAGACAACTTTTTTTTTTTTTTTCTCTCCCTCAGGTAGACATTTCACCCCATAGGAATATGTTGAGCATTGCTGGCTCGCTTTGCGCAGCTATGATTGCTGCATGGTTCGCTAATTTTTCATTGCCTTACCATTTACTGTTAGGCTTTTCTTTTGAGTTAAAGTTCAGCTATGTTTCTATATGTTGTAATTTGTGCTGCTTTTTGTGCGATTTGCGGGGACCTCTGGTGGTGACAACAACACATTTAACACTTTTTTTTTCTAATGACTAGTCTACAATAGTATCCTTAATGTTAAGGGATTCAAACGTCCCGGAGAAGAAGTCCCAAATTCTTTACAACATGCACAAGCAGAAGGTTCACATATTATGTGTTCAGGAAACCCACCTTATTTCTGGGCATCTCTCATCTTTCAAAAATAAGTACTTCCCTACGTGGTGTCAGAGCAGTAACCTCACTCACAAAATAAAGGGAATGGCTATATTCATACATAAAAATCTCCCATGCAAAGTACTAGAGGTCAAAACAGACAACAACGCACAGTATGTCTTCGCCCGTTGTGAAATTGAGAACAGCATCTATACTATTGCAAACATATATGCCCCAAACCAAGGGCAACTCACCTTCTTTAGTAAGATGCTGGATGAATTAAATAATTATGCACAAGGTAAAATAATATTGTGTGGGGACTTCAATTTAGCCCTTCAACCTGAGGTTGACACCTCATCTGGCACGTCCACTACATCATGGAACAAGCTTAACAAAATAAAAAAATTATTATATAGTATGCAGCTAATTGATACTTGGAGAGTCAGCCACGCTAACATGAGGGATTATACCTTCTATTCAAACCCACATAAGTCTTACAGTCGCATAGACTACATATTTGTACAGCATACCCTTCTGTCATCTCTCAAAAAACTTCTATAGGTAATATATTGTTATCTGACCATGCTCCAGTACATTGCGAACTCCTACTTTCCATAAGTAGCAGCAAACAATTTACATGGAAGCTTAATGAATCGCTCCTTAAAGATGCCCTGTGCGTGCAGGAAATTACCCAAACGATTAATAATTTCACACAAATACATGACACAGATCCCTCTACACCACAGATTAAATGGGAAGCTCTGAAGTGTGTGGTGCGCGGAGTTTTAATCAAACATGGGTCGAGGCTCAAAAAAGAAGCAGCAGCCAAACTGCAGATGCTCTTACTCAAACTGTCTTCATTGGAGACAGCTCATAAAACCTCACTTGCAGAACATGAACTGCGCGAAATCACACAGGTCAGACATGAAATTAAACAGCTTCTTGACAAAAAATCTGCTCGCTTCAAACAGATATGCGCACATTCTTATTATATGTGGAGCAATAAGCCTAGCAGAATGTTAGCACGTGCGCTCCGTGAAAAAAGAGCCTCGTTATTTATCTCCTCTATTAAATCACCAACTGGTCATATTGTACACACACCACCGCACAGATTTTGGAACAATTCCATTCTTATTATCTGGGGCTGTATAATCTCCCTAGGGGTATCCACTCTTCAGATTCTCTGGAGGGATTTTTGAAGAAATCTTCACTGCCGAAGGTCTCTCCAGAAAAACTGTCTCAATTAGAGTCACCATTTCACCAGATGAATCACAAACAGCCATTTCTTCCCTACCTGCAGGCAAGAGTCCAGGCCCTGATGGGTATACTGCAATATTTTTCAAAACATTTAAGGAACTACTAGCGAACCCATTGTTAGACTCATTTAACTCAATTTCCCAATCTCAACTTTTCCCGCCTTCCTTTTTACAAGCACATATCACTGTAAGACCCAAGGCTTTGCCCTAGCTATAGACCTATATCGCTTTTAAATACCGATACTAAATTATTTGCTAAAATGATAGCACTGAGACTCAATTCAATTTTAGGGAAACTAATACATTTTGATCAGGTGGGATTCGTCCCATCAAGGGAAGCTAGGGACAATACCCTAAAAACTTTTTCTATCATAAATCACGCTTATCATCAAAACACACCAGGCATGATCCTATCGCTGGATGCGGAGAAAGCGTTCGACAGAGTAGACAGGCGATTTTTGCAGTCTGCTCTGTCGAACATTGGTGTGGGTCCAGTTATGATGCACAGAATCCTTGCCCTATATCATGCCTCTTGCGCCCAGATAAGAATAAATGGGTCCCTTTCCAGACCGTTTCAGATCCGCAACAGAACCAGGCAGGGATGTTCGCTATCACCTATTCTATATGTCATTATTATGGAACATCTGATGCAGTCCATCAGAAACGCAGGAGATGTGAGAGGTATCCAAATCAGCAATACAAATGCTCTGCATTCGCAGATGACCTCCTTTTATACATTGCACATCCGATTACATCTCTGCCGGTTCTAATGAATATCCTAAAGGAATTTGGCCAACTTAGTAATTTCAAAGTAAATTTTTCTAAAAGTATTGCATTAAACATTAACCTCCCAGTCTCGGTTGTGGACTCAATAAAACATAACTTCCCTTTTAGGTGGGCTAAGCAATCATTTACTTACCTAGGGATACAAATCCCGCTACATCAACATCTTGTATACGACCTCAACTATGCTCCCCTATTAACGTCTATAAAAGCTGACCTCAGCAGATGGGATAAAAGGGACTTTTCTTGGGTGGGGGAGGGGTGAACATCGTAAGATGAATATCTTACCACGTCTTTTATACCTTTTCCAGACTATCCCACTTAAGCTTCCTAAGACCTTCTTCCAGGGTATCAATAAACATCTTACGCACTTCATATGGGCTGGAAAGAAGCCAAGAGTTGCAAGGGACATTTTGATTCGATACACAATAAAGGGGGGGTTGGCTTTGCCGGACATCAAATCATACTATGTAGCGGCGGCCGCCACCAGGTGATAGACTGGTTCACCATACGACAACAAAATGTTGGGTTCAGATGGATAGAGGCAATAATCGGCTCCCATTATCAGCTCTACCATGGACACTATACTCTGATAGGAACAGAATTTTAAAACCACAAATATACCTCTTGTTTCCAGAATCACATCTTCTGTTCTCAGAGTGTATGGTCCAAAATATAGGCTATTCTTCCCAGACGGGCCTCTTATCCCGATAAAAGGGAATACAGCTCTATCAATATCTATTCCCACCTTGCTATATCAAAAAGACTCAAAAGATCGATCTCTCACAATACATGACTTTCTGGACACCACCTCCTTTAAAGCTTATGAAACACTAATACCTTTCGAGAAGAGAACACCCAACATGTGGTTACAGTATATGCAAATCAGACATTTTTACACTGTTAATAAAAAGAAATTAGATTTACATAGGGATTTAACAGAATTTGAATCACTATGTGCTCTTAAGAAACCTCCAGCCCATCTCATCTCTCAGATATATAACATGATAATTACTACCTTAACCCCATACAAACCCACTTATCAAAATCGATGGGAGACAGAACTTAAACGCTCATTTACTGATGACGAATGGGAGAAAGCATGTATTTTAACACTTAGGTATTGGTATCTTGCCGAATCCAAGAAACAAATTTCAAAGTTCTGTCTAGATGGTATAGGGTACCAACCCTCCTTAATAAACTATATCCCTCAGTCCCATCATGTTGCTGGAGATGTGGGGAAACACAGGGATCAATGACCCATATCTGGTGGGGGTGTATGGAGATCCAGTCTTTCTGGACCAGAGTGATTGACATAATTAAATTAATCACGGGAATAACCTTGCAGAATGATCCCTCTGTGCTCCTTCTTTTTATGTTCCCGCAAAGCACCTATGCCCTAAAGGGAAGTCTCATGCTCTTTCTTTTAGTAGCAGCAAGGATTCTGATCCCAAGACTTTGGAGATCCACCATAACTCCGTCGATCACATCCTGGTTTAGGGAGATTTTCCATCTACAGAGAATGGAGGAACTCAGAGCAGATAATTCTCACCTCCTCGACAAGCACAATAGGACATGGAGGGATTGGGTCTCCTTCACATCTTCCCCTGAATACTCCAACCTCATATAAGACCTTCTTTGTATCTTTTGGGATCTTTCCTCTGACTAGATATAGAATGAAGTTGTTGGGCCTGGGGGTCCTATGCGGGATGTGCATAATTGGCAGCACTTAGTTGTTTTTATTTTTCTGTTTTAATGTAAGTTTGGATCTGATGATATGTTTCAGTTCTGACTAATCTTATTGCTAATCTGTAGACCACTATCACAATAATAGTACATTTTTTATATAACTTTTTGCTTTTAGGTTACCAATCCAGAAGCATTGTGTTATTTCATGAGGTTATATTAAGCCATTTAAAAAAGTTAATAGAAATTTCTATGTCTATTCTACTAGATGTGAATTACAGAAAGGACTGTTGCATTATTTCTATTTTCTCTTGTACTGCTGATTGCATTTATTAATAAAATTACTTCTTTGAATATGAAAAAAAAATAGGAACTAGTAATGGGTGGGGGCCCCATTTGATTTAGCTGCATTGGGTCCTGAAATGGTTAATAGATTACTGACGACAGCCCTGGCTGCCATTGCACCCACTATAACTACGGCCCTGCCAGCTGAACCTCCGTGTTCCCCGTTGGGATGTTCTTGCTGCCACCACATATATGACATGTTCTTGGGCCCTGGTTCCAAAATGTGATAGGGGGCTCCTGCCAGTTACCATGTGCCATTTCCAATACTGGTGTCTTCTTATGTGTCAAAGGGTTACCACTGTACCTGCTATAGCTATGCTGCCCTCATCTTTTCAGTTAGCCATTGAAAAGAATGAATTATTTTAGCCCGTGAATTTTTTTTCTGTGACTCCTAGAGCCAAATTGTCTTCACTAAGTTGCACCATGTATCCAGTTTACTGTTATAGGTGGTAATTCCATCTTCTCCTCACCTGTTTCGGTATAAAAATTAACCTGATCATTTTCTCCCATTGACTTTAATAGGAATCAGTGATTGATCGAGATCGAAAATTGACATGATTTTCTTTAAAATTGGCAATCGGCTTGATCTAGATTTTTTTAGTGATTGCTCATCTCTACTCATCACTACTCCTGGTTCCTTGTTCCTGCCTTAGTATGTCCTGTGCTTGTGGCAGTACTCCTGCTTCTAGCAACTTCTGACTACGTTCCTGTCTAGCCCTTTTAATATTATGCCTGGTATTTGTGGTAGTACTCCAGGTTTCTTGATCCTGGCTGTCTTTTTGGATACTACCCCTGGTACTTATACTACTCCCATTTCCTTGGTCCTACCTCACCCATTGGATACTCTGCACCAGCTATGTGTCATACTACTCCTAGTTGTGACTCTGGGTTATTCCTGGATAGGACATCTGGCCTACACCTACTTTGCCATGTTCTCTTGCGATCGACCTAGCCTAGCTCTGCTCCTTACCCAGCCTGTTTTTGGTTCTGACTCCTGGCACCTATTTGTTCTATCTGAAGCCTGTTATTGGTTGCTGCCCTTTTTTTTTTTTTTTTTTTTTAAACTTTGTTCTGCTCCTGGTATCAACTGGTCAGTAGAATCTGGCACTTTTTGGGCTTAGTTTCTGTTATCTCCTATTTCCAGTCACTATACTGTTTCTGATCTTTGTGTTTCTGGTTTCAGCTATCAGTCTGTTCCTTGACAACCCCGATTTGTGTAACAATAATCCCCTCAAATTCCTATTTTGCAACAATGATCACAATTCATGTTTCATGTTTCTGTTATTCCTTCACTGCTGTGTCTGGCTGCCAATTAGTGACTTAGTAACTATTCTGAGGTCTATAACCTGGGGAATCACACTCTAGCAAAGTCCATACTTCCGAGTGAAGGGTTAAAACAAACAGATTTGATGTAGATTTACTTGTTAAAATGGTGTGGATTTTCCACTGCAGAAAATCCACACCATTATAGGTTCTCTTGAAACCACCCTGAATGTTTTTTTTTTTTTTTTTTTTTTTTTTAAAAATAGGTAAAATAAAAAAAAAACATTTAAAAAAATCTGTTTTGGCAACAAATAGACTTTATTAAATATAAATCACAAGACATAAACATGACTTATATTCATTTGGGATCTTCAAGATGGTAACAACCCATACAATAAATTACATACCATAAACAAAATAAAATTATTAAATATGTGGTGGAATTGTTTTTTTGTGTATAACTGCCAAATAACATAAATGCTAATGTATCTAAACCAAAACTAGACACTTGCATAAAGAACATGTCATCCTTCAAAAAAAACAAAGACTTCTACAGCTCCACTAAAACAAAAATAAATAAATGACTGTCAAAATGAAGAGGCAAAATTGATAAAAAATTCACATCCTCAAGGCCTCAAATGTTAAAAGGTGTCTATAGCATTCAAATCTCTCTTCATAAACAAGTACTTTGTTTCTATTAAATATCTTACATCAGGTATGCTTTCTAAATAAAAAATAATTAAGTTGTATAATTATATTTACATGTGGCCCTCTCTATAGAAACAAAAATAAATTCACATCCCTAAAAAAAATCCAAACCCATAGGAAAAATTTAGATTCCAGGATAGAGCAAAAAAATAAAATAGAAAAAAATAAAAAAAAGGATAAAAATAAATGAGGGCATCTGGTTCGAATTCTTTATCTAAGTACCCCACGTGGCCCTGGGTTAATTTGGTGATGAACAACGCTAACATACAACAGTAGTGCAATCCTCAATCCAGCACATGTCACTTTACATAGGTTTTCAAATATTAGATGCACAATTTAATTTTGGGCTTCCATTCAAATAACAGAAATAAGTATAGGGTACTCTTCACAAATGATGACATTACAGAGCACACAATATTCTCCTTGAAACAATCTGATAAGCTTAAGCTTTTTTGTATTTATTCCTCTGGAAGATGTCCAGTATGATTTTGAGAATATCTTTGTAGTAGAAAGAGGTAGAACATTCTGCAAATGTCATAGGTCAGAAACTTTACATCTCAACCCCTTCTTTTTTTTTTTTTATAACAATGTTTTATTTGGAAAAATACAGAGATCACACATATTAAAACATCTGTTAAGAATAAATATTCATACAGTATTGGACATTTCGTATTATCATTAAAGTTATGAATTGTTAATAAAGACAATATCCAAAATGAAATGTGTCACTCTGCTTCTTCCATTTCGTTTTTCTCTTAAATTCCTGATTAACTGAATGATTATAATTACAACTTTAAACATATCAACTTTGTCATGCAGTACCTCACCCCTCCACCTTAGACTTCTATATCTAACTTTCCTAGATTACCACTTAGTTTCTCCGTAAGATAATATGTAGAATATTTAAAGGGTTCAATTATTCTCATAATTTCCTGTGTGTCACAAGTGCCAGCAATAAATTCTTTCCATTTTCTAATAAAGTTTCCCGTCAATTGTTCTTTTTTCCTTTCTGTGTCTAGCTTTTCTAAAAGCATTAATTGTTTCAAAGAGGCATTCACTTCAGCTATGTCTGGGGGTTTATCTTCCAGCCAATGTCTGAGTATGATACACTTGGCTGCTAACACCGTTAGATGTATTCCTTAACTTTGTAGACTCTGTTTTCCTCCCCGTCTCTTTCATTAGGCCTCAATAAGTATTGGAAAATACAGCTTTGTGGATCTAAAGGTATTCTGACCTTCCATATTTTCTCTATGAATTTCCCCACCTCTTCCCAAAAACTCTGTATTGCTGTGCAGTCCCAGAGACAGTGTATCAAACCTTCCCTAGGCTGATTGCATTTTGGACAAGCCTTAAGATACTCTACCCCATCTTTGTTTTTCTCAAATGGAATGTTAAATGCATAAATAGCTCTATGCGCGATCTTAAATTGAGTCTCCCTCCAGATTTCGCTAACAGTGGCCTTTTTGACTAATTCCATTCCCTTCAAAATTGTATCTGTCAAATCTTCATCATTTAACTCTTCCTCCCATTTTTTAAACATATTTGTTGCTGTCCCCACAGAGGACCACGCCAGGAAATTGCCATAAATCTTTGACAAAGTGCCTTGCCCACCAGATATTTTCATAATCTGGGAAAATTCTTCTGGATCCCTCACCCTGCTAAAATTCTACAATTTTGCTCTAAGAAAACTTTTCATTTGCCAGTATTGTAGTATGTGATTTTTCCCCAAACAATATCTGCTTTGTACCGCTTCCCAACTCATGAAGTCGTCCCCTGTCCTTTCCAACAGATCCTCCAGCGTGGAAATCCCTCTAATCTTTAAAGAGCTTGTTTTCTCTCCCCCGGTGGAAACTCAGGGAGGGACCACAGCGGTAACCACTTGGTTACAAACATTGGTCTTCTATACATCTTACGGACCTGTCGCCATGTTGCCAACGTATCTCTAAAAATGACATTCTCCTTGACATGAACTGGTAGAGATCTATGTGGGGTCAGGAGGAGTGCTTTTAAGTTCCAGGGGTGAACCAGTTGACTTTCTGCAAGATTATTTGAAAAAAAAAAACGTGTGTCATGCGACAAATCTAAGACGTGCCGCCACATTGCTGCTAAGTTGTATAACCTAACGTTGGGCAATTGTGCCGCTCCCTGATTTTTCTTAAGCATCAGTTTATCTAATGCTATCCTTGCCCTGTCCTTTTTCCAAATGAATGTCCCAAAGGCGCTCCTAAGCAAATTGATGTCTTTGGGCCTCAGTAGTACTGGCATTATTATTTATTTTAAAGCGCCATTGATTCCAAGGCGCTGTACATTCGAGGGGGTTACATACATAACATAAGTCAAACGAGTACAGTGATAAGTGATGAATGACAATTGGCATGACAAAGGGAGAGAGGACCCTACCCGCGAGGGCTTACAATCTACAAGGAGGGGGAAAGAGACAGAAGGTAGCGGCAGATATGTTTGTGGAGGGTGTAGTGGCAGCAGGGTTATTGTAGTTTATAGGCAAGCCTGAAGAAATAGGTTTTCAGATTGCTTTTGAAGCTGGTGAAAGTGGGGGAGAGTCTGATGGGTTGGGGCAGTGAGTTCCTGAGTGTGGGGGAAGCACGGGAGAAGTCTTGGAGACGGTTATGTGAGGAGCTGATAAGAGGAGAGCAGAGAAGAAGGTCCTGTGAGGAGCGGAGATTGCGTGAGGGGAGGTATCTAGAGATTAAGGCAGAGATGTATGGAGGGGAGAGGTCGTGGAGAGCCTTGTAGGTCATGGTTAGTAGATTGAAATGAATTCGCTGGGCAATGGGAAGCCAGTGAAGGGATTGGCAGAGGGGAGAGGCAGAGGAGTAGCGAGGAGAGAGGTGGATAAGACGGGCAGGAGAGTTGAGAATGGTTTGAAGGGGAGCAAGAGTGCTAGACGGGAGGCCACAGAGAAGGATGTTGCAGTAGTCGATGCGGGAGATGACAGGACATGGACCAGCATTTTTGTGGTGTCATAGTTGAGGAATGAGCGGATGCGAGAGATGCTTTTCAGGTGGAGGCGGCAGGCAGAGGTGAGGTTTTGGATGTGTGGTTTGAAAGATAGAGCGGAGTCTAGGATTACCCCAAGGCAGCGGACTTGCGGGACAGGTGAGAGAGTGTAGCCGTTGACTGAGATAGAGAGATCAGGGAGAGGGGTAGAGTTGGACGGTGGAAAGAGGATGAGTTCTGTTTTCTCCACATTTAGTTTTAGGAGACTTGAGGAGAAGAAGGAGGAAATGGACGATAGACAGTCTGGGATCCGGGAGAGCAGAGAGGTAACATCTGGACCGGAGATGTAGAGTTGGGTATCATCCGTATAGAGGTGGTAATGAAAGCCGTGTGAGGCTATGAGCTGACCGAGGCCAAGAGTGTAAAGAGAGAGAAGAGTAAAGGACCCAGGACTGACCCCTGAGGGACACAAACAGAGAGTGGCCGGGGGAGGAGGTGGAGCGAGAATGAGAGACGCTGAATGTCCGATCAGTGAGGTCTGAGGAGATCTAGGAAAGGGCCAAGTCTGTGATGTCATTTAGATTAGCTGTTGTATATGCACATAACCTCAACAGAAGATTACCAGGAAGTTAAGAAATCTTAAAGGGGCTTTCCAGGGGAGTAACTAGAGAAGCCTGGAAGTGGGTATAATCATCTCGCAAAGCTAACCATTTTTATTAACTGTATCCTCCCCATTACTGATAATGGCAAATTTTGCAATTTTTTTTTAGTACTTCCAAAATTTTCTTAATAATAGGTATAAAATTAATATGATAGATTAGTGACGACCTGGCACCTATTTTAATCCCCAGGTAGGTGATGTGTGATGTTACAGTCTCTACTCCCAAATTTTTCTTTCCTAGCCCACCTTTGTCTCCAATCCCTAATAGTTGACTTTTATTGACCTTGTATCCTGAGAAAGACCCGAAGGTTTCCAGAACCTCCATTACCCTGCCCACTTGATTAATTGGGTCCTCCATAAATAGGAGCATGTCGTCTGCAAAGCAGACTAGTTTAGCTTCTACCTCCCCAATTTTGATTCCCTTATAAATATCTTTCTCCCTAAGGTACAGGGCCAATGGTTCTAAAGCCACATTGAAGAGGAGTGGAGAAAGGGGGCACCCCTGTCTTGTGCCTTTTTGGAGATGGAAAGCGTCAGAAATAAATCCCGGTGTACTAATCTTTGCCTGAGGGTTACGGTACATAGCTCCTATATAAGTTCTAATCAAACCAGTAATCCCCATTTGGTCCATGACAAGATTAAGCCACCCCCAATGTATATTGTCGAATGCCTTTTCGGCATCTAAGGCTAACAATGCTGGTTTCTTAAGCTTGTCCTTTGATTTTTCCGCCGCGATTTGGGCAGTCATTACCATTCTTATGTTTTTAATTCCCGATCTCCCCTTTATGAACCCCATTTGATGATCCCCAATAAGCTTGGGGAGAATCAAAGAAAGTCTATTCGCCATAATTTTAGACATAATTTTCACATCTTGGTTAATCAGAGAAATTGGCCTATAGGAATCTGGCATTGTGGCTATCCTCCCTGGTTTATGTAACACTTTTATATATGCTATGTCCCCTGACGGAAGCATTTTCTCCGAACGAATGACTTCTTCAAATACCTCTCTAAGCCTGGGTGTGATTTCCTCTCTCAATAGCTTAAAGAAGTCGCTAGAGAAGCCATCGGGACCAGGCGCCTTGCCTAATGGAAGACTCTTTATCACTCCAGAGATTTCCTCCTCTGTAATCTCTCCATTTAAAAAGTCCTTATCTTCACTGGAAATATTTGGTAGATTTAGGTCTTTTAAAAATTCCTGGCCTCTCTTAATCTCGTAAGGGGGCTGGGAATACAGCTTGGAGTAATACTGTTGCAAGATAGTGTTAATTCTCTTAGGGTTGGTAGATGTTTTGCCCTCTCCGTCAACCATACTCAGTATGTTAGTGTTGGGTCTCCTCCCCCGTACCAAGTTGGCTAGTAATTTCCCGGCCTTATTACCATGTTTATACAGGGTCATTTTAAACTGATCACTAAACATATCCTCTAATCTGCCTTGCTGGAGTTCATATGCTGCTCTAGCTTGGGTCCATTTTTCCTTATTCTCTAAGGACGGATCTTGTAGAAATTGAGTATATGTGTTTCTCAAAATTAATGTTGTTTCTTTAAGAGCTTTTGCTATTTTTCTTTTCTTTGATGCCGTGTAAGACATGATGCGACCTCGCAGCACTGCCTTGGCCGTATCCCAGTATAAAAAAGTATTCCCTACTTGGTCTTTATTGTCCCACTCAAATTCTCCCCACCAACTCCGAAGGAGTTCTTAAAACTGTTTTTCCCTAATATTGATGCTAATAGGTGCGTGGTCAGATATTACTAAGTCCCCTATCCCTGTCCCATCTACCTGCTTAGTAAAAGATGAGATGTCAGAAAATAATCTATCCGTGACTAGGATTGCCTCGCATGAGAGTAGTGTGTGTACTGCCTCTCTGCTGGATTGTGCAATCTCCATATATCTACTAATTGGGTGTCAGAGCATAGTTCTTTCAACAAAGAATCGCATGTATCTCCCTTTCTGGGAAGTGGGTCTTTCCTCTTCCTATCCTCCAAGTTGCAGAAAACACTATTAAAGTCTCCACCCAGGAGAACATTTTGGTTATCATCTTTAAGTACCATTTGCTCTAGGTGTCCGTAGAAGCTCTTATCTCTTTTGTTCGGGGCATAGATATTATAAATGCTAAGTGTACCTGCTGGAGTTTCTACATTTATCCATCTCCCTTCCCCGTCCCTATGTTGAGACAGCAGCTTGCACGCAGAGTTCCTATGAAGGAGAATCAGGACTCCTGATTTTCCATTTACCGTGGGGGATCCCCACACCTCCCCTACCCACAGCTTCTGGACCCTTTAAAAGTCAGCCTCCTCCAGGTGTGTCTCCTGAAGTAAAGCTATGTCTAATTTTTGCCTTTTTAAGTGTCTCAACTATGCTTCTCTTGTGGGGAGATCGTAACCCTTTAACGTTCCAGCTAATTACTTTTACCATGACGAGATTTTAAGCGAGTAATCAAAGTGGTGTAGTATGGGAGTCTGCATGACACAACATATTTAACAACATCAAAGCATAAAAAATAGATTACTTTAACATTAGCCTCTGCTATCCTTCTTCCTCTCCTGTTGCGGACTTCTCTTTTTTCGTGTATGAACAAAGCTATTACAACATTCCTCAATCTCATCCTTGTTTGTACTAACCTACTCTCCTCCCGTACCACCTCCCCCTTTGCTACTTTTTCTACGTACCTTCCCCAGTTAACCTCAGTAATAACCTTATTTAACGACCTATGGGTGTACAACTCAATCTAGCAGATTGTAAAGTAACCCCTTCTTGACAGCCAGTCATAAAAATATAAACACAAAAACATAACAGCTCTACAGTGCTGCTGATATTTTTTGTGCTTGCATGGTTTGCTGCCATGTTACCGTGCACCTACATCATTTACTTTAAAATAGTTTTGGATGCGCTGATCATTTTTTGGCCATAATAATATGGCCCTATTTTTTTTTTCCTCTCCGCCTAACAAAAGCCATAACTTTTCTATTTTTCCTTCTACATATCAGGGGCAAGGCTTTTTAATGTTTTATTTTTGTACTTTCATGCCGTTATTAACCGTACCAAAAAATATACTGAGAGGCCAAAATAAATTTAAATGGAGTGAAATGTGATAAAAAACACCTCAATTTTGGAATTTGGAACTTTTTTCCTCTACCATGTTCAAACAGTTGTGAGCCCTAAAACATAAAAAGATCGTCCCAGAGAACGCCTTTAAAGGAGTTGTCTCACTACACCGATTCATCTCACCTCAGTTCTGTTTTCTTGGTTTCACTTTGAATTCAGGGGCATGTTTACTGGCTTCTGCTAGTTGCTGTAGCTACAGACCTGGCTCCTACTGCAACTAGCGCTGACAGTCTATCAGGAGAGATCAAACAGGTCAGTAGCTATAGCTACCTGAGGAGCTGATGCAGCCCATACAAGAGGGGATATTTAGGAATAGGTAGGACATAGTTAATGGACATATATTGCAAAGTAACTTGTTTTTACAAGATCTTTAACATAAAAAGCAATCCTTGTAGGGAGAGAACCCCTTTAAGTCCCCTAGGGTACTTGACCACTAGGTGGTGTGATCACCAGCACACTCTTCTGCATTGTGTATACAATGGTCAAAGATGGTGGTTCTATTACTTCCTAGTTTCCAGCCACCATGTTAACTTATCAGCACCCCACAATATCTGTATATTTTAAGTTATATTTAGAACTAAATATATATAATGTTACAAAAATATAAATATATATATATATATATATATATATATATAATAATATATATATATATATTATATATATATATATATATATATTTTATATATATTGACATATGTAAAGTGAGGAGTCACTTGGGCTTGTGGGACTATACCTGGGGAGTCTCAATGTCATGATATTAATTTATTGTGACTTGGGATCTCTTAACTTGGGGTATAGAAAGGCTGTAATTCATTGTAGTAATGTGCTATATGTTTTGCGGCTTTTAGAACAGGCAGCTTGTATTGCCGAATTGATGTGCAAGCGGCCAGGTTCCCCCAGTAATATGGTTGTCCATGCCCTCTTTGTCTAATTAGCATAACTATGAATTTATTATTTTAAGTTTATTATTTTATATCTTTGTATACGGCGGCTAGCTAATGCAATGCGTTGTTGTGCTGGCTGCCCTTTTCCAAGATGGCTTCTGTGGTCTATGATATCCCTGATGGCGCTGCGCGAGCTGCGGCGGGTCCCGTTGTATTGCTTGCTCGTCGTGATGGATCCGGTCATGCGCATCTACACACGGCGGACGCCGAGACAGTAAACCATGTTCCATGCGGTTTTGTTTATTACAAGTGAAAGGAGGCGCTCATTCCGCCCCCTTTGGAAGTAAATATGCATTTATATTGTATGTTTTTCACATATTATGCACTGTATAATGCACATGTATATTGAATTTGTCTTGTATAGAATATGTTTCACTTTATTTGACACAGTAATGATGGTAATTTGTATGATTATATATTGGATTTTCACAATGAGTATATGTTTATATTTGCACTGTTTGATGATTGTAATTTGCATATGTATGAACACCTATCTATAAATTAAGATTTTGCCACTCCTTTACTGCTTGAAAAAGGCTTGAAAAAGGCTCTGTGTGAGCCGAAATGTTGCCCTGTGGACATGAAATAAAGCACTAGTTTTTTTTCATCCTTAAAGTGTGAGCGCGGCGTTTTTCCTTTATTATTATATTATATATTATACACACTCCCCGGCCCTTTATTGGGGAAAACACCGTCCAACTGCTCTTTAAACATTTAAATTTCTCTCGGGGGCCAAATCACATGGCGGCAACTCAGTGCATTTAGGATGTAGACATTTTTCAGACAATTCCGCAGTTCAAACCCGAGCATCAGTAGGGGAAAAAAAGGTGATTTGAGTCCCTTGAACGTGGCATGGTTGTTGGTCCCAAAAGGGGCTGGTCTGAGTATTTCAGAAACTCTGATCTCCTGGGTTTTTCACGACAGCCATCTCTAGGGTTTAAAAAAGGGTTTCCGAAAAAAAAAAAAACATCAGTGGCGGAGTCCTGTGGGGGGAAAAGCCTTGTTGATGCAGAGGTCAAAGGAGAATGGGCGGGACGGGTTCGAGTGATAGAAAGGCACAGTGACTCAAATCCCCCCTTTACCCCAAGGTACAGAAGAGCATTTTTGACCGCACAGTAGGCGAACTTTGAGGCGAGGGCTACAGCAGCAGAAGCCCACACCGGGGTGCACTCCTTTCGCTAAGAACGGGAAAAAATGAGGCTCCAATTTCCCCAAGCTCATCGAAATTGGAAGTAAAGATTAAAAAAACGTTGCCTGGTCTGATGAGTCTCGATTTCTGGGACATTGGATGGTAGGGTAAAATTTTGGCGTCAAAACATAAAAGCATGGTCGATCCTGCCTTGTATAACGGTTCAGGCTGGTGGTGGTGGTGTCAGGGTGTGGGAATATTTTTGGGGCTCTTTGGGGCCCCCTTTGGGACCAATTGAGCACGTTGCAACACCTTTGGAATCTATGCCCCGAAAAAATTGAGGGAGTTTGAGGAAAAAAAGGGGGTCCCAAAACCCTTACTTTGCGGTGTCCTAATAAAAATGGGGGGAGTGATAAAATTTAATATTTATATATTTTATATATAATATTTAAAAACACATACACACACACACCTACCTATTGTGCAGCTTTACTAATAGAAACAACTAAAGAATACAGCTAAAGTCTTAGTGGTAGGGAAACTTCCCCACTACCTTTGTTTAAAAGTCAATTGACAGGCTGCTGATAATAATATACAGTGATACACATCAGCCCATCAATCACCACTCAAGGGAGGAGGAAGGGGGATCACTTTGCTATCTAGGGTAATTGATTCATAACCATAATTCCCCTGATTCTGTCATTTTTAGAAATATCCTATATATTGCACACTATTGCACTCAACCACAAGTTTCAGAATAGAAGGAGCACCTACAGAATTTTGGGGTCTCATTTTCAATTGGATATTTTTAAGATGCCACTCCAGGTTTGCGGATACCCTAAAATGCTAAAACTTTATAAACACCCCTAAAAAAAAACTTGAGAAACCTAACGAATATATCTAGGGGTAAAGCGGATAGGCGTTTCACAGATTTTTTTAGCGGTAGGTTATGAAAATGAAAAAAATGTTTTTGTTTTTTTTCAATTATATGCAGTTTTAGCTAAAATGTTTTATTTTCACAAGGAATCCTAGGAAAACAAAGCACTAAAAAAATTGTTACACAATTTCTTCCAAATTCAGCAATACCCCCTTGGGGGAGGGGATATTTTTGTTTAAAGTAGTTCACACGACTAAGTTTGGGTTTTATTTGGCCCTAATTACGCCCAAGTCGCAAAATTTAAAGGGGGGGAAACCGGCCCATTTTTTAGGTAATCCACGCTCTCATAGAGAAAATGGATCACGTCTCCCCTTCCCCCCCGGCGAAGCCGCCGGGGGGAGATAAGCATTTGGGGAAATTACTACGGCTTTACGGCCGCGGGGGAATTCAAGTTAGGGCCCGGCGAAACGCGGCCCCCCCTGCTCAGGGGCCCCCGCCCCCGGGGGCACCGGGGGAAAATTTCGGGGCGTTTTTTACGCCCCCCAAATACCCCCTTGTGAACTAGCCTAAGGGTTGTCAGGGTGGGGCTCTGCTTTTCTTTATTTTTGTGTGTTTTTTTGATGGTTTTAAATTTTACACATTGTGCCCCCCTGTAAGAGAAAAAAAAAAAAAAAAACGACCTCTAGTAGACATGGAGCTGGTTAAAAAAAAAAAACACTGTACCCTGAAAGTTGACATCTCCTTAAGCAACACTTGTATTTTTTCCTCTTTAGACCAACAGAAATTACTGTCAGATGCACAGCAGTGCTGATAATTTTGCTTAACCCCTTAACGACCGCGCACCGTCTTTTGGCGTCGCTGCAGATCTCGGGGTTTGCGGCGCCCGGCGGCGCAGCTGCGCTGCCAGCGGGGCTGTAGTGCACAGCCCCAATCCCAGAGCATCTCCTGCGAGCACCGGGCAGCGTTACCGCAGCGCAATCAAAGGGTTTCCCTGCTCTGGCGGGTGATCGGAACGCCTGGTGACCCGACAGAGCCCGGGGAACGGCTGCACAGTCAGCTCTGGGGACCTAGAGTAGCCCCAGAGCGGTCTGTGAATGAAGCCAGTGCCCTGATCACTGCCTGTGTCAGACTGACACATTTTATAATTTATTAGCAAATATGAATATGCTAATACATTACTAAGTTTTAAAAAAAAAAAAAAAAATTGTAAAAAGAATGAATAAAAAAATAAAAAAAAATAAATATTTAATAAAAAATAATTGTGCATACATTACACACAAAAAACCCTACACATTAGGTATCCACACGACCGTAATAACCTATAGAATTAATCTAACAAGTTAAGTGTGAAATGTGAATGGTGTAAAAAAAACAAAAAAAAAAATTCTGCAATTATTTATAAATGAACTTAAACTATTCCCCCATAAAGTACAACTTGTCTTGAATAAAAACGAGGCCTCATACAACTGTGTCTTTGAAAAAATAAAAAAAGTTACAACTGTTGAAACGCAAGGAGGCAAAAACTGAAAAAATTTTTGGTCATTAACTACTTTTCAGGCCTGGGGCTTAAGGGGTTAATGCAGCTATGTGTAGTATTTGTGATGCCTGTTATGGTTTTCTACCAGATCATGTTCATACTAGCCAAAATACTTTGTGCCAGTGAGAGCCAAAAGTTAACCTCTTTGCATTCCTATGAAATGCCAATCCCAAAGAGGTGCATAAAAAGAACTGCGTCTGGTCTACATGAAAGCAATGTGTTTTAGCACATCAGAGTGCAGGTTATGTGACCCAATGGAAGACCAGAAGAGAAGTCATAAAAATAGTCATCAGTAAACAAAATACACTGCTGTGCACCTGAGAGCAATTTTAGCAGTTAAAAAAAATAAAACTGCATATAGCAATGTTCAGGTCTATCCAATGAACTGAAAGCCAGCAGACCCAAATGATCAGTCTTTACTCTCCCGACAGCTATGTCTCTGTATAGAAATTCTCTTTCCATTGCTGAACAGCTAATAGAAATAGCTTTTCTATCCATGAAATCAGTTATTCTTTCGATCGGATAATCTTTTTGCACATTTTTCACAATACCAGGGATATGCAAGCGGTTCTGGGAATTTAAGTAGGGAGTTTGGGTACCCTTATTGTGCAGTTAATTTGTGGTTATTGTTTGATGCGGCTGCAATGGTATCAAAAATAATGCGTCAGCCCCCCCCCCTCTCAAAAAAAACCAAAACAAAAAAAAACACACCAATACCACAATCATATAGATGAAATGTTTTTATGAGCTGGATATCTTTTACAAATCGAACAAAAAATATTTCAGTTTTACAATGTATGTGCCATATAAAACAGCAGGACAAAAAACCCATATTCTTTTCACCATTGCATTGCCTGATGTTAGCATAACTGTATAAGTAATTTATTTACATATTAATATCATGATATGCATACAAAAAGTAATAATTTACTCATTTTGGAAGGGCAATGGAACCAGAATTCCACCATTTTTTCGGTTTCCGTTTTTGTGGAATTCACTTTGATATATTTGGGTGAAGACAGAGGAGAAACAATTACAGCAATATTTAATTCACATATTTCTGTTTTACTATTTAAATAATGAAAAGATTTTTTAAATAATTTGTTTGTGTCACCGCATTTCACAAAACATAATATTTTAGTTTTTGATCAATGAAGCTCTATGAGGTAAATTAAACAGATTAGTATGTGACATATCAAATTCAGGATCTTATTTTATTCATCAAGATCAGACATGTTTTGGTAGATTATCCATATCCCCGGACATAATTGTGCTACCAAGTCATGACGGATTTGGCTGGATACAATAACTACTGGAAAATTACATGCTATGTAATAGAAATTTACTGCTAACCTTTTTTCAAGTGCTGAAAGTCAGACACAATTTTGGGATAAAGAAGACTTTTTGATTATTTTTTTTTATCTTAGTTTATAAGCGTAAACTAACTACAGCAATTCTGGGTTTTTTTGCAATGCCATTTACTGTACACAATAAATAAATTTCAGAGTATGGAAAATTACAGACGCAGCAATACAAATTGTTACTTATTATATTTTCTTTCTTCTATAATTAAGCATTTTATAGTGGGTTAAGGTTTATTTTACATTTTTACATAGAGTTTTTATTCTATACACTTCATTTTATAAATATTTTTAAGGTATTTTTTAATCCTACTGGGGGACGAAAACAGCATTAACCATGGTAATTGAGGGATTAAAAGGCCAGGATGCAGCTTGGGGTCACCCCATTGTGAAGCCCACATATGCTGTGGTTGGTTATCCCAGTGTTGTAACACTATGAAATCCAGGAACTAACCGCCTCCTGCTATGTACTGTTAGGGGCCGTTCACACGGCTTATTTCGCCGCGGATTGGAGCCGTACTGCGCGCCGGATTTGCGCTGCAGTACGGCTCCAATCCGTCGCAGTAATTACAGTAATCCACAGTTCTCATAGAGAACAGTGGATTCCGTCGCTCCTACCCGCTCAGCGAATCCGCCGGGCGGTGAGAAAGTCACCTGCACATTATCCAGGCACAATACGCGCCGTGGATAATGCAAGTCTATGGGGCCGGCGAGCAGCACCCCTTATTCAAGCCGGAATTGCGAGCGCAATCTGACGCAATTACGGCTTGAATAAGCCGTGTGAACACGGCCTTAAAGTGGGCTGATAAGAGTTAAAGTTCTCAAATGTCTTGAATGTCAAATCAGAGGTAGATCAGCTTGGCGTTTCCCAGTAATCTTAAGAACCAGTTCTAAGTTTTAATTTTTATTCAGTGTTTGTCAAAATACAAATGGGAGATAGATGTGGTATGTAACCTGAATGGAACCCAGCTGCAGTCGTTTCCTCTTTTAAACCCTGATAACAAAGTTTGACAAGTCATATTTGTCTACATTGGAAAACCCCTTAAAAAACTTGTAGACCTTCCAAAATATGAAACAAGTGTTTTCTGTTTTCTCAATAGCAGTAAAAACAAAAATAGGTTTAAAGATTTCATAGGACATATAAAGTGAAGTGACCAACTAACATAAGTGATCCTGCTACAATCTCTCTCATCTCATCTCTGATGCGAATATCAACGTTTCTGTAGGATCTCAAAACAGGCGATATGAGTCAAAAGTAGAGATCATGAGCGCAAACATTTGTATGTACGTCACGTGTCTTTTTTATTGACATTATAGTTGGCCTCTGCCAAACCCATAAATGTTGGTTCCCAGGTACTAATAGACAACATGCAAAACTGCACAGTAAATAGAGATAGAATAGACTTAGGAAGGTTTGTGTCCTTTTAATAACTAACTGTACAAATATAAAAACAACAAAGTAGTGTAAAAGACATTCTTTTCTATATTTCCTTTGTTTTTCCTCTTACACACCCGATTTCACAGCTAGTATTGGAATCGCCCATTGCACATCATTTAAGTTAATAAGTATTATAATGATTCCATAATAAGTATCTATATGTATAATTTCTATGATTACATTTATGCAAGTGTAAAACAGATAGAAAAATGACAAAGCCAAGAATTAGACATCCGTGAACACCCTGTACAAAAATTTTATAATTTTTTTCACTTGCGCTATTTATATATATATATATATTATATATATATATATATATAAAATATATATATATATATATATATTATAAAATATAGTAAATATATATATTATATATATATACACACACACACATACACACACACATACACACATACATATATACACACACATACATACATATACACGCACACACTTCACAAAAAGTTAGGGATATTTGGCTTTTGGTTTAAAACATTTTAGAATGAACATAACATTTCTTGAATTTTTTTTAAAACATACTAAATGAGACCAGCTCTTAACTTTAGAATGCAAATGTCCAACTGTTCAATGTATCGGTACTTTTTTTTTTTATAACTTGCTGATCTCTAAGGCTATGTTCACACGGCTTAACTGCGGGACGTAATTACGCCCCGCAACTACGCAGTGTGGACGGGGGCGGGGCTGGAGCGGGGGGGGGGGGGGGGCGGCCCCGTCGGCACTCCGCCGGCGTATACGTCGCTGGTAATTCACATGTCAATTATCTCCGGTGCCCGGCGGATTCGCCGGGCAGGGAGAGAAGACGTAATCCATAGTTCTCTATGAGAACTGTGGATTACCGTAATGACTGGGATGTTTTCAGCCCGTAATTTGTGCACTTCGGCGCGTAATTACGGACTGAAAAACGGCCCATTTTAAGCCGTGTGAACATGGCCTAAGGGTAAAAAAATTCAAATTGATGCACTAAATGTATTGGGTGATTCACGGATCAAACACCTGTTGTTAATTTTACCATCAAGCTCCTTGTTAGAGATCAGTAAGTTGTGCAAGAAGTACTAAAACATTGACCAGTTGGACATGTGCATTAAGAGTTGGTCTCATTTAGTATATTCAGTGTATATATATTTATATATATTGCACACTATTTTAAAAATATTTGGGGAAGATAAGTGGGAAAACCATCAAAGGAATTAGTTATGACCAAAAGTTTTGAGAATGACACAAATATTATATTTTCACATAATCTGTTGCCCTCTGGTTTTTATGTGTGTTTGTCAGATGTTTTTATCACATACAGAAATACAAGTGCAATCATATTATGATTAACAAAAGCTTTTATTGACAGTTCGAATGAGTTAATGCAGCAAGTCAATATTTGCAGTGTTGACCCTTCTTCTTCAGGACCTCTGCAATTCTCCCTGGCATGCTCTCAATCAACTTCTGGACCAAATCCTGACTGATAGCAGTCCATTCTTGCACAATCAACGCTTGCATTTTGTCACACTTTGTTGGTTTTTGTTTGTCCACCCGTCTCTTGATGATTGACCACAAGTTCTCAATGGGATTAAGATCTGGGGAGTTTCCAGGCCATGGACCCATAATCTCTATGTTTTGTTCCCTGAGCCATTTAGTTATCACCTTTGCTTTATGGCAAGGTGCTCCATCATGCTGGAAAAGGCATTGTTGATCACCAAACTGCTCTTGGACGGTTGGGAGAAGTTGCTCTTGGAGGACATTCTGGTACCATTCTTTATTCATGGATGTGTTTTTAGGCAAGACTGTTAGAGAGCCGATTCCCTTGGCTGAGAAGCAACCCCACACATGAATGGTTTCTGGATACTTTACAGTTGGCATGAGACAACTGGTGGTATCGCTCACCTTGTCTTCTCTGAACAAGCTGTTTTCCAGATGTTCCAAACATTCGGAAAGGGGATTCATCAGAGAAAATTACTTTACCCCAGTCCTCAGCAGTCTACTCCCTGTACCTTTAGCAGAATATCAGTCTGTCCCTGATGTTTTTTTTCTGGAGAGAAGTGGCTTCTTTGCTGCCCTCCTTGACACCAGGCCTTGCTCCACGAGTCTCCGCCTCACAGTGCGTGCAGATGCACGCACACCTGCCTGCTGCCATACCTGAGCAAGCTCTGCACTGCTGGTAGCCCGATTCCGAAGCTGAAACACTTTTAAGAGACGGTCCTGGCGCTTGCTGGTCTTTCTTGGGCGCCCTGGAGCCTTTTTGGCAACAATGGAACCTCTCTCCTTGAATTCCTTGATGATGCGATAAGATTGTTGACTGAGGTGCAATCTTTCTAGCTGCGATACTCTTCCCTGTTAGGCCAGTTTTGTGCAGTGCAATGATGACTACACGTGTTTCTTTCGAGATAACCATGGTTAACAGAAGAGAAACAATGATGCCAAGCACCAGCCTCCTTTTAAAGTGTCCAGTGGTGTGATGCTTACTTAATCATGACAGATTGATCTCCAGCCCTGTCCTCATCAACACCCACACCTGTGTTAATGGAGCAATCACTGAAATTATGTTAGCTGGTCCTTTTAAGGCAGGCCTGCAATGAAGTTGAAATGTGTTTTTGGGGAAAAAGTTAATTTTCTAGGCAACTATTGACTTTGCAATTAATTGCTCTTAAGCTGATGACTCTTTATAGCATTCTGTAGAATATGCAAATTGCCATTATAAAACCTGATGCAGTAGACTTTGTAAAAATTAACATTTGTATCATTCTCAAAACTTTTGGCCATGACTGTATTTAGCTCTACCCTGATATCAATCACTTGCAATGCACTTTTTGTCAAAAGACCTTAATGCAATAATAATTTTAATGAAAACATTTGGAATATCCCTTGTATAAAGTGAATTATAGGGCATTTTGTAACAAGTAAAAAAATGAAGGTTGCTAAATTGATGACTTCAGACTGGAAGATTGAAGACCTTTAATAGAATCTGTTCCTTATTTTGAGAGATTTTTTCATACAACAGAATTTAAACAATTTGTTTTGCAAGCCAGAAACTATGGAGCTCTAGATGTAATAAACAGATAACTAATAGTTATATGACGGAGACAGTAAGTGGTGCCCTAAACTTGCCAAGGGTAGGGTTGGCTGTAATGTTGATTGATCAATGATAAATTGGACACCTTACCAAGATTTTACATAGATGCATGGTAGAACTGGAGATAAGCAACAAAATGAGGGAATATTTTTTTGACTGGAACTAGCGAATATACAGATTTTCATCTTTTTATTCCCACAGAAGATAGAACATGAGCAGGAAAAGAATCACTGTATTTACTTGAATACTATATACAAACAATTATCGTTTATCTTTAAAAAAGCCTTGGTCTGTGTTGCTTTCTTTTATAGTTACAGTCAGAAAATTAGAAGTCACATCTGTCACTACTACTTTCTCCAAGTTGCCCACTGGGGGCCTCCATGGTTCTTCTTCTGGCTCTCCAAAAATCCTTGCAACAGGAATACGCGCAATAAGAGATGGTTTCCTCCCATGTGTTAATAGTGCTTCACCATAGTAGTAAGAAACCTCTTCAGAGTTGATCAAAGTACAACGCACAACAGCATAATTGAATAGAACACCTTTATTCTTTGTCCTATGTAACGAGGTGTCAGCACTTGACTTTCTGAGTCCACGCTGTGTAGTTTGCACAAGTCCATGTTCTTTAGATAAGAAACACTGTTCAATCTGACTCGATGATCCCAAATCTAAGTTTTGTCGCCTTGCAATCTGTATAACTCCATGTGTGGAATTATACTCTAGCGGTCCAGAATCATCTGTTTTGGCAGAATTAATTACCTGTTCAGTCTGATTTGTATTATTAGCAGGTGAAATTCTCAGGGTATGAATATTTGTTTTATGAAGGAGTTTTGCATGGTGACTTTTTTTTTTCTTTTTAATCTTTAAGGGATAATGTTCTCTGATATCTGTGCTTCCCAACCTTTCTTTAAAGAGGTCGACTTGAGTTTCACTACTCTCCTGGGAAGAGGAGGGAATGCTCCTTAACCCTTCTCTGGTCCTAGACTGCATGTCTTGAGGAGGATGCCCTGGATACGGAACTCTTAATCCTCGTGCAGACTCGCTACGGAATTCGTAGGTCTTTGCATTTGCTTTCGCCTGTGCCTGTAAAAATTAAAGTAAATGGTTGTTCTGAGTATGAGTATTTGCAATAAATCGCAAAAACTCTCCAAAATAAATAGTTAAATATTCTTTAAAATTGATATCTTATCATTAGGATAAAATAATTGAATATATTAGTGGTGGCATGACTTCTGGCAAATCTGGCATTTAGCTGTTTGAAAGACCTGCTCCCCTTCATTGTTTGAGACACACCTTCACATTTTCAGTAGGTGCTATGTCTAGTATTACAACTTGCTGCAGCTTAGATTCAATTGAATAGGACTGAATTGTAACAAATACATCCATTAATTAACCCTTTAAGGACCAAGCCCTATTTTTCAAATCTGTTACTTTCTGGAAATAACTTTTTAATGCTTTTACCCATCCACGTGATTTCAAGATGGTTTTGTGATACATTGTGCTTTACCCCCCTTTGGATGTACGAGTACGTCCTAATGCGGGTAAGGGGCTTTACATGGCCACCGAGCGTTAGCTGCTAATTTCAGCTAACACTTGGCAATTACCATGTGGGATGGAGTCGCCGCCATCCTGCGCTGTTTAACCCCTGTGCACCATTCCCCACTTCGAACAGGGGATCCGTGGCAAAATCGCAGGTTCCCGTGCGGTTAACATTGCAGCTGGAAGCCTTGTGAAGGCTTACAATGCCTCCAAGTTTTCTGTTTTACTTCTTCATGCCCCAGGCAGGAAGTAGAAGAACTGCCATCTTTGTTTATACAGCTTAATGCATTGTATTACAATGCATTAAACAATCACGCCCCCTAGTGGTGAAGTACCCAAGGGGGACTCAAAATTAAAGTAAAAAAAGTTTTAAAGTGTAAAAAAATAAAAAAAATATTAAAAGTTCAAATCACCCCCTTTTGTCGTTTTACAAATAAAAAAATAAATAAAAAGTTACACATATTTGGTATAGTTTCCCATAAAAATTGGGATAAATTTAATCAAAAAAGTCCCATGTATTACAAACTGGTAGCAATAAAAAGTACACTTCAGCCTGTAAAAAATGCACCCTCATTCAAGTCCGTAGGTGGTACAAAAAAAAAAAAAAGTTATTGGTCGCAAAAAATGGCGCTGCCAGGCATGTCACTACTTTCTGGCATATAGGATAATAAAAGTGAATGGAGCTGGCCATGGGCTGCCTTCCCCTGCGCTTTAGAAGAATGCGCTGATCAGCCCGTTCTTCTAAGCACACGCCGTCTGCAAGACACAGTGTAAACATACCCTAAGTTTACTTTATTTTGGCATCACTTTTAAAACTTTTTTTTTTTTTTTTTAAATTGGGGGCTTTAAAATTTAGTGCAAATTTTCACATTAAGAATATATGCAACACTGATTTTTTTTTTTTTTTTTTTTAGGTATTAGTCCAGTTCTGAGGTGGCTTGAGGGGTGTCATACTCCCATAAATGACTAAGGGGATGTTTACAAGGCATCTTTTAGATGCCTGTTGGGATCCGTGTTTCAGACCCCAAACACGCATCTAACATGCAGTGTTTTTTCCATTGCCATCATACGAATTATCGCCGATGCGTGTTTTACATGCGTCTTAGTTATGCGTCCGTTCAAAAGAATTGACATGTCAATTCTTGATCCATTTGACGTAGCATACACCCTATTTAAAACTATAGGGTGCATTTTTGCTGCAGCAAAAACGCATCTAAACACGTAGCACACTTTGGGTGCATGTTGGATGCGTTTGACGAAGCACTTTTGAATACGAGCACAATTGTTCAGTAAAACTAGACCATAACTCCGATTTCAAGGACAGTGTAATGGAATGAAAACTAGACAGTGAGAGATGGGCATTAGTTTCACAAATCTACCTACAGGGCAAAAATTACCCAGATTACATTTAGGAAAAACTTAATTTAGCCCTGGGGTTGGAAAAATCAAAGCACATCATCACTGAAAATTATTTGCCTAAGTTTGAAAATATTAATTTAAAGTTGTGTAATAAAAAATAAGCACTTCCCATGTACATGCATAAATCAATAAAGTAGTTTTACAAATAGTGTGTACTTTTGTAAAACTAGTAACAAATGTTACCTTAAGAAGGAAAGTCTTCGGCTTTGGACCCCTTTTTTTGGGCCCATACAATTCTCTCTCTCGCTCTCTGTGATAAGAGATAAATAGCCAGTTTTATTTCACTGACCTTAACGCAAAACCAGTAAAATTAAGGACAACAAAAAGGGTTTTCTTTACCTGTCCTCAAAAGCGGCCACTAATCTAGCATCCAAGATGTTTTCTTCGGGTTCCCATGTGCTGTATCTAGAAAACAAAGTTAACCTCTTCAAGGTCAATTTTAATATTACAGCGGTTTTCGCATCAGGCTGTTTAACAGAGCCTGTTCTTCACAGCCAGCTTCAGAATCCTGTTCAAGTTGTGGGCAGTACTATAGCAGTGATTGGCATATCAGCTCAGCTCTGCTATTCCTAGCTCAGATTGTTAAATGGGCATTGGTGATTAGGGGAGATTAACAGGGGTAAAACGCTCTAAGGAGTTTAAGTTTTACAGTAAGAGCGATAGACAAGCTCTTGTTCTACTAATCAGACACAGCAGGGAGTGATATCACCATTCTGGCCAGGGCTACCAGAGCAGGGAGAGGTAACCTATCAATTTCCTCTAGCTCTAAAATTAAATGCAATCAGAGTAGCAATGTTCCTGGTTATAGTCTTTGAGTATCTTAAGTGTAGGTAAAGATAAATAATTACTCTTTAAAGTAAAAGGAATGCTATCATTTTAAACTTGATCCAAGGATCATATCTAATTACTGATATTTTGGCAAAGCCGCATCAAACCATTCCTTCACAAGGCAAGTTAAAGTTCTTTTAGACACTGCTGTTATAGAAGTGAACGCAAAAAAACCAACACCGTTAGCAATTGTTAGAGAGGCCTATAAAAATTATAGTGAGCCCTCAAATACTATTGTGCACAAATTTTGGCACCATTGTACAACAATACAAGTGCAGAGAAGTTCAAGCTATTAATTCATTAACAATACAGTGTTTTTGGCTACAGCATTTTATTTTTTTTTTTATTTGTCCATTGACACAAGATATGTTGCACTTTTTAATTGCACCATTTAATGTATCGTATAACGGACTAGAAAACAAAAATAAAATATGTAACCACAATGATGTGATTGAACTCTAAGATAATGGGAAAAGGTTGGTATTCTAAAGTTTTTTTTATATATTTTAAAAACATTTATTACATTTTTCATACTTAAAGGGGTTGTCTTGCTACAAAGATAACTTTCATCATGTAGGGAACACTAAATAAAAGATGTTTTCCAAATATATTGCGTTCATTTTTTTTTGTTAAGGAGCTACAAGTGCTTTTATCACCTTCTGTGCTCTCTCTGGTTCCCCAAGTGACCGACCTGTGTACTTCTTATCCCCTGCTGTTTGTTCTATATAATAGCAGAGAGTGACGTCATCACACAGGTTGTGGCAGCCACAACTTTGGGCAGTGAGAGCTTGTTAGTTACCTGATTTTTCAGACAAAGGACCGTATTACTGCTGTTTACTTTAACTCAGAAGCTTCCCTGGTCCTGACAGCATGAGATTTATCTAATTAGCAGAAGTCTGAATAAGTAACAGAGTAAAGCAGCATTATTTAATTCATGCATCCTATGAAACTTTGAGATGAGACAACCCCTTTAATAAGGAGTAGTAACATAGCAGAACTTTGAGTCTTCATTAGGGGAATATTAGGTGGCAATTTAGGGGCTTTCACTAGGAGGACATAAGAGGATGAAGGCCACCTCTAACTGCTTAGATGCAACATTTAAGCCGACTATATTGGTGGTAGAGCTCCGTGTTCATCAATTTATAAAGAATAAGTTCATAAAGAATACTTTTAAAAAATAAAAACATTTTCTATTTTTAAAATTTGTATTCTACCAAGGAGTAGGCTGAAGTTAAAATTTTTATTAATACGAATTGGGGATACATGCAATTTTTTTTTATTGAAAAATTTATGGGACACGAAATGGCAATGGGAATTTTTTTTCTTGTATGGTTTTTATCATACGGGATAAATGAAGTTATACATTTATTGATAGGACATTTACGGTATCAATTATGTGTAACATATATATATTTTTTTTTTACACACTTGTAAAATAACTTTTGAACTTTTTATATGTTTATTTTTTTTTACTTATAAATTTAGTCCTCCAAGGAGTACTTAAGCACTGGGGGGATGGATCGCTTATACATTGTTCTGCATTATGTACAGTTGAAGCCCGAAGTTTACATACACTATATAAAGAGACATATATGCATGTTTTTTTTGTCAGTATACTGGAATGAAATCGAAATAAACCTATCGTTTAGGCATTAGGATTACCAAAAGAAGGGAGAGTGAGAGAGAGAAGAGAGAGGAGAAAGGAGAAGGAAGAAGGAGGGAGAGAGCGAGAGATGAGAGGAGAGCAGAGAGCAGGAGAGGGAGAAGGAGAGAGGAGAGAGAGAGAGAGAGCAGGAGAGAGAGAAGGGGGAAGCGTTGGAGAGCAGATGAGAGAGGGGATGGAGTAGGGCGAGAGAGAGAGAGAGCAGGAGGAGAGAAGGGCGAGAGGTGAGAAAGGAGAGGGAGAGAGCTGGGAGAGAGAGAAGAGCTGGAGAGAGAGACGAGAAGGGAGTAGGAGAGAGAGAGTGGTGCGAGAGGTGTGAGAAGGGAGGAGGAGAGAGAGAGAAGGAGCGATGAGGTGAGAGAGAAGGAGCGGAGAGAGAGACGACAGGAGCAGAGAGAGAGAGAAGGTAAGGCGAGAGAGAGAGATGGAAGCGAAGAGAGAGAGAAGGGAGGGAGACGAGAGAGAAGGAGGAGAGAGAGGATGGGCATAGGAGCAGAGAGAGACAGGAGGGAGAGAGAGAGACAGGAGGGAGAGAGAGAGACAGGAGGGAGAGAGAGAGACAGGAGGGAGAGAGAGACAGGAGGGAGAGAGAGAGACAGGAGGGAGAGAGAGAGACAGGAGAGAGAGAGAGAGACAGGGTGCACGAGAGAGAGGAGGAGCGGAGAGAGAGAGATGGCTGCGAGAGCGAGAGACAGGTTCGAGAGAGAGAGGAAGGTTGCGATGAGGAGAGAGAAGGAGCGAGAGAGAAGAGGAAGCGAGAGAGTGAGAAGGAAGCTGAGAGAGAGAGAAGGAGCGAGAGAGAGGAGGAGAGTGAGAGAAGGAGCGATAGAGAGAGAGGAGGATGGGAGAGAGAGAGATAGGAGCGAGAGAGAGAGAAAGGAGCGAGAGAGAGAGAAAGGAGCGAGAGAGAGAAAGGAGCGAGAGAGAGAGAAAGGAGCGAGAGAGAGAGAAAGGAGCGAGAGAGAGAGAAGGAGCGAGAGAGAGAGCAGGTTAAGCAAGAAGAGCTAAGAGAGAAGAGAAGGTGGGCGATGAGAGAAGGAGCGAGTGTGATGGAGCGTGAGAGAAGGAGCGAGGGAGTAGGGAGGAGCGGAGAGGGAGAGCGGGGAGGGGGAGCAGAAGAGGGAGGAGCGAGTGAGAGCAAAATTCAAGGCATTTTTTTTACTTTCTGCAAAGACAAAAGTTTCCCATACATTTCATTGGTATTTGGTAGATTGCGTTAAGCGTATGACTTGGGGCAAAAAGTCTTGCATCTCCTTAACACTAGCTTCTCACAATAGGTTAGGTAGATTTTGGTCCATTCTCCTGACAGAATGGTCTAACTGAGCATGTTTGTAAGTCGCTGTGCTTGAACCTGCCTTTTTCAGCTCTTGACATAAATTTTCAATGGGAATGACGACGGGCTTTGTGATGCCATGCCAAAAACTTGACTGGATGATTGTTCAGTATTGCCACATAATCTTCTTTTCTTCAGCATCTATTTTGTGAAGTGCACAAGTCCCTCCTGGAGCAAATCAACCCCAACAACATGAGTTGTCACACCTGTGTTTCCATCAGTTGGGCTAGTGTTATTAGGCTTCCAAGCTTCTCCCTTTTTATCCAACCTCATAACATGGTCATTATGTGAAAGAGTTCCATTTCTTGTTTTGTCAGACTACAGGAATGTCTCCGAAAATGTTGGTCTTTGTTCCTGGGTGCATGTTGCAACAATTAATTTGAAATTTTATGTTTCTTTTGGAGTAATGGCTTCTTCCTGGCAGAGCGGACCTTAAGCCCATGTCGTTTACAGTACTCATTTCACTGTGGCTATGACACAATCTTTGCCAGGTATCTTCACAAGATCTTTTTGCTGTTGTTTTTGGGGTTGATATGCAACGTCTGGACAAAGCTCGTTCACCTCTGAGACACAGAACTCGCCTCTATCCTGAGCGGTATGATGGCTGGACATTTCCATGTTTTTTGTACAGATGAAGGAGGCACCTTCAAGTAACTGTCAAAATTGCACCAAGGTTGTTCCTGACTTGTGTGAAAGTCCAGACATTCTCTTTCATGAATATCTTGGCCTGATTTATTTGACTGTCACATGAGGTTACACAAAGAAGCATAAGGGTGAGTTTTGGTGGCAATTGATAGTAACATCCACAGGTGTGTCTCAAACAAGATGTTGCAAATAACCAATCAATAGCTTAAAGATATGACGCATTTATGGGCTGTCCCATAATTGCTTTAAAATCATAGTAACTACTCGTGTATGTAAACTTTTGACTTGCAGAAAGTAATAAAAGGCCTTCAATATTAATTTGATCAATATATTCTGCTTTTGGCAAATATAATAATTGTGGTATCCTAATGGACCTTAAAACAGGTAAGGTTTTTCGGATTTATATCAGATAGTGAGAAACATGCCATGTGTCTTTTTATGTAGTACATCTAAACTTTTCAACTGTATATAATTCAGAAGGGTGAACAAAAATGGTGAACCTTTGACATCATGGCAGGAAGTTATAGGAGCAGCAAGATGGCAGCCAAGAAAGCCTTTATTATGCTTTGGCCGGCTAAGAAACCACTCTGAGCTCCGGGATCCCGTCACAAGGTGGGGGGTAGGCGATATGGTGCGCAGCACCGTTCCTCACTCACTTTGACACCGCAGCATCTGAATGGTTAAACAGCAGACATCGAAGCTGGCTCCGATCTCTGCTGTTACAAGTTGGTGTCAGCTGGCTATTAACTGCCGGCACTGTGATGTATGTAGCAGGTGCAGCTAGTGAGCCTGCTCCATACTCCCTTAGCATCATGATGATGTACCAATACATCATGGTGCGTTAAGGGGCTGATGTGCTTTATAAACAAAATAACTAAAGTAAAAACTTTTGAGCACGTGCAGTTTTTGCTTGCAGACCTATACATGACCGATGAGGCCAGTTGTTATCTAAGGCCATGTTCACACGGCTTAAAACTGGACGTATTTCAATCTGTAATACGCAGCCGGAAGTGCGCCAAATATAAGGCTGATATTGTCCCATTCAATATGGTATATCCAACAGTTTCATAGAGAAACTATGGATTATGTCTCCTCTCCCTGCTCGGAGAAATCCGCCGCGGGGGGAGAGAAGTTGACACTGTGAATTACCAGCAAGGGTCATACGCGACGCTGGGTAATGTCAAGTCTATGGGCGGCGAGGTGACCGGCCCCAGCAACTCGCTTTGGCCACACGGCGTAATTTACGTCCGCTATTTTAAGGTGTGATACCTAGCCTTACAGATAATTAAACTATAAACACAACATCATTGGTGAGGGACCGGCATGAAACATCGGAGCTCTGGCAGGAGAGGTAACTGCCAGTTTATTTTATTATATTGCGGGTATATGTATGTGAAGGGGACATGGGGAAGGAGAGGAGGGCAGTTTTAGGGTTTTCAATTTTCTGAAAAACTTGCTAACAGCTGAACTGACTTTAGCTGCAGTCAATTTGAAAATATGTTGTTTTCATGCAAGTAAGGCTGAATCGAAGCCACGTAGTGTGAACCCTGCTTAAAAAGTGTGGAAAGATGAACAGCTGCACATCACCCTGACTTTAACCCCTTCAGGACCCTTTTTTTTTTGTTTTTTTGTGACACGTTAGTTTTTCCTCTTAACCTTTTCTGAATAGCTCAATAACTTTTTTCATTTTTCCCCTACATAGACACGCGGGGTTTTATTTGCGGGAAAAAGATGTACTTTCTTAATGGGTGTTATTCATGGATAAGAATATACTGGACAGAACGCATAAAATTCCCCACATAGTTGGACAAATTGTGAAAAAATAAAAAAGTATTTTTGCCATGTTTTGGGTGTTTTGCCTTTTTCGGCGTGCAATCTTCGGTTAATATAATGTGGATATCTGTAATTGACAGGTTGTTAACATCGGGATATACCAATACATGTAGGGTTTCCGTTATGTGTTTTGGTACGTAAAAAATTCAAACATTTTTATTGTTGACATTGGCGCGCGCCGCAGTTTGTAGAGACAATAACTTTTTTGTACTAAACACCTACGCGACGTCAGTGAGGAGTGCATTTTTTGAGGGCTGAAGTGTACTTTTTTATCGCTAGTGTTTGGAATTGCACGCAACTTTTTTGATCATTTTTGATTATTTTTTGAGTGACGTAAAATGACCAAAAACGCAATTTGCCGTTTGAATTTTTTTTCTTCTACGGTGTTTCAGCGTACGGGATAAATGATGTTATATTTTTTATAGATCGGATTTTTCAGATTGCGGCGATACCATAATATTGTAACTTTATTATTTAATGATTTTATTTGTTAAATGGGGATAGGGGTGGTGGTGTTTTAATTTTAATATTTTTTTTTTTTATGGACTTAATACTTTATTTTTAATTTTTTTTTTCTTACTGTAACTTGTTCCTCATGTGCTTGAACATAGGGGGTTGGCGCAATTTGTTAATAAACTAATGATTGCATAGGCAATGCATTAGGGTGTACAAGATGTCAGGTTTCCCCACGTCCTGTCTGCGGACGGGAAGTGGGGCAAACCGCGCCCAGGTAAGTGACGGGTGAGCCTTACGAGGCTCCCCACCACCATGCGCGGACCGTTCGGTTCATTCAGACGCCGCGGTCATCTTTGCCGCTGGTGTCTGATGGGGTTTTTAAAACAGCGGCCAGCGGCCGGGTGTCCACCCGCCGGCGCTGTTACTGACGGGTGCGATCCCCTGTGGGCGCGCGATCCCCTGGAAAGCTTAGGGCCTGGGACTTACTCATACGCCCAGGGTCGTGAAGGGGTTAAGGATATTTATTAACTTTTAGAAGACATTTATGTATAAGTGACGTGTACGAACTCTGCACATCATGGACTTTTGTTTTTTGCACTACTGTAAAATTCCAAGATGGCATTTTACAGTGTTACAAATTCTCATTAACCCCTTAAGGACCCAGCCAGTTTTGGCCTTCCTGACACAGCCCTATTTTTGAAATCTGGCATGTGTCACTTTATGTGAGAATAATTTTTTATTTTTTTGAACTTTAAACATAATTCTCATGTGATTCAGAGATTGTTTTCTCGTGAACATTGTGCTTTAAGTTAGTATGAAAATAGTATCATAAATCCTTGTTTCTTTGTGTGAAATTTTGAAACTCTGTGATTTTGAAGTTCCAAAATTTCTGCGTTGGCAAGACAGTAATTATTCACCACCAAAATAGTTTATAACTATCATTACCATATTTCCACTATAGGTTGGCATCATTTTTTAAATGTCTTTTTTTTATGACAGAAGGCTTAGAAATTTAGTAGTATATTCTTCACCTTTTCCAAGAAAATTTGCATATACATGTTTTTAGGGACCAGTTCCAGTTCTGACGTAGGCTTTGAGAGGACTGTATGTTAGATACCCCATACTTGATCCTTCTAAGAAATAGACCCCTTTATGTATTGTTTCACAGTGTTTAGGAAAGTTTGTTATCCTTTGGTATTTACAGATAATTAAAGAAAGTGGAGGTGAAATTTCAAAAATATCCTATTTTGAAGATTTTATATTTATACATTATTCAAGGATTACAGTAAATGTGACTAGGTAAATGCAATGTTTTTTCCTCAGGTCTGCCGTTTTTAGAATTATCCACATATGTGGCCCTAGTGCCTATTTGGCTTAACCCATAAGTACCAGAAATAGGAGGAAGCACCCTACTGGACTCTGGGGTCTCATTTTCATTGCAATTTTATTATGTCCCCGCCATTCAGTTTGAGGAGGAACTAAGGTGACCCAAAAACTTAATAAACACCACCTAAAAAATAACCCAGTATTGGAAACTACACCCTTAAGGTAGATATACAGGTGTGTAGTGAGTTTATCGACTCCAACAGGTGTTCTCATAATATTTGTTTAGCATTGTAGGCAGTGAAATTTAAAAAAAAAAAAAATTTCTTAATTTGCAATTTTAGCTAAAATGTTTATATTTACAAGGAGATCTGGAAAATGAACCCCAATACTTTGTTAAGCAATTCTTCAAGTGCGGCGGATACTTAATGTGGGTATTAACTGCTGATTGGGCGCCATGGCAGGGGTACAAGGGAGGGAGCGCTATATGGCTTTTAGAACGCAGATTTTGGTGGGGCTGTAGTTTGGCAAAGCACTCCAAAGAACCAAAAGGTGAAATCTTCCAGAAGGTCGCCCCAATTTTATTTTCAACACCCCTCATGGATCTCATATAGGGTGCGTGTATTGATGCATGTTGTGCACACAGGGTTTTAGTTTTTTTTTTATGCATTGGGCCATGTAAAAATGGGGGGGGGGGGGGCCGCCAGTTCCACCATTGTTTTTTGGGCTTCAATTGTACAAGCATTCGCCTGTGCAGTGTAAATGAACGTTATAACTTTACTATGGGGTTGGTTCAATTGCAATGGTTCATAATTTTTATATAGTTTTTTATGTTTTATTACTTTTTACACAATAGAAATTAGGTCTATAAAAAAAATGACGTTTATATGTTGTCCTATTCTGACAGTCACTTTTTATTTTTGCTTGTGTGCGAGCATGTGTAGGGCCTTGTTTTTTGCGGGGTGACTGATGCTTTTATTGGTACCATTATGGGGTGCATTACAACCTTTGTTTCCTTTTTATTAAAGCTTTTGTGAGGCGGCGTTTTGAACAAATACAGAATCCTGGTAGTTTTCGTGTTTTGTATTTTTTTTTTTTTTAATAGCGGTTCACTCTGCGTTAGATTGTCATGTAGCTTTTCTCTGTCCTATATTTTTAATATGGTCCTTTTCATAATGCTACGCTTGTGCTTGAGTGAAATTTATGGGCGCCTTCACTTCTCCGCTTCATTCATGTTATATTAGTAGATAAAGTTCATTTGTATATTTTCAAATATATGCAACATTTATTATGCCAGTCTTTTGGCCACAAACACGCATGAAACATGTATACAAAACATTAAAAAGTCATTTTGTTGCACTTGCGGTTATAAGTTGATTCCTAGCATGGGGGAGTCATCTTCAGAGAGGGCTGACGAGCGAAGGTTGGAGAACGATCATCAGCAGAGCGCTATATGAATATACTGAACATGTCTTGAAGGATGCTCCTTGCTCTAGGAGATCAACTTTAACCGCATAGTGCAAAACTAAATGACTTTTTAATGTTTTGTATAGCATGTTTCATGCGTTGTTTGGCCAAAAGAATGGCATAATAAAGGTTTGCATATATTTGAGAAATATACAAGAGTGATTTATCTACTATATAATGTTAGCTTTACTCAGCAGGTCGATACGATTACAGCAATACCCAATTTGTATATTTTTTTTATTTTTTACTGCTTTTATACAATAAAAACTTTTATTAACAGGAAAACAATTTTTGCTTCGCCATAGTCTGAGAGCATAACTTTTTTAATTTTTCTGTGTATGGAGCTATGACAGGCTTGTTTTTGATGGGATGAGTGACTTTTATTGGTATCAGTTTTTTTGGGCGGGTCAAGACTTTTTGATCAGTTTTAAATCCGCTTTTTTGGAAGGCAGATGAAGATATAATACGCAATCCTTTCAGGTGTTTTTTTACTTTTTATCGTTACTCACTGCGCAGAATCCGTAATAAGTTAGCTTTACTTGTAGGGTCGATACGATTACGGCGCGATTCCCAATTTTTATAATTTTTTTTATGTGAAGCATTAAATAAAAAAAAAAAAAAAAAAATAAAAAATAAAGTCGTTTTTTTATTGATGTAAAAGAATTTTTACATGCCTTGCTATCTTCTGAGAGCCATACGTTTTTTTATTGTTCCGTATTTTCGAGCTGTGTAAGGATTTTTGCGGGGATGAACTGACGTTTTTCTTGGTACAACGTTGGCGTTTATAGGCGTTTTGATCAATTTTATTCCGGTTTTATGTGTGCGGGATGCATCAAAAAATCTTAATTCGGTATTGTTTTTTTTTTTTTTTTTACGGCGTTCACCGTACGGGTAAATTAACATGACAGATTTATAGGGCAGGTCAAGACGCACATGGCTGATACCAATTATGCGGTACTTTATTTTTATCTTTTTTGGGGGCGATTCAATCGTTTGTAAAGGGGATTAGGGCGGCGATGTCATTGTATTTTTTCTATTTTCATTTTTCGTGTTTTTACTTTGTTTTTCTCTTTTTTTTATGTTTCCATTTTTTATTTTTTTTTTTTTTTTTTTTTTTTACGCTTTTCCTCCATAGGGGATTTGACATGTAAAGATCCCTAGATCTCTCATTCAATGGGAATCTATCGAACAGCTTGTCTGCTGTGCACTGGTTTCTATGGTATTTCAGTCACGATTGCTGGGCAATGCCCACCGGCACGGAGGCCGGGCCATGCCCACTGGGCTCGGCACCAGGGCAACGTGACGTCTAAAGACACCAGGAAGGCATGTCTATGTGCCTCTTTTGTGCTGTCAGTCTGGCACACAGCTGCCGGCAACGATCGGTGCACTGCTGTCGGACCATGAGACAGCCCGGTGGAGCGATCTCCTCATGTGTCTCTCTTCTTGTTATGCGACCCGGATGGGTACGCAGGATAATTTAGGCGGAATTACGGCCCACACGCGAGCGAGCTCGGGTCATGGGGGCAGTACGCAGCAACAAAGCCGCAACTCTGCTTTAGGTTTTGCGGCGATCCTCAGGACGTATGCATACGTTCCAGGCCAGGTGTACCCCAAATACGACTCTGGATGTGATGCAATACGTCTGAAGGTTGTGAAGAAGGTATGGGTTTAAGGTTTTGGGGTAGAGAGATACTATTTCTATTTAAGATGTTGTCCTTATATATTTGTTAAAAATTTTCTCACTATATAATTAAAAAAGCAATTGTGTGACATTGTTTTTTTTTATTTTTATAAAGCCCCACATTTAAGACTACAGTAATCCATATAGTTTTATATTTATTACTTACTTCTGAGACCAGCCTTTCCACTTCACCAAATACTCCATTCGACCCTGAAACAAAGTAAAACAAAGCAATCAATAATAGTTCAGAGAAAGGGGGGAAAAGGAATAACCACTAACTGCTAATAGTATAACAAATTTAGTGCCACATAGAAAATGCCCAAGTGTTATCAATATATGGAATGTGGAAGGTTCAGCCGTCACACAGGAAAAGCCAGGGGCCTTTACCCAGCACATGAGGGACCACGATTCCTCTCAAAGTATAATTATTCTGTCCAGTGTGAGACACGTACTTCTTTTGCCAGAGCTATCGACTCTCTCAGTCAGTGTACTTTTGGAATGTTAAATGAAATGTCCACAGGGCAGATAAGATGTCTGCCAAACCAAGTTTACCAACAGGATGGTGTACCTTCACATTTCATCTTGAATGTTTGCCATAAACCTGTTTGTTACAACTCTTAAGAACGTTTGAATTGGATCTGCATGGAAAGTAATTAGCCAATGTTGCCTGACCTCCAAGGATCACATAGATCTAAACCGCCGGTGGAGGCGACAATCATCATCGAAGCCTCTAATCTGCCCTCAAATCCATTCCATCCACAAAAAGTCTGAACGGTCCGGAGAACAACAACATTGCTAGTTCAAGTTTCGCTGGCATTGTGTGTCAGAACAGAACCTAAGATATGCGTGGTATACGTAATGGATTTAATATATCTCCTAACCCGACAAGTCTCAGTGATACTGCTTTGGTAACATGGGTGGTGTCTCACTAAGATTGATTCCTCCTTACCCCTGGTCATTGTTTTCTTGGTTTAAATTGGAACTCAGGTGCGTGTTTATGGCTTCACTTGACTGAAGTAGAAGCAGGTCTTAGATATATCTAGTGACCTGTTGCTGGCAGTCTATATAGAATAGATCTATAAAGGTCTGTCCAGCTATAGGCTATCTGAGGTGTGTTGCAGCGCATAAAAGGGGTGATGATCTCTATTATGTGAGGACGATCGTTAATGGACATTTAATTGCAAAGTAAGTGAATTGTTTTAGCGAGAACTTTAACATAAAAGCAAATCCTTGTAGGAGGACAATACAACCTTTTACTATTGAAAGCTTATGTTAATTTTGTATGATGTCAAAGCATTTTAACCCTTAAGCCCTCTCACATTTAGTTTTAGTCCACGATGGCTATGCATAAGGGAGTGGGAGTATGAACCGGGCTCACTTGCTATCAGATACAGCTGACACTGGTCGGGAAAAGCAGAGACCGGAGCAGTCTCCGATCTCTGCTATTTAACCACTTAGACGTCATGGCGTCCAAAAGGAAGGGAACAGCTGCACTAAATGCTGCAGTGTCCAGAGTGAACTTGTATGGAAACAGAAGCTAAAGAAGGCTTTTTAGGCTGCCATTTTAATTCGCTGTATTAATCCTGCCCCAGGCGGCAATGTGTTAGTGCGCTTTTGTACACCCTTTTGCATTGTATACAGAATGTAAGAGGATGTACAAGTGATTGTGGTCAAGTAACCTAAGGGTACTAAATGTATAAGTTAAAAAATAAGTTTTAAAAATCTAAAAAGTAATAAAAATAAATATTAGAAGTTTAAAATGCCCACTTTTGTCATTTTACAAATTGAAAAATATAATATAAGCGTTACACATAAATTGGTATTGTTGCATCCATAAAAATCTGATCCATTAAAACATTTATCCTGTAGGGTAAACACCATACAAGACAAAAGAAATCTCAATGCCAAAATTGCTTTTTTTTTGTCATTTGTGATCAAATGATCAGATGTATTCAAAATTTCCCGTGTTATCTAAAGAAAACTACACTTCATCCGCCCCAAAAAATCCTCACTCCATAGATGGAAAACCCAAAAAAAGTTATTTGCCACAAAAAATGGCGTTGTAAGCACAAATTTAAAAAAGAGAATAACTTTTCTTGTTTTATAATACGCCTAAAAAACTACACATTTGGTATCACTGGAATTTTACCATCCTGTAGAAAACAGAGAAACACAATACTTATATCGAAGAGTGAAATCCTCATAAAAAAAAAAAAAAACAACTTTTTTTCTCATTCCACTCCACTTGGAATATTTTGGGAATTTCACAGTAGATTAGATGGTAGAGACAATTTAGTCATTGCAAAGTACATTTTGTTATGGCTCTTGGAAGAAAGGGAGGAAGAAAAGAATGTGACATACAAGTAAAAAAAAAAAAAAAAAGAAACGCCTTAGACTACTTGGGTTTTAAACATACGAAAAGTCATATTGCCAAACCACACTCGATTCGTTTCTTAAGGAACTCAAATCCCTAAATAGTCAAACCATATAAAGTTACGCTTCTAGAGTAGAAAAAGCAAGTGGTTATAGGCACCAAGATTGTTGTCCGAGGAAAATTATCTTCCTGTTGATGTGGAGAGGGATGAAGTAATCCCAACCTTAATTGTTTCTGGTCTTACCCAGGAAGAAATGCAGCTCCACCTTAAGAAATAGACAAGCCACTAGTTCCTAATGGTATACCGTGAAAATGTTTGTAGGTGGGGTAAGTAATGGCGCAGTCGTTGGAAAACATATAGGGTCGGTGATTAATGGTACGTTACTAGATTGGAATCACCTGTTACTATTGGGGTTAACCTACAGGGTCTAGTACTAGGAGCCATTAGTGTCTTTAATAGTAATTATTGGCTCTTAGACAGTCATTCGATCCAATAGACTAATCAGTAGACATTCTCAGGTCTTTTTGAGAAAGAATATACTAAGTCATATGTTACATACATGGATACCCAGGGCCCCCAGCAATTCTTAACCAAAGTCTCTGCTTCCGCCGAAACAGACGCAAACCCACTACTAATTCCGCTATCCCTTCAATGATACATACATCCCTTCTGACCGTGCTCCCCCAACATATCTTGGAGACTTCTCTGGAATGCGCGCGGACCGGTTGTATGGAATAGAACTGTTATTCCATTACATGACATTGTTCACTCACGCATCTACTCCTTCCTGGTCTGAATGTTACCTGCGCTGACCCCTTGGACGACAGTTCTCCCTGCGCACTTTCTTTTTGCGGGCCTCTCGAACTTACGACACTACTCTCGCACTGGTAACACGCTTGGTGGAGGGTCGGCTCCTCTTGTCTGACACTAGCTCCTTTGTCCGCCTCTTCCTCTGCAATTCCTCACAGTCTCTCCTTTGCAGTGCACTCACAGTCAGTTCTCAGCCCACTCCGACCTCAAGTGGCTGTTGTTCTAAATCCGAAAGCAGGCCTATGCCACTGACCTTCTTGACCATCTTTTGCCTTCCTGGATCTATACACTTCCTTTCACCGACCATCCCCACTCTACATGCATGGGAGGACTTCAACATCCCAACGGACACACCCCATCTGCTTCAAAAATCCTCTTCATCTGCTCTTTTCAATCTCTCAATGGAATCGCTCAGGAGCAACTACTCACAACGATGGACTCACACTGGACCTCATTTCGCCCGCCTACTGCCCCTAGAATCTGACCATTTATCTCTAACTCTCACCAACCTATATCTGAACAACAACTGCTTACTTCTACCACTATACTCGTCTCCCACTATGGTTCCGGTCTCAAATATCTATGTACGAACCTCCGCAGAATCTACAACACCTCAAACCACTTCACACTCTCTCTGAACTCTTTACAACTCTGTTCACTTATCTCCTCCATTCAATGACCAGACTCAGCACCACTTTTCTACATAACCAAACAATATGCTAACGCTCCTGAAGTCGCTGCCCTCTCCCCACAACAGAACCCGCAAACTAGACAGACAAACCTCGGACTGCACGGGACTCTACTAAACAGCTTGAGGCTCGATGCTGTTACAAGAATTGTAGACAACGGGCAGCTGGAAGAGATACTAATACATTGATGAATATGCCTTATACAAACACGTCACGGCAAACTTTAAGTGCGCACTTGCCCGAGCCAAACAGAAATCATTTCACGGCACTTCTCCTAGTCTTCCCTGTCCACAACCCCAGACAATATTGCAAAACCTTTCAATCTTTGCTCCGTCAACCTCTACTCCTCCTCCCCATCCTCTTTTCTGAGATGACTTTTGCCTTTTCCACTTCCTCCAGATAGATTCAAATTCATCAGAGAAAGCTTCAGCACAGTCCCCGCACTCTCCCTCCTTACCCTAGGCAATGCTTTTACCTCTTAGCTTGCTTCCCACGGTCCTATGACACGCTCTCCTTATTCCGGGCGTCAAAATCCAACTCAAAGCCAGTAGTCTTGACCATGCTACCCACCTCCATCCCAGACCTCAGGCTTTTATCATCCAGCAACTCACCATCATTCAAGCTATCAATAACTTGGCATTTCTTCTGCCTTTTAAACTGCTTATCACTACATCCTAAAAAAAAAATAAACTTGACTATTCTTGTCCAACTATCGCCCCCTCAATACTCAATGTCTCTTTTGCTTCCAACTCCTCGGAGATAGCTAGTCTATCTTTAGCGTACCTCCCACCTCTTCCTCCAACTCTTTCTTGACCACTACAATTGGTTTATCGACCCTCCTCTCTCGAAACTGCCCCTAACCAAAGTCATAATGATCTAGTACTGCTCATAAAGCTCTGCCATACTTGTCTCTCCTTCTTGGACTGTCCTCTGCCTTTGACACTGTGACCCATTCCTCCTGCTACAATCTAATCACATCCCTCACGGCATCACGGACTGGCTCTTTACTGGATCTCTCGCCCTCTCATACCTTCATGTTAGGACTTATCGCGTGTCTCTCATTTATGCTCCACACCTACTCACGGCCACTCTGGTTGGTGTCACCCAAGGGTCAGTCTGGGTCACTATTTCTTTATCTAACCCTTGGCCTCGGTAGTCCTAGCTTCACATGGTTCTTTCATTACACACCTGTAAGTATGCTTGATGATGACCCTAACTCTTTACAGTCTCTGGCCCAGATATGTCAATTCTCTACTCTAACGGCTAGGATTCTGATCTGTTGGTCCTACTCATTTTCTCCTTGCTCATACGCAATGTATCACTAAAACTTAAATGTGGAGAAAAGCTAGAATCATCATCTTTCCACACATCCAAAACTCTCTACCCCTGCCCGCTAGTTCTCTCTATTTCCGTCAAGGTCTACTCACTAAGTGCACGGTGATGAACGCTTGAAGTTGTAAGCCCTCAGGCGAGAGGTAAGGCCGCCATTCTCTCCCTATTGGTTGTGCAAATTGTCATTCATCCTTATCACTGTACTCGTTTGGACTTATGTAATGTATTGTGAACTCCTCTACGAGAATGTACAAGCGCCTGGTTATCAAATTGGCCGCTGTAAAATAAATAATAAATATGAATAATATTTAATAATATTTGCATTTAGTATTGCGTGTTGGCATTGCAACTTACATAAAATGTATTGAGTGTTCAAATACATTTTTACTCACTTACCACAAGCTTATCATCACAACTATGTGGTAAGTATCTTTGGCCCATTCCTCCGACTGAAATGGAGAAATGAGTCAGGTTTGTCGCTTTCTCGACCTGCCTTTTAAGTTTAGGTATTCCTCCTCAGCAACAACCCACCCCACACTCATGCATGCTGATCCCCACATGTTTCCACAGTTGGATGGTGTTCTTAGGGCTTCCTAAGATTTACCCTTTTTGCCTGCAAACATTAACGATGGCATTTTTTTTGATGGCCAAACAGTGTAATTTACCTTTCGTCAGACCCGAGGACGATGTCTTCAAAAGATGTAGGTCTTTCCTTCGTGTGTGCGCATTGAAACCTTTGAATCTTGCTATTCTATATGTTTCTTTCAGCCGCTGTGAGTTACAGTACACGTTTCACTGTGGATAATGGTCCATCTTACCGACAGCTTTGCCAGCATTTTCACAAGGTCTTTTGCTTTTGTTGTTTGGAGTGGACATGCACGCGGACCAAAGAACATTAGTATAGTTATTTAGTTTGTTGCGAAAAAAGCCAGACTTCCATCTCCGTTACAGCTATTGTGCTGCAGTGTTTGATCTGAGGCAAAATACCCCCTATATAAATGCTAGAAGCCAATTGTCCTCATTTTAGGGAAAAATTTCCTTCCCGACTCCAATCTGGCAATCAGAATAAATCCCTGGATCAAAGACACTCCTCCAGAGTCCTAGTCACTATAACTTGTTATATTATTGCACTCTAAAAATGCATCCATGAACTCTGCTAGTAAATGATACACCATGACAGGTTCCACTGGCTAAGAGTTGTACAGACTCAGTGCTCTTACAGTAAAGATCCCTTTCTAGGTTTATGTAGAAACATTCTTTCTTCCCCCTTGTTCTCGATACAGTCCTGCGTATAAATAGATCCTGGGAGAGATCTTTATATTGACCTTTAATATATTTATACATATTTATTATGTTCCCTCAAAGCCATAATTTCTCTAAACTAAATAACCCTAATCTTTCTGAGTATTGTAGTCCACCCAGTCTTTTAATTATTTGTGTTGCCCGCCTTTGAACCTGTTCAAGCTCTATAATGTCTTTCCTGTGAACTGGTGTCCAAAACTGTACACAGTACTCCATGTGTGGTCTGACCAGTGACTTGTAGAATGATGTTCTCATTGTATGCATCCATGCTACTTTTAATACACCCTTGATCCTGTTAGCCTTGGCAGCTGCTGCCTGACATTGGCTGCTACAGTTAAGTTTACTGTTCACTAGGATTCTCAAGTCCTTCTCCATGTCCCTTTTTCCCAGCGTGTCCCCATTAAACAAGTCATCATAGAATGGATTTTCTTGTTCCCATGTGCATAACCTTGCATTTATCTGTGTTAAACCTCATCTGCCACTTCTCTGCCCAGGCCTCCAACTTATCCAGATCCCTTCACATTCATCTCGGAGACACAGAACTTCCTTCCTGAGCGGTATGATGGCTGGACATTGCAATCTTGTTTGAACTTGCATATAATTGTTTGTACAGATGAATGAGGCAACTTCAGGTATCTGGAAATTGCACCTAAGGATGAGCCAGACTTGTGAAAGTCCACAAATCTCTTTCTGATATTTTAGCAGATTTCTTTAGGCTTTCAAATGATGTTACACACAGAAGCATAGTTAAACATTATTTGTAAGGCCGAAAAAAAGACAGACGTCTATCAAGTTCAGCCTATTTTCCTATAATGTTGGAAAGCAGTGTGTTTCTGGTTTGCAATAAAAAAAATACATCCATAGGCGTGTCTCTAATTAACTCAGATGTGGCCAAAAAACCTATCAGAAGCTTCCAAAGACATGACCTAATCAAATGGGACTGTCCCAAATCAGATATTATATGTGTATGTATGTATATTATATATATATATATATATACAACAACATATTATTATATATATTATATATTATATATATTATATATTATATAACACACAATACATAATTATAATATATACATAATATATATATATATTTATATATTATATATATATAATATATATATATATATATATATATACACACACCACACACACACCACATACATAAAATATATATATATATTTTATTAGTGCATCGGTTGAAACCAAAAGCTTACATGCACTATATAAAAAGACATTAAATAATTCGGGACAGCATATATATATATATATATATATATATTTATATACACACACACACACACACAACACACACATACACATCTATGTATACACACAAACACACACAGTGAAGGGAATAATTATCTGATCCCTTGCCGATTGTGTAAGTTTGCCCACTGACAGAGACATGATCAGTCCATAATTTTAAGGGTACGTTAATTTTAACATTAAGAGATAGAATATCCAAGATAAAATCCAGAAAATCACATTGTATGAATTATATAAGTTTATTTGCATTTTACAATGAGAAGTAAGTATTTGATCCCTCTGGCAAACAAGACAATACTTGGTGGCAAAACCCTTGCAAGCACAGCAGTCAGAGGTTTTTTGTAGTTGATGATGAGGTATGCGCACATGTCAGGAGGAATTTTGGTCCACTCCTTTTTGCAGATCTCTAAATCATTAAGATTTTGAGGCTGTCGCTTGCCAACTCGGAGCTTCAACTCCCTCCATAAGATTTTTATGGGATTAAGTCTGGAGACTGGCTAGACCAGGGCTCCCCAACTCCAGTCCTCAAGAACCACCAACAGGTCATATTTTCAGGATCTCCCACAGAATGCACTGACAATTATATCAACTGTGCAATGCTAAGGAAAGCCAGAAAACATGACCTGTTGCTGGGTCTTGAGGACTGGAGTTGAGGACTCCTGGGCTAGACCACTCCATGACCTTAATGTGCTTCTTTTTGAGCCACTCCTTTGTTGCCTTGGCTGTATGTTTTGGGTCATTGTCTTGCAGAAAGACTCAGCCACGACCAGGGCTGTGGAGTCGGTGCCTATTTTGCAGGAGTCGGGGGTCGTCATAAAAGGGACCGACTCCGACAATATATAATTAGTTGGTAGTTAGTTCGATACAGTTCAAAGAGCAAGAGGAATTGGGTCTGGCCAGTGCTACTGCTCCCATATCTTCAGCCTTATCACATGAGGAGTGTAAGTGACGACATGGAGAAGGCAAAGCGCTGCCCCAGGGGAAAAGATTCTGCTCCCATGGCAAAGAGATTTCAGCAAAATTTTTCACCTGCTTTCAAAGAACCATTCATCAATACGGACTGTGGCTGAGGCATTTCCTTTATACCCTGAAATTGTTAGAGATGTTGCCCCTGTGGTCACCGCTTTGCCCCCAACCTAAGTTAGTGTAGAGAGGCTGCTCTCTAGCCTGGAAATAATAAGATCAGATGTGAGATCATGTATGCAGGATCTGATGGAGGCAATTATTATCAAAAACAAATTCGAGACCCAAAAAGTTCCTGCAGTGTTTTGAATTTACATTTTTTTGGGGGCTAAAGTCTATCCAATAATATTTTGCCCACTGACAAGAAAAAGGGGAAAACAATGTTTTGAAATTGTGAATTTCAAGCCCCTAGCTCTCCAGCCACTACAGCTTTGTACAAGGCTATTAATTTTATTACGTATCTTCCCCTATCTTATACATAAATGAGCCTGCAAGTTGTGCATCTCTTAGTTCTGCGATTCTTTCCGGGAAAAAAACTGCATTGTTATGTTTTGCTCCTAAAAATCAAAATTTTGTTCATTTTTTTATTTTGTTAGTATTTTGGAAACCATTTTGGTTTTAAATATCCCTGAATCCTTTGGGCTCTGCAAAAAGGCAAGGGTTTTGACCAAAACCAATCCCAGATCTTTTCCACACATTCCCAATTTTGGTGCAGAGGATTTACGTTTTTTTCAATTTACCCAAAAGTGTTCAAAAGATCAAAAATTTTACCTTTTTTGCTTCTCAGTGTCTGTTCTACCTAAATGCTTGAAATGCCAAAAGTCGCCCAAAAGCAGCCAGAGAAAGTAAACAAAAGAGTAGAGAAAGGTCACCAGAAAGGTCCAGGGGAGCAGCCAGAAGGTCAGCCCGAAGGTCAGCCCGAGGGTCAGCCAGGAGTTAGCCCCCGAAGATGCCAAAGAGTTTTAGCCAGAAGAGTCGCCAGAAGGTCAGCCGAAGAGTCGCCGAAGAGTCAGCCGAAAAGTCAGCCAGAAGAGTCTTCGGCCCAAAGAGTCATTTAAAAAGTCATTCAAAGAGTCATTCAAAGAGTCACAAAGAGTTTTTTTTCCAAACCCTGCCCACCTAAAATGACAAACCCATTACTTTGAAAGGTAGAAACATGTGAATAACTGTCAATGGGCGGGCTGCCTTTGGTGGGCGGGGCTAACACCCCCTCATGAATAAGATTTGAGGGGTAAATGCTTAAAAGTGCTGCTCTTTAGAATAAGGGAGACGTGTGGGAAAACAGAGGTCTGTCACTGGGCCTGTGCTGCCCTCGAAAGGGGGGCTATCTATGTGAAAGGTTCACATTAAACATGCACAATGTATGAGAGGTAGGAGTCGGGGTTTGGGGAAATTGAGGAGCCGAGTGGGGTTTTTGGCTTGCCGCCCTCCACACCCCTGGCCACGACCCGTTTTTAATGCCCTAGGGGAAGGAAGGGGTTGTCACTCGGGGATTTTCGGTAATGGCCCCATTCATTCTCCCCTGTGTGGTAAGTAGCCCGTGCCCTTAGCGGGAAAAAAAAAAACACTCCAAAAATAATGTTTCCACTTTTTACTTGACATGGGGGGGGTGTTCTTTGGGTCAAGACAGATTTCTCTTCCTCCAAAAAATGGAAAGAGGGAATTATTGCCAAAGAGCTCAAATTTTTGTCTTTTGACCAAAAGCCCTTTTCCCAAACACTCACAGAAACATCCAGGTGTTCATTGGCAAACTTTAGACGGGCCTGCACATGTGCCTTCTTAAAAGGGAGGGGGACCTTGCCGGCACTGTAGGATTTTAAACCATTCGGCTAAGTGTCCCGCATGTATTTTGGTGGGGCTGTGGCCCCGCTGCCTTGAGATCATTAAAAAAAATTCACCGGTTTGTTTCGGCTGTCTTCACCTTCCCAAAGATCAAGGATACCCCATAAGGTGAGATTTTGCATGGTGCCCCAGATCGATGTCGAGTGACTGAATTTTGTATTTTATTACTACTGCACCAACAGTTATCTCCTTCTCACTCAGCGTCTTATGGTTTTATAGCCCATTCCAGCTCTGTGCAGGTCTAGGTTTTGCCCGTTCCTTAGAAAGCTCTTTGGTCTTGCCCATGTTGTAGACGTTAGAGTCTGACTAATTGAGGCTGTGAACAGGAGTCTTTTATAAAGGTGACTATTTAAGACAGTGGTTTTTAATGCAGGTAGCTAGTTGATGAGAAGTGTCTAACTGGTCTGTATGAGCCAGTACACTTTATGGTTAGTAGGGGATCAAATACTTATTTCTCTCAGCAAAATGCAAATAAATATATACAATGAAATTTTCTGGATTTTGGATATTCTATCTCTCAATGAAAAAAATTTAAATACCCGTAACATTATAGATGTTCATGTCTTTGTCAGCGGGAAAAAATTTTCCCAAAATCAGCAAGGGATCAAACTTTTTCAAAACACAACCCTTAGCAAAAAGATGAAAAAAATGAAAGAGTCAATTAAAAATTTTTCGCCCCCCAAGTTGTTCCACTTATGAAGAGGAAAATTTATGTAAATTGTTTTTGCAATTGGGACGGGATGATTCGATTTGTGTGAGCTGGGGGGGAGGGAGAGGTTCCCCGTGTAATTGGAATCTTTGGGAAGTGAAAAGCTAAGTGTAAACTGGGTTTTGAGATTTCTAAATGTCTCGCTCTCTTCACATACATTGTAACTTTAATGGGCATTTGACATTCAGGACTCTGGGAAAGTCATATGTGATTTTTCCCCCGTCTCTTTCACACACGGATATATTCTGTATATTATTAGACCTCTGCAGAACAAAACTATACGCTTTATCCGTTTGTGTTTACATGGGACTGCACATCTGTCACAAAAGTGATTTACGTGGGACTGTACAGTACAGCTGTGTTTTGTGATTTACGTGGGACTGCACATCTGTGTCACAAAAGTATTTTATGTGGGACTTAAGTGTACAGCTATGTCTCCATTTAATTTGCATGGGACTGCACATCTTACATGACACTGCTGTGTGCAGCAGTGTTTCTCATTTATGTGGGACTGCACATCAGTCACAAGTGTTTTACATGTGACGGCACTGTAAAGTTGTGTTCTTTTATTTCTTGGTACTGCACATCTGTGTCACAAAAGTGTTTTATGTGGAACTTAACAGTACAGCTGTGTTCTCTCTCTGAATGTAATTTGCGTGGGACTGCAGATCCTACATGTGACTGTTTACCGCTGTGTTCGGTTTTTGATTTACGATGGACTACGCATGAGCCACAAAAAGTGATTTACGTGAGACTGCACACACAGTACAGTTGTGTTCTCTATATAATTTGCATGGCACTGCACATCTTACATGGGACTGCTGTGTGCACTTGTGTTTCTGATTTACGTGGGACTGCACATCTGTCACAATTGTTTAACATGGGACTGCACATCATACATGGTCTCTCATATGCTGTCCGAGCTCCCGTCTGCAACCTCTTCACTGCATCAACATACTCTGTGCATTCCCGTCTGTGACTGGGTGGGACATGCCGCTCAAGCGACAGCCAGTAATACATTAGCTGGGCGTAACCCAACCGGTGCTCAAACACTGTTAAAGCAGCCCGTTCTCATAAACCATAGGACTTTGCTAATGGTAACCAAGGACGGACATGCTTAGATTTTTGGTCCCCTCATTTTAAACTAAGATCTTTGTAGTCAGATGACCCCTTTAAAAGGTCAGTGTTCTTGACTCCCCCATAAGAAAGATTGTAAAAATGGCCTGCAAGGCAGAGTTCCAAGATGAAAACCACTGTTGAGCAAAAAGAACAAAGACTAGTCTCAGTTTTGCCAGAAAACCTCTTGATGATCCCCAAGACTTTTGGGAGTAGATTCCGTGAACGGACTAGACAAAAAGTTGAAATTGTTGGAAGGTGTAAATCCCATTACATCTGCGTGTATAAGCAACACAGCATTTCAGAAAAGGAACATCATACCAACAGTAACACATGATGGTAGTGTGATGGTCTGGGGCGGTTTTACTGCTGCAGGACCTGGAAGACTTGCTGTGATAAATGGAACTATGAATTCTGCTGTCTACCAACAAATCCTGAAGGATTGTCAGGCCATCTGTTTGTGTCATCAAGCTGAAGCGCACTTGGGTTCTGCAGCAGGGTAATGATCCAAAACACACCAACAAGTCCAACTCTGAAGGGCTTAAGAAAGCAAAATGAAGACTTTAGAGTGGCCTAGTCACAATCTTGTCCTTAATTGAGATGCTGGGGTATGACCTTAAAAAAGCAGCATGCTCAGAAACTGTCCCATGTGGGCGAATTACAACAATGCAAAGATGAGTGGCCAAAATTCCTGCAGAGCATTGTAAAAGACTCGACAGCAGTTATCACAAACGCTCGATTGCAGTTGTTGCTGCTAAGGGTGGGCCAACCAGTTATTAGGTTTTGGGGCAATTACTTTTCAACACAGGGCCATGCAGGTTTTGATTACCTTTTCCTTAATTGTAAAAGACCTTAATTTGAAAACTGTATTTTGTGTTTGTGTTTGGTTTGTCTAATATTTCAGTGATCTGAAACATTTAAGTATGACAAACATCCAAAAGATTAAGAAATCAGCAAGGGGGCAAATACTTATTCACACCACTGTACCATAAACCCAGCATTTCAAGAGTTATTCAATTGATAAACAGTGTATCTGTCTAAAACATTAGCTGAACAGAATTACAAAATATTACAAAAAGCAGCCACTAGATGGTGCTTGTAGGCCATAGCTCCAACATTAGTATTAAAGGGTTACTAGAGCCATTTTAGTATCTATGGAAGTCAACATGGACCAAAATTCAGCTGTTAGTACAGATCAAACAGTATTTATGGAGTGGCAGTAAAATAAATGAACTTAGGGAAACTAGAGTCTTGTGGATGAGAATGGGAAACTTGCAAAATTTGGAATGGAAGAGAATTTGGATCTCTTGCAATACCACATTGGGCGACATGTATGTACGAGGCTGCGCCAGTATTCTGGCATCTTTTCAGCCCCAAAACTGGCGCAGCCCTGTGCGCTCAATGCATGACAGGCGCACTCCATAATTAGGTGCATTATAAAGCGCCCGCAGCACTTTGTAGTGTTCCTAAGATGAGGGGGGCGTTCTGGAGGTGTTGTACCACAACTGTATGATTCTACACATTTATAACTTTATTATGGCAAACCCAGGCGCTTTACTGCTGGAAAAAGCCAAATTTTTAAAAGGGTGGTTTTAAATCTGACCCTGAAGTTCCTTTGTAGCTAGAAAGCGCTAAATCTTTTCATTGCAGTAAAAAACAGGTTTAGATTCGGCGAAAATCTTTGCTACTAATGTGCCAAAAAAAAACGGGACGCCCTGGGCGACCAAATTCATACATGTCGCCCATAACCTCTATTAAGGATTCTCAAGCTAATACTACTAGTGCACCTATAAATAATACAAAAAGAGATAAGTAAAATCCCACAACCAGCTCTTAAGAATCTTAAAGGGAATATGTAATTTAAAAAAAATTACTTTTTAACTCACGTTTTTATGTTAAACACTAAGATTTTTTTTTTTTTAATTTTCCATATAACTTTCAATATTTGTAAAAAAAATTCTTAAGTTCTGCAGTTTTCACTTTTTGGTCTCTGGCTTTAATAATAGTCTGACACCCCCTGTTCTGGAGAGAGAGGGAGATTTTTGTTCTTAATCGCACAAGGGGTAAAACTGAAGGGTGAAAACCCATGTGTAAAAAAAAACACGGGATTTCCCAGTCCCCCCCCCTTCTCTTCAAACTGACTTTTCCCCAGGTCAGAGAGAATCCCTAGAAAAACTCTGTATAGCGTAAAGGGGGGACTGACCCAGTTAATAGGTCCTATGTGAAAAAAAAAGCTGCTGTAAAACATCTAAAAGTTTTAAAAAAGGGAATCTGTCCCTTTTTTTTTTTAATTTTTTTAAAGCAAGCCCCTGATCCTTTATTCTTTTCCTTTTAGCTGTTTTCATTTTGATTGTGGGTTTTCTCAAATTTCGTGTCTATATAGGTTTTTGGGGGGAAGGGGACATTTTCTTGCACTGTTTTAAAACAGCAGTCAGAGAGATATATTAAGGAGCTTCTTGCACATGGGTTTGTCTTAAAAATTTGTTTCAGCCCCAAATATATTTCTATAGGAGATTTTTTCTTCTTGCTGTGTGCCGGGGGAAAAAAAAATCAGTGTAAAGGGGGAAGGAGAGGGGTGAGCTGTGACTATCTCCCTTGGGGGCTGGGGGGGATCCTGTTTTTTATCTAGTCACCAGGTGTTCATTTCATTTTGGCCCTTTTGCTTTTACTGGAGCAGAAAAACTGAAAAACTTTCGTAAAAAAAAGGGAAAGTGTCAGACTATTATTTGGTTTGGGGGCCCAAAGGGGAAAACTGCAGGACTTAAGAATTATTTAAAAATATTGGAAGTGATATGGAAAAAAAAAATTCCTAAAAAATGTGTTTAACATAAAAATGTGAGTTAAAAACTAAGTCATTTGAGGACACATTCCCTTTAAAGCAGTGCAGGCAAGAAAGCTTCCCCCACAATCATATACAGCAACAAGATTGAGAAATCTATAAAAAGAAAATAAAAACGGCTAAGAAAAGAATATAGATCAGAATTTTGTTTTAAAATGTTAAAAAAAAAAAGCCGGCTTTTTTCCCCTTTAAAACCAACTTAGAAACTTCATTTAAAAACCTTAGGTTTTTAGGTTTTTTTAACTTTGAAGCCCAGTACATTTTAAGATACCGTAATGCTTTTTTAAATGTATTCTATAGTTCAGAGATCATAAAGAGTAACGATAAAGGAGGTAAAATAACCCTGCCTCAACGCTGTTGTGTTACATTTGAATATATAAAACTTTTGCAACATTCGTTCCGTGTGTATTGCGACATCTAGGCAGTTCTGATGCAGTCCATCCCCCCATTGTTTAAATTTTCAAAAAAAATGCACTGTAACAAATTTTCATTTTTTGCAATCTCCCGTCTAACCCCCCTTGCCCGTGAGTGGGATTTTTGGCTCAATAACATTTTAGGCTGCCTTTTGTCCCTGACCACACAGATTTTAATTGTTGTCTTGGCAGTCTACCAAGGGCTGGAAAGTTCCTGAGTGTGGTGGATCTGCTGCACGTGACCCCTGTATGAATATTTGGATAAAACAAACCAATATGTATTCATTTTCTTAAAAAAAAAAAAAAATAAATTAATATATATATATACATATATATTTATATATATATTTTTTATAATATATATAAACCAAAAAAAATACACCCCAAATACATACTTTTATACTTTCATATATTTTCACATTTACATACATATATATAACATATACATACATATATATACACCTAATACACATATATATACATATATATACACATTAATATACACACATAATACTTACACACATACATACATACACACACACATTATATATATATATATATATATATATATATATATATATATATATATATATAAACACACACACAAAAAGGAAAAACAAGGGGGCGCACAGATGGTACACCAATTTGAGTTGTGCTCTTAGTGTAGAGGCACAACTTTCATATTAGCATACAGGGCTTTTACTGTAACTGTAGCCCTAGTATACGGCTGCCACTGTTCCCGTGAGCGGCGTCCCGCCAAGCAGACTGTAGAGGAAAAAGAAGATGGTGGAACCGGCGCACGTGTATATCCAGGAATGCCAATGATGCAGGCAGGAAGATTAAGAAAATTATTTTATTATTCTAAAAAGGCTACGACAGAACCTTAGCCAACCTAAAAGCAAGTAAAAATTGGCGCGTTTCGCGTTTATTAAACGCCCTGAGGAAGCGTTAAACAAGAAACGCGTCGGGTTTTACTTGCTTTTAAATTGTTTTAGATTGGCTGAGATTATGCCCTAGCCTTTTTAGAAAAATTAAATAATTTTCTTAATCTTCCTGCCTGCATCACTGGCATTCCTGGATATACACGTGCGCCGGTTCCACCATCTTTTTCCTCTACTATCTATCTCTATATATCTATATCTCGCTATCTCTATATATATATGAAATATTCTACTTGGTATTTAAGTTACTACTTAAATATTAGGCCTAAATCAAATCCTTCAATTTGCATTCATTAGTAACGGGGACTGAGGGTTTCTTTTCTACAAATCTTTGTTTCATAATTAGGTTGCTCAAAAAATGTTTCCCTGTTCTTTGGAAATGTTTGAAAGGAACATTGGGGCATGTTTTTCAAGGCAGCTGCGCCAGAATAATGGTTTTACAACACATTTATTATAGGTTTTGGACAGGTTGTCATCCAATTAAAGGGGCGTGGCCTCAAAGAGGTGCTTCTTAGTGGAAAGGTTGTGGCTTAGTGTGCGACACGGTGCACCAAAAAAAGGTGCCAAAGCGTTGGCGTCGTTAGTAGCATAAGGCAAGCCAACTAATAAAATGTGTAAAGGTAGACTCGACAGATCTAACATGCTCCAGATTTGTCAACGCTATTGTCACGTACACACTTATCAGAGCGCGACGTGGTTGATCTGCACTCCAGTGGCAAACCGGACATAAATCACATTCCACCCACACTACAAAAAACATGCTGCCATCACCTTTCCATCAGCACTCAAGAGGGTTAAACACTAACAAAACACTGTTCTCCAGGAGTCAGAGAGTTAAGTCAAAGGGTTTGTTCACACGGCGTACTGGGGCGCATACTGCGTGTGATTTGGAAGCATGCGCTGATCAGCGCGTACTTCCAAGAACAGGGGGGGCAGCCCCATTTACTTATTATCAGTGGCACATAAGCGCTGCGAAGAAGTGACCTGCCACTTCTCTCCCTCTCGTATTGTACGCCGGGGAGACTACGCGTAATTCATAGTTCTCTTTGAGAGCTATGAATTACTGTAATTGCATCACGCATTTCGCCCGTATTAAAGCGCCAATACGCAGTGAAATGCTTTCGCAATTACGTCGTGTGAACATGCCCTAAGAGCAAAGTCTTAGAGAATACATGGACCAAACTTCAAGTTTTAAGCTTTACTGCCACAGTCAGTTTTGACCTTCCTGACAGAGCCCTATTGTTGAAATCTGACATCGTTACATAGTTTGTAAAGCCGAAAATAAGACACACGTCCATCCAGTTCAGCCTATTTTGCTAAAGTGTTGATCTAGAGGAAGGCAAAAACCCCCATGAGGTAGAAGCCAACTGCCCTCATTTTAGGGGAAAAAAAATTCCTTCCTGACTCCAATCTGGCAATCAGAATAATCCCTGGATCAACGACCCCTCTCCAGAATCCTAGTCACTATAACTTGTTATATTATTACTCTAGAAATGCATCCAGACCTTTTTTGAACTCTGTTACTGAATTCACCGAGACAAGTTCCTCTGGCAGAGCGTTCCACAGTCTCACTGCTCTAACAGTAAAGAATCTCTTTCTATGTTTATGTCAAAACTTTCTTTACTCAAGACTAGAGATGGGCGAATTGATTCTAACAAAGTGGAATTCGTTTAGAATTTCAGGAAAACTTCGGTTCGGAACGAAGTCGAACTTTGGGGTACTTCGGGTGAATGAAGTGTGCTTTTGATTGATAAAATGGCTGCGAGCACATGGCGTTACATGGGGCAAAGAACTCTGGGAGGAAGAAGGGCATAGCCTGCATGACATGTGCAGAGATGAAGCCAATCAGAGACCGGCGGGATTCTGTGACGTCACCGCACTATATAAGTCCGGGCGCGACGCTGGGAGCTCATACCGCTCTCACTGTACTGATCAGGGAAGGTGCTGCCGCGGCTGCTTATGATTGCTGATACTAAAGAACTCATTTTTATACAGCGATTTTTGGGGGGTGTCACAGCTTGTCTCAGAGACTGCTTCTCTTAATGTTCTATTTCTGATTTTGTGGGGTATTGGATCTGAAGTCCAGTGTGCGTCCAGTGCAGCTGCATATACATTTTAATGCTATCTGCTCACAGCACATTGAATATCCAAGGGGGATCTAAGCCAGTTCCTGTTGTATTCATTTAAAGAAACAGCGTTTTTACAATACAAATACCACTTCATTTTTGGCTGCTCAATTCACATCCAGGGGTTAATTAAGCATTGTTCTGCTGCTGTGGTGACTAAAAGAAACAGTATTTCACCGGCAAAAAAAACACATTTTTCCTGTAGCATAATTCATATCCGAAGGTTAATTACAAGTTTTCCTCTTGTTGTGTAGCGTAAAAAACACGCCATTGTAACACGCTACAAAGCTGGTAGTTTTTGGCTGCTCAATTTTTTTGCGCAATTTACATCCAAGGGTTAACTAAGTATTTTTCTGCAGTTGTACTCAGTAAAAGAAACTTTGTTTTTCACCGCCACAGAAGAAATTCTGTAGCATAATTCATATCCGAAGGTTAATTAAGCCTGTTTGTGCTTTTATATTCAGCAAAATACAGAGTTTTTAAACGGCACATACAAGTAAAATTTTTCCTGCCCATTTGTGGAGCGCAATTTATAGCCAAGGGTTACCAAGCTTGTTACTGGGTTCATTTGGAGTCAAATACAGAGTGTGTATTTATCATATACAGATATCTTGATCAAACAGTGTCTGTACATTTTAGAACAAACAGTATGTCAAACAGAGAGGTGGCAGGCTCTTCAACTGCGAGTGGCAGAGGCACAAACATTCCTGGAACAGGCACAGGTCGCAGCACAGCAAGGGGACGTCGCAGCAGGGGTCACTCGGTGAGGCCACAACTGCCGCTGTCATCTAGCGGCCGTGTGTTGTTCAGCAACCCAATTTTCCTGTTTGGGTTTGACTAGTCATCCACTTCCTACCAGATGACATCTGACAACCCCAGCCAAGAGTCGGTGGGAATCTCAGACACAACCCTTAGTTGGCATGGCCCGGGAGAGGGTAAGCGGCCCTCACCTGTCCTCAACCCGCCTCTGTCCCATGCCTTTCCCTCAGCCAGAGATCTACTATGTGGTCTGGGCTCAGCGCCACTATATAGCGAGGATGAACAATTTGAGGAGGGCAGTCAGCAGCTACTTGGCAGCGAAGAAATGTCGCCAATATCCCCTGCTTCTTGCAGTAGGCGGCAAAGTATAGATGTGGAGAGTGTCATGGGAGGTCATGTTGTGAGGGGTCAGCCTCTGCATACCAAGACCGGTGATGAGGACAGCAGTGACGATGAAACACAAATAGATGATGATGTAGCCGACCGCACTTGGGAGCCGGGTGAGGCAAAGGGGGTTCATCATCGTCAGGAGAAGAGGGCGTCAGCTTGCGCGTCAGGCAGCGGCGCAGCCAGCAAGTGGGTTGTGTGGCCGTGAGTCAGCAGGGTAGCAGCAGTGTGAGGTCGGGAGCCAAGTGGCCACGGGGTAGAAAACCCGCTTCGCAGGTCCAAGAAAGTAGCGTCACAGGGGCTCAGCGAGACAGCAGCGGTAGTAGTCACTCAGTGCGGAGCTAACGTTGGCACCAAGGCCCTGCATCAACACATGCAGCGTCACCATCCGGTGGCCTGGGAGAAACGTGGCTCAGATGTGGTGGTCCATCCTGCCGCCGCAGCAGCAGCAGCGGCCAGTGGCACGCATGCTATTGCAGCCAGTCAAGGCTCCCCCAACTCTGCAGAAGGGAGCTGTTTCTCTTTGGACATCATCTCCCGGTCCAGATCCCTCCTCTCCTCGCTACTCATGGCGCCAGCGTCGTTCAGCGGGAAATTGCAAAGAGACAACATAAGGCGTCCAACCATCCAAAAGGTGCGGGCAGCTGACCGGCCCTGTCCAAGTTGTTGGTACTGCAGTCCCCCCTTTCCTAATGGTGGACTCTGCACCATTCAGAGAACTAATGGCTTGTGCCGAGCCGAGATTGGAGATTCCAAGCCGTAATTTATTTTCCAAAAAGGCAGTCCCAGCACTTAAATAAAAAAGTTAGAACAGAAAGTGGGCCATTCCTTGAGCTTATCGGTTTGGTTCCAAAGGTGCATGGCAGTGCGGACGTCTGGAGCTGTAACTACGGTCAGGGCCAGTACATGTCCTTTACGGCCCAATGGGTAAATGTGCTTCCTGCCAAGGCAGACCAACAACTTGGACAGGAGACGCCGCTTTCTCCTCCACGTTGTCAAACTGCGGCTCTTGCGCCAATGTCCGCCTCCTCCACCACCACCACCACCTCAGCCTCCACAAGTACTGCTCCATCATACCACATGTGTAGGGCACAGCGGTGTCACGCAGTTCTACACCTGGCTTGCCTCGGCGAACTAAGTCACACAGGGGGGGAACTGCTCGCGTCATGCAGCAAGAAATCGATGTGTGGCTTTCCTCCGCACCAACTTCAATCAGGACCATTGTGACGGACAATTTGGGGGGAACATGGTGTCCGCCGCTGCACTGAAAAGGGGTGGTCCATGGGGCCCTGCATGGTGTTTCGTGTTCAATCTGGTTGTGAAAAGGTTCCTGAAGTCTTCCACCGATCTTCAGAAGATTCTGAAAATAGCCAGGAAACTGTGCAAAGCACTTATCCATTCGTACAAAGCCAGGGACACCCTCCTCGATGCAGCGCAGAACGGCCTTCCCCAACACACTCTGATATGCAATGTTTCCACCCGTTGGAATTCCAGCCTGCACATGTTGGACCGACTGTATGAACAGAGAAAGGCCATTAACGATTTTAGAATGATCCAGGCGGACAGGAGTACTCCCCTGTGTTAACTTTGATTGTCAGCCAGTGGCAGCTCATGCGTGACACCTGCCGTTTTTTGAGGCCATTCGAGGGGGCCACGTTAATTGGTCAGTCGCCAGACTACGGGATGAATAACGTGATTCCACTGCTTCATGTCCTGGAACAGATGCTGAAAAATCTGTCTGGGGAGGGGACTGGAGATGTGGCGACTACATCTCGCGGCCACATGAGTCCGGTGGGGACTGAAATGGAGGAGGAGGAGGACATTGGAGCAGAAGCATTGTCTGGTGAAATGAGTGGATTTTCTACCCCAGGGGACAAGAAGGGGAGGAGCAGGAGCAGCTGGAGGGGGGGAGGAGAGGGAGGAAGGCAAGGCAGATGACCCGCAAGCACCATGGTAGTGGAGATGGAGGCAGGGAGCCCTCGGAGTCATTTTGTGCAGAGGGCCCCGCAGCATGCTGATTTGCCTGGCTAGTGACAGCCGAATAGTCAGCATCTGGCAGAGGGATGACTTCTGGCTCTCCACCCTATTGGACCCTCGCTACTGGTCCAAAATGCGAGCCTTTTTCCCAGCTACTGAGAGGGGGGACAACTCAAATTTCTATAGGGAAATCCTCCGTTAGTCAGTTGGCCGCTGCCTATGTGCGGCATTGTCCCTCCTCTGACAGGTCTGACCGGGGGTTCCTCAGGCTAACGTACTACTGCTGTGGCTGCTGCGGGGAAGGTGGTGGGGTAGGAGCAGTACCATCTCCATCAGCAGTAACCTAAGTCTGGAGACAATCATGAGCAGCTTCCTTCACCCGCCTAGTGAGGAGGGTAGTCGCCAGCAGCAGCAGAAGCAGGACCTGGAGCAGTCCCTTAACCAACAGGTGGTGGCCTACTTGGAAAGCACTCTGCCACCCCAGTTAGAAGATCCTCTGGACTACTGGGCAGCCAAACTGGATGTGTGGCCGCAACTTGCCGAGTTTGCAGTGGAGAAGCTGTCCTGCCCGGCCAGTAGTGTGGCATCAGAGCGGGTGTTCAGTGCGCGGGGGCCATCGTTACCCCAAGGAGAACCCGCTTGTCCACGAGAAATGTGGAACGACTGACCTTTGTCAAGATGAATCAGGCGTGGATCGGCCAGGATTTCCACACACCAATGCCTTAGGCGTCAGACTACATCAGCCATGACGTCTCATCCAATCTGTGAGAAATGAGTCTGGGTTCAAACTACCTGCCTCAGCCACTATTCTGATGCCGCCACCCGCCTGATGCCACACATCTGCCGACAGTTTCTCCATCTGCCACCAACTATCTTTACCAGGGACTGGTATTGCCACCGACCTCCACACTCTGTCATTGTGCCACTTTATGACCTCATGCTGCTGTTGCCGTGACATCCACACTGTGTAATTGTGCCACTTTATGACCTCATGCTGCTGTTGCCGTGACATCCACACTGTGTCATTGTGCCACTCTCTGACCTCATGCTGTTGCTCCTGCCGCCGTCACCTCCACTCTCTGTCATTGTGCCTGTCTGTGGCCTACTACTGTTTTGCCACCTCCAGAATGTCATTGTGCCACTGTCTGACCTCATGCTGCTGCTGCCGTCACCTCCAGTCTCTGTTAATCCGCCACTCTGATGCCTACTCCCGTTTGTGCCACCTCCCCACTGTCACTGTGCCACTGTCTGACCTCATGCTGCTGGGGCTGCCGCCGTCACCTCCACACTCTGTCACTAATGTTGCCACCTGAGCCCTCAGCTTGTTTTTTTCCAGCTTTCGCTGGCATGACTATCAGGCAACATTCCCGCTTCAGTTTTTTGGTCAGTTTTGCCCTCTTAAGTGCCCAGGGAATTTTATAGTGAAGCGATTGTAAGAGCGGCGGCAGTCATCTGCGTGTCATACTAAAACACAACATTGTATGAAGACCTAACCAAGCTCCCTCTACATATTTAACCCCTTACCGACATTTGTCGTACTCATACGGCAATGTCGGGTAGGGGTTCCCGCAAATTGCCGTATGAGTACGTCAAGCGGATCTTGCGCGCTCACAAGCGGAGCGCGCAAGATCGCGGCATGGAACCGGCGGTATATTACCGCTGGCATCATGCCGCATCCCCCACGGCCGGAGTAAGCTCCGACGGCGGGGGATTATCCCCCCGATGTCGCGACATCACAGCTGCGGGCGCAATGAGTGAGCTCCTGCGCCCTGATCCACGGCGCAGTACAACGCGCATCAACGCCGAACCGTTCTCCAACCAGACAGCCCCGGAAATGCTGAATGACAGCATCCGTGTTGTCCTGGGTGACGTCACGATGCCCCACAATGCATTTGTGCAGCGTGACACCTAGTCATGGGAGACCCAGCATACAGCTATTAAGCTGTATGCAGATCTCCATTGCATGTAACGCTCTAACGATGTTCAAGCAAATCCCCCCTGGGGAAAAGTGTAAAAAGGTGAAAAAGAAAAAAAGAAAACACAAACACAAAAGATAAAATAACAAAACACGTACATCGCCCTTTTTATTCCCCATTACAAAAAAAACCCCCCGCCAATCTCCCCAAAAAAGATCAAAAATAAATAAAGTACCCATATTAGGAATCGCCCGCGTGCGAAACGACCCACCTATAAATCTGTCATGATATTTAACCCGTATGTTGACTCCGTAAAAAAAAAAAAAAAAACGGAATAAAACAATCCCAAAAATTAGGCGATTTTGTTCATGCCTGCAGCACATAACGATGGAGTAAAATGTCATCAAAACTCATATCAACATAAAAGAGATGCCAATTTAAAACATCAGTTCATCCCTGCATAAAAAAGCAGCTCTGTATACAGAAAATTAAAAACATTCTGGCTATTAGACGATAGCGATGCAATAAAATATTTATACACAATAAAAACACATTTTTTTCAAAAAAAAATTAGCTTTCAAATAAAAAAGCTACATAAATTGGTAATTTATCACCGAAATCGTCTCAACCCACAGAGGTAAAACCAACTTGACATGTATTAAAACCAACTGTCATGGAATATTTAACTGCACGTGTGACCGCTATTAAAAATAAAAATAAAAACACTGCTAGGATTGCAGTAATTTCTTCACCTTGCTTCCAAAAAACGGATATTAAAAGCGATCATAAAGTCTTGTCCCCCCAAAAATGTTACAAAAAAAAACGTCAACTCATCCCGAAAAAAAAAAGACCCATACAGCTCCATAAACCAGAAAAATAAAAAAGATTATGGTGCTCTCAGACCGCGCGATGATGCAAAACTTTTTCCATTTCAATAAAACGAGTTTTAATTGTGTAAAAGCAGTAAAACAATAAAAAAATATACCAAAGTGGTAATGCTGTAAACGTATCAACCTGCTGAGTAAAACAAGCATGTCATTTATACCGCACAGTGACCGCTGATAAAAAAATAAAAATAAAACAAACACTACCAGGATTTGCTGTATTTTGTACAAAGGCCCTCACAAAAACCTTAAAAAAAAGTGATCAAAGCATCACATGCCCCCGTATGGTACCAAAAAAAACATCAACTCATCTCATAAAAAACAAGCCCACAAGCAGCTCCCTATGCAAAAAATTAAGAAAGCTATGGCTGTCAATAGGACACATAAAAACGCAACTTTATTATAAAACTCGCTAAATTCTATTGTGTAAAGTAATAAAACATCAAAAACTAGATAACATTTATCTCATTGTAATTGTACAGACCCCCATAGTAAAGTAATCCCGGTCAATTATCCCGTAAGGCGAATATGTGTGAGAAACTAAGCCCAAAAACAATGGCGGAACTGCGTTTCCCCCCTCCATTTCATGGCTATATGCAACAAAAAAACACTACGGAACACCCTGAGTGCACCAAAAAAGCACAATACACCCCTTATATAGATCCCTGAGGGTGTTGAAATCCAAAATGGGTCAACTTCATGAAGGTTTCACCTGTTCTAGTACTTTGGGGGCTTTTGTAAATGTGACATGGGCTCCCACCTAAAAACGCGTTCCATCCAAAAGCCCAATACCTCCCTTCCCTTGTATGCCCGTCATCTGAGGCCGCCAAAACAGCAGTTTTAACACCCCCATCTATGGTATTGCCGAACATGGAAGAATTGCGAAAAACAAATTTTGGGGCATTTTTCCAAGATTCTTGTAAAAATTAAAAATTTTCAGCTAAAATAGCAGATTATTGAAAAAATATAATTTTTTTTATTTCAGAGCAAACGCTAAAAAAATTTTGAAACGCCTGTGGGTTCCCGATATACTCACTGCACCCTAGATATATTCCTTAAGTGGTGTAGTTTCCAATATGGGGTATTTTTAGGGGTATATTATTGAAGTTTTAGGGAACCCTTAGGGTGTCCGCACAACTTGAAATGGCGCCTAAGATAAAAACGTCAAGCAAAAGAACACCCAGATCCGGTAGATCTCTCCTATTCTGGGGCATGTAGTATGAGCCCAAATAATAGCACTAAGGGCCACATATGTATATCACTGAAAAAGGCATAATCTGGGATTATCAATATTAAGTTTATGCATTTCCCTGACCACATTTACCGTATTCTTGTCAATAATGTATAAAAATTAAAAAAAAAAAAATTTTTTGTGGGGGGGGGGGAATAAAAAAAAATCTGCAAAAAGTGAAATTTTGAAATTTTCAACTTCCAATTTGCTAATTCCCTGTGAAACACCTATGGGTTAATAAACTTCATAAATGCGGTTTTGAATACTTACGGGGGTTTAGTTTTCTTAGATGATGGTCCTTTATGGGGGTATCTAACATACAGTTAATTAAAGTCACGTTAGAACGGACTGGGTCCCTAAAAAATGTAATATTGCAAATTACTTGAAAATTTGAAAATTAACTACTAAATTTATAAGCCCCCCTAATGTAGATCAAGAAAAAAAAAAGGCATTAAAAAAATGAATGTCAAACTACAGCAGACATATGTAGATGCTTGTTATAAACTAATCAGTGGAAAAACCATCTGTCCGTACATGCAGAAATTTTTGAAGTTGAAATGTAAACTTTTTCACGATAATTTAGATATTTTTCCACAAAGCAACAAGCATTTTTTGGCCCAAAATTCCATACATATCTTAAAGCACAATGTGTCCACGAGAAAACAATCTCTGAATCACATGGATAGGTAAAAGTGTCAAAAATTATTCTCACAAAAGTGACATGACAAGCTTTCAAAAAAAGGCTCTGTCAGTAGAGGCCAAAACTGGCTCCTGTGGTAAGGGTTTAAGCATGACATACTGATCTACAGCACCGAGCAGGCTCTGAGCAGCCTGGACAATAGCTGATTATTTTAACGCGATTCGTCTTGAAGTAATTCGAAACTCGAATTTATTTTTGTCGGAGAATTTTTCGCGAAATGACCGAACCGAATTTGAGAAATTCGCCCATCTCTACTCAAGACGTAGAGGATGCCACCTTGTTCTGGATAGAGTCCTGGGTATAAATAAATCTTGAGAGATCTCTATATTGATCTTTGATGTAATCAACAAACATATTTTCCTTAATTCCCCCCAAAAGCAGTCTTTTCTCTAAAACTAAATAACCCTAACCTATGCTAATCTTTCTGGTTATTGCAGTCCCACACCCAGGTCCTTATCTTATTCTTGTGCCCCCCATTGTACCTGTACAGCTCTACAGTGTCTTTCCTGTGAACTGGTGGCCCAAAACTGTACACAATATTCCAATGTTGGTACCTAAGCCAGTGACTTGTATAATGGGAGAATAATGTTCACATCATGTGCATCTGGTGCCCCCATTTTAATACAACCCCATAATCCATTTGCCTTGGCACTACAGACTGCTACATAAAGTTTTACTGTTCCCATGATTCCCATTCCATCATTATGAAGAACCCCTTTTACCCAACGTTTTCTTTTCCGTTTACATATAAATCATGTGATTATGGATTTTTCCTCCCCATGGTGCCATAAACCTGCATTTACCGGTGTTAAACCTCATCTGCCCAGTACTCCTGCCCAGGCTTCCAACTTATCCAGATCCCTTTGTAATAACAAATTATCCTCTGTTGTGTTGATTACTTTACATTAGTATTAGCTTGGTATCATCTGTAAAGACAGATATTCTACTGTGCAATCCATGTGTAAGAACATTAATGAAAATATTAAGAGAATAGGGCCCAATAGTGCCCCCTGTGTAACCCCACTAGTAACGGGGATCCAGTCTGAGTATATACCGTTAATTACCACCCTTTGTTTTCTATCACTGAGCCAGTTACTTACCCACTTGCACACATTTTCCCCCAGTCCAAGCATTCTCATTTTACTTATCAACCTTTTATGTGGCAAAGTATGAAATGCTTTAGAGAATACTAGATATAAGACATCCAATGTCTCACCCCGATCCAGTCTAGAACTTACTTCCTCATAGAAGCTTATCAGATTAGTTTGACTAGACCGATCCTTCATAAACCCATTATTTTCAGTGAAATAGTTCAGGATAGCATCTCTAAGAAAACCTTCAAACATTTTACCCACAACAGAGGTTAAACTTACCGACCTATAGTTTCCAGGATCACTTATTGACCCCTTTTTGAATATTGGCACCACATTTTCTATGCGCCAATCCTTTGGGACATACCTTATTATTATACAATCCATAAATATTATTAATAGGGGCCTATCTATGACATTACTTAACTCCCTTAGGACACGCGGGTGTATACCGTCAGGACCTGGGGATTTGTCTATTTTATGCTTCTTAAGGCGGAGCTGCACTTATTCTTGGGTTAAACAAGAAACATTTAAGTTGGAGTTTACCTCATCTCTCTGCTCAGCAACAGGAAGGTCATCTTCCTCAGTAAATATAGTGGAGAAAAAAAAATTGTTTAATAGGTTTGCTTTCTTTTCATCGTCCTCCACAATATCTCCCTCAATACTTTTCAAAGGGCCAACATTTTCTGTTTTAATCTTTTTACTATTTATATAGCTAAAAACGATTTTGGGGTTACTTTTACTTTCTATGGCAATATGTCTCCAGTTTTGCTGCCTTTATCATTATTTTACATATTTTATTTTGTTCCTTATAGTTTTTTAGTGACTATGCACTGCCCTCCTGTTTTATGATGTGAAAAGATTTATTTTTGTTATTGATTGCCTCCTTTACATTTCTGTTGATCCTAATGGGGTTTTTCATCTAAATATTTTATTACCATAAAGGTATGTACCTCTCACAGTGGGCGCCTAAGATGTTTTTAAAGACCTCCCATTTATTATTTGTTCTGCTATTTTTAAACACCTTGTCCAAGTCAATACGGTTTAGGGCCTCCCTAAGCAGACTAAAATTAGCCTTCCTAAAATTCAGTGTTTTTGTGGCTCCTGGACAAAAAACTCTAATGAAGGATAAATGGAAATTTATTATATTATAGTCAGTATTTCCTAGGTGCCCCCCAACCTGAACCCCTGTTACTCTATCAAGTCTATTAGTGAATATTAAGTCTAGAAGGGCCTTTCCGCTAGTCGGTTTCTGCACCTTTTGGGAAAGGTAATTATCTTTAGTTATTGACAAAAAACGGTTTCCTTTATGAGAGCTACAGGTTTTAGTTTCCCAATTTATGTCTGGGTAGTTAAAGTTGCCCATAATAACAACCTCATTCGATTCCCTATCTAATTTGCAGAGGAGTACATCCCCCATGGGTTCTTTAAATTTTGGGGGGCCTATGCAACCCCTATTAAATTTTATATTTTTTTATTCCCCCCCATTATATTTACCCATAAGATTCCCAGTTCATTACCTGCATCTATATCACCTGCATGTTGGTTTCAGACACAATTTTACATAGAGACAGACACCCCCCCCCCTTCCGGTGTTAAAATGTACTAAAAAACTGAACCCTTAATTAACCCCCCATCGAGCTCTCAGCAGCATGTCTCAGTTACCCCCATACAAATTTTTTCTTCACAATTAAAAATTTTTTTTAATTTATTTTTTTGGGGGAACTCCTGCATTGCACATGCAATTTTAGAGAGATTTTTTCCGTTTTTATTTTTTTCTCCCTTTTTTTTTTTAAACTATTCCCATCCCCTCCCTCCACTCCCTGTTTTTTTCCTAATTCCCCTCTCAATTTCATTATCTTGCACGCATCTTTGTATTTACCCTCCCCCCATCCCTTTAAAATTTTCCTCAACTTCCTGGCCATATTGCCCCTCCAAACACGCACCCCCCCATTTAGATGCAGCCCATCCCTAAAAGAGTCTGAGCCAAAGAGAAATCAGCCCTTTTCCCAAAAACCCAAATCCCTTTTTTTCATACCAAATTTTTTGACCACTTATTCACCTCCTAATCTCCCGCGCCTCCGGTGTCCCCGGGGGTATAGGTATTTTTCATAAATATTACCTTGGAGCTCCTTGCCTTGGCTTTTGGCCAATTCCCTGAAATTGTTTTTTAAAGGACGTACCACCTACCTCAAACTTTGTCATTGGTGCCAATGTCTAGCCTGACTTGCACTCCTAATCCCCATCTTACTGGAGCAGACAGGGTATTGTCTTGCTGCAGCAATGCCATTTCTGAGCAGACATCCCCCTCATCGCCAATCTTGAAAAAATTTTTGGGGGGTGCTAGATCAGGTAACCTCCCAACACCTTCCCTCACCCCTTTCTTTTTTACCCAGCAGCTGCCTCATGTTTTTGCACCTCTGTGCTGCCATCCTCCCCACATCTCACCTTCGAGTGGAGGCTCAGTGGCATCGCTCGCTTCCAAATTTGGCAGGGATCTCAGTGTTCCACTTCCTTTAAACCCGGGGATCGGGGCTTCTAAAGTGCAGTGTCACAATCTCACCACAGTATGGATCCACGAACTGCTTTTTCAAGGGTTTTTTGCAAACATTGCACAGATGTCACTGGACGAAATTGTCCAAAAAGGGAACTCAGGGGGATTTACAAAAAAGAGATACACGAACAAAAAAAAAAAGCAGTACAATATTGTCTCTTCTAAAATCCCCAAATCTAAAGTCCCTCAATCTCAATTCCCACACTTAAGACAAAGTCACACTTCAGATAGAAGACACACTCACACTCGAACACTCGCTCTTTTACTTAACTTTTAAACCATTTAGCCAATGCTGTTTTGCAGTGCTGCTGCAAATCTCTCCTTCAGAAAACAAAAGCCACTTTATGCGAGAATAACTTTTTGATACTTTTATCTATCCGTGTGATTTTCTCATGACACATTGTGCTTTAAATTAGTAAGAAATTTTGGTCCATATAAACCTTATTTGTGAAAAATATAAAATATTGTGAAAATTTGCCATTTTCAAAGTTCAAAAATTTCTGCTTGTAAGACAGATAATTATTCCACACAAAATAGTTTATAACTAGCATCTACCATGTCTACTATAAGATAAAATAATTTTCTAAATGTCTTTTTAGGACATTAGGGGCTTAGAAATTTAGTAGTCATTTTCACATGTTCAAGAAAGTTTGCAACAGATTTTTTTATTTTTTTTTCTAAGGGACTAGTTCAGTTCCGACATGGCCTGTATGTTAGACACCCCCATAAAGTGATTTCATCTAAGCAACTACACCCCTTAATGGGTTTATACATTTCCTAAATTCTGTTTTGAGTACTTTTAAGTGTTTCACAGAAATAAGAGCATAGTGGAGGTGAAATTTAACTTTTTTTTTTTGCAGATTTTCAATTTTTTTTAAAATTATTCACAAGAACACTGTAGATGTGACCTGGGAAATTCAACTCAACATTAATTACCCCAATTTTACCTCTTTTAGAGACATCCAATAGGTGGTCCTAGTGCGACCACATTTTCATTATGATTTTCATGAGACGCCATTACAGATTTGTGGACAGACTATGGTGCTAAAACTGAACACCCCTAAAAAGACCCCATATTAGAAACTATACTCCTTATGGAATATATCCACAGGTGTTTCAAAAATTTGTTAAGCGTTATGCTGTGAAAATTTAAAAAAATAACAAAATTTCCAACAATCTGTAATTTTAGCTGAAAAGGTTTAATTTTTACAAGGAATCCTGGAAAAAAAAAAAAAAGCACCTCAAATTTGCTACAAAATTTATTTCAAGTTCGGCAATACCATATATGTGGGTAAAAACAGTTTTTTGGCCGTATGGCAGAGCGCACATGGGAGGGAGCGCTATTTGGCTTTTGGAGGGTGCTTCATTTTGTCAGCGTTCGCCGTACGGCATAAATTACAGGATAACTTTACTATGTGGGTCAGTACAATTACAATGATATAAATTTTATTGAGGTTTTTTTTAGGTTTTCTTACAGAATAAAGATGCGTTTATACAAAAAAGCATTTTTATGTTGTCATAGTCTCATGGCCATAACTTATTTTTCTGTATATGGCGCTGAATAAGGGCTTGCTTTTTGCGGGGTGAGTTGACGTTTTTATTGGTACCATTATGGGATTCATATGACATTTTATCAAAGTTTTTGTGAGACGTTTTGAAGAAAATACAGAAATCCTGGTAGTGTTTAGTTTATTTTATTTTTTTTACAGCGGTCACCGTGCGGTATAAATGACATACTAGCTTTACTCATCCGGGCAATGCGATTACAGCTATACCCTAGTTGTATATTTTTTGTTATGTTTTACACAACAAATACACTTTTATTCAAAAAAGGAAAACACTGTTGTTCATCGAGATAGTAATGGACATGATTTTTTTAAATTTTTCTGTGTATGGAGATGAGTGGCAGCTTGTTGTTTTGTCGGTTGAGTTAAGGTTTTATTGGTATCATTATTGGAGGGACAAGGATTTTTGATCGGTTTTAAATCTATTTTTTTGGAAGGCAGGGTGAAAAAAATACTGCAATCCCAGTAGTATTTAGTTTTAATTTTTAACAGATCTCACCATGCAGTACACGTGGCAAGTTAGTTTTACAGCAATACCCAATTTATATAGTTTTAGGTTGAAGTGCTGTTAAAAAAAAAAAAAAAGTTTTGTGTACAACAATTTATTCATCATTAACTTCTAATAGCCATAACTATTTAATTTTTTCGTATAAAGAGCCGTGTAAGTTCGACCTATTAAAATAACATGGGACTTTCGGTTCCGGCGCCATCCTGGAGTGACGCGTCTTCACGAGCTCCGGCTCGGCAGACAATAAAAAACCGGTCAAAACCACCTAACTGCCTCAAGGCAACTTCCTCCGCACACCGAGCACCGGCGGTGAGGGCAAGAGAAAAGCCGCGACTTGCAGCAACAGCGGAAGCGTCAAGGAGGCACGTGGGCAGGGACACAGTATCGAGGCACCCGACATCTCCACAGATATTCAGTGACCGGGGCAGGTGAGCAGAGCGGCGTGAAAGCCCTCCCTCCTCCCCCCCACACACACTCCTTTGTGGACAGCCATCAGACAGCACCGAACAGGCAAGAACCAAAGTGTGCCTGCCCCCCTCTGCACACCAGTGACTTACCAGCCTGTCCATAGCGAGGGGCATCAACTCCATAGAGGGGACAACCCCACTAACCCAAGCAACAACCACAAGTTATAACTGCCAGACACCTTTCTATATTGCAGCTGTTCTCTGGCTGCCATAACTGGCCCCAGCTTCTACTCGACTTTGCAGCCATGTCTTCAGCAAGGCTTACCTGCTAAAATAGACAAAGTATCAGCCAGTACATAACACCAAAGATCTGGGAAGGCACCTCAGGGACTCCTGAGCCTCAGACCCATAATAAATCACATAAAGAAGACTTGCCTAGACTTCCGGTTCCGGCGCCACCATGTTGTAAGCCACGAGGACGAGCTCCGGGAGAACGAGTCTGCAATCGACAAGAAAGACCTGCCATATCCACCCGACAGCAAGCGGAACAACATCCTCTCCCTTCTGTGCACGCCGGCGGCTGCGAATCGGGACCTTATACCTGCCGGGAGCTGTGTGCGGAGCGCAAGACTTCGGCAGGAACCTGCCATTGCAACGGCTAAAAGAAAGCGCCGGACCACGTGACTCCCCTGCAAACAGACCTCACGGTGGATCGGGTGAGCGACTAGTAGAAGCAGAGAGGCGCCTGTAACCCGCCTCTGCCAGCGCACACCAAACAGCCACGCCACCGGGGCACAGAGCGCAGGAAACGAGGTGAGAGCGGATAGCTGCGGCGGTGGCTGATGCTGAAAGTGGAGGTGTAAGTGCAGACCCCGCGGCCATACCGACACTGAATTTATAGCTGGTCTGGTGAGGGGGATCTGAAGGGCAATGCCCCCAAATTAACAGACACTATTGGGACTTTAAAAACAGGGCAAAAATGAGCCTGTAAGGGGGAAAAGACGCCTGCTAAAGTCTTATGATACAGCTCACATCCACAACCCTGTCCAAAAGGGACCAGCGTTGTCCCTGCTATCACAAGACGATCTATAAGGGTTAGACGACAGTCATATACAAACTAGGCGAACTGAGACCGTGCTTACTGACATAACCCTCAGGTGATGGATTGCCTACCATACTTTTCTGCATTTCAAGAAATCAACCTTTTAAGAGACAGGCAAATTAGCCATGCTCATTACACCTGCATCCCTTTTGCCTTCCTTCACTCCGGTACCCCACGTCAAAGGTGATCGAGGGGCTACTGTTCACCCTATAAGCTGCACGTCACAAGACCGCACTCTGAAAGGCTCTGCTTGTACACCCTATATGGAAAAATTCTTACACAGAATGGGTCGCAATAAAAATTGCCGCTGCTGCAAAGCAAGAAGATGGCAGCCTGGCGCTCACTCCATATCTTCCTAGGCCGCCAAAACCTCGGACACTATGGATGATACAATTCTGCTAGATGACGGCAAAACTTCCACGCCCCCAAGAGGGACTTTGATCAGCCAGCTTTAACACCGAAAAGTCCTCAAGAACCTCAGGGACTCCTGCAAATTTTAAAACACTAGCCACTGAGGTCGCACGACAAATATCGCCTGAAATCTAGTCCTCACTAGCGGCCACGGTGTCACAGATATTGTCTCAAGTCTGAAACGGACATCAAGGTTCATACGGATCGACTAGATTCCATGACACCAAGATCAGAGATTTACAGGAAGAAACCTCTAAAACTAAATTTGCACTGCAGTCAGTCTTACAAGAAAATAAGTGTCTCAAGGAAAAGATTTTTATTTTAGGCATCTCTGAAGCTATACCTGCGAAGGATCTAGTTCTATTGTGTGAGAAGGAACTTCCTGAAGCATTAGGCGTCGATAACATGTAAGGTAGAGAGAGCACATAGTCTTCGCCCAGATCCAAGAGGCGATTCACATTCCGCTGTAGACTCTTCAATCTCAGCCCCTGGAAACAGGCCTCGTCAAATAATTAGAAAGTACTTGGACTTTACAGATAAAGTTAAAATTCTACGAGCATTCAAATGGCTTAGATCCGACTTAATCTTCAAGGGTAGAAAAGTGTTGATCTTTGAAGACTTTTCAGCTGAGGTGGTTCAGAAGCGTAAAGCCATTTCGCCTATTTGCTCTGAACTTTTTCACAAACAAGTACGCTTCGCTCTTCTATACCCAGCTATTTTACGGATATTCCATAAAAATGGAACCACCTTTCACTTACCAATTGATGCAAAAAAATTCCTCGACGACCCAGGCAGATCACACTCAGGTCGCCTTCCCCCTTGACATCTAGGAACTCTCCAACTTCAGCAGACACTTTGCTTGCGCTGAGAGGAAGAGAAAACGATAGCAGTACTCCAGTCAGATCCCTGCATCGTGAACATCCAAAAGAACAACGGAGACAGCAGACCTTCAGACTGGAGACATGACGACACCTCCGTGCTTTACTGCTGGCTAACATCGGAGCCATAATCTAAGATATGGCATACTGATTTTATTTTGTAGTTCTCGCTCCCCAAAAGTAGCTTGTGGCATTATCTGTTTGATTTCAATTGTTGATGCTCCCTCAGCATAATTGACTATGGTTGAAAAAAGTGAGGTCATCTCGCAAAAGTTCCAAAAAGGATAATTCTAGGTTTTTTCCTTTTGGAGTGCAGTTGGCTCGCCTTGTACAATTCCGAGCGACCTTATTGGTATTGAGTAAGAGCCGTATGTAAGAGTTCTCAGGTTGAGTTTTCTTTGATGTTTACCATCTACCATATGTTAATTGCTTGCTCTCATACTACATTCCCAACATGAAAGTTATATCATGGAATGTTAAGGGCCTCCGCTCTCCAGAAAAAAGAAGAATGGTTGTACGGCATCTAAAACGCCTTGGGGTAGACGTCGCCTTCTTGCAGGAGACCCATCTACTAGAGGAGGATTTCCACCGAATGTGCAGTTTATGGCCGGGCGGGGTATATGTGTCCCCTGCAGTGGGGGAAGGGAGGTCAAGGTGGGAGTTATCACTTTGATTCATAAGAATTTCAGGGGACAGGTGATACAACTACAACATGAGCAGGACAAGGCAGGGAGAAGAGTAGTAGTTAAAGCAGCTATTGAGGACGACAGGTTTTCCTTGTATAACATATATGGCCCCAACTCAGGTTCCTCCTTCTTCAAGCAGTTAAAACAGGCATCATTAAACTGTGTTCCTCCTGCTGTTGTAAAACTGCAACTTCTATAACAGTGGGAATGATGGATTATATAAATGCATGATGGGAGTTGTAGTTTCCCCAACAGCTGGAGGGCCGCAGTTTGAGGATACCGGAGTTAGAGTCTAAAATCACTAGAGAGCCTTCCACCTGCAAAATTTTAGTAGGAGACTTTGATTCGGTCATCTCCCCTTTAGAGGATAGGCAACTAAATATTAGTTTAAGTTTTGACACCGATATTGGGAAAACATCTAGCAAAATTCATAGAAAATTTAATTCTAAAAGACCCCTGGAGAATCTTAAACCCAGACGAAAGAGAGTTCTCCCATTTTTCTCACTCTCAAAATAACTGGTCGAGAATCGACTACATCTTTGTGTCAGATCTCCCCCTTCGACGGGTTAAGGAGGCGAAATTAGGAGACCTGGTCATTTCAGATCATGCCCCAGCCATACTCGCCTTTTTGATCGCTTTCCTCATGGATCTGACTATATATGGCGGTTCCCATCTTTTTTAACTCAAGAAGAAGAATTCCAAAAAACATAGGGCTGATGGCTTGAGTTCCAATCAGATAACGCAATTCACGAGGACTCTCCACAGCTATTTTGGGAAACAGCAAAAGTGGTTTTACGGGCGAAATTAATAGCCCATATGTCCAGACTTAAAAAACAGACACAAGACCGCATGCACACACTGAGTGGTAAGCTAAGAGAAGCATACACCAAAATTTGTCTCTAACCTCTCCATGAACAATAAAACTAAGTGGAAGGAGGCCAAACAAGTATATGACTCTTGGATTGAGCGCAGAGAACGCCTGAAACGCACCCAAATTGAAGCTAAAGATTTTCGCTTCGAAAATAGACCCGGCAGATTGTTGGCAAGGTTTGTGGAAGGCCCACGTCATAAGGCTCCTATGCCCTCACTCCGAGACTCGAATGGCACGCTTCATGGTAAAGGAGAGGAAAAAAACCCAGAAATTTTAAGGGCCTTCTATTCTGAACTATATTCTGATGAACACCTGGATGATAGAGCTTCTGCGGATTTGTTAGGGAACATAAATATGCCACTCCTCTCTGCAGCACAAATATCCATGCTGAGCCAGCCCATCACCTCCACAGAATTGGAAGCGGCAATTGCCAAATTAAAAATTAATAAGTCACCTGGGCCTGATGGCTACACAGGAGAATTTTTTTAAAGTGTTAGGGCTTGTTCACACAGAGTTTTGACTCCGTATTAAAAGCGCTTTGTAGATCAGTCTTGGGGACCAACAGAGAGGACCGCAAGACGGATCTAACAATTAGCAGTGACCATCACTGCTCGCTATGACGAACACGCAGCGGCGTTGAGATGGGAGATCGCTGCTGCGCGTTTCAAAAGCGCCAAGTCAAAACTCGGTGTGAACAACCCCTTATCGTCCCAAATCACCCCAATACTTATCAGCCTATTTAACTCTCATTTACAAGGAGAACCCATTCCTGCCTCAATGAACATTGCCCACATCACAGTGATACCTTAAACCGGAAGGGATCCCACGATAGCGGCCTCTTATCGTCCCATTTCATTACTGAATGTAGACCTTAAACTCCTGGGAAAAATTATGGCTGTTAGACTAGCATCCATTTTCCCTAGGCTAATCGGAACACCCCAAGTTAGCTTTATATAGGGGCGCTCAGCAGTCGCCAACATAAGAAAGGTCCTTTTGGTGTTGGATGAAATCAAGAAGCACCCGGACAAACGTAAGTCACCGGCACTATTGGCTATAGAAACAGAAAAGGCTTTTGATAGCATGGACTGGGGATGGCTAAAATTGGTACTTGATAAAATAGGCCTACTGAGCCCTTTGTGGACCTTCCTAGACTCCCGATATAATAACCCAAAAGCAAAAATCAGCATTCTGGGGATTTAATCTAAATCTTTTCCATTAAGACGTGGGACTAGGCAGGGCTGTATCTTGTCACCCTTCTTTTTGATCTAGCTGTGGAACCGTTGGCTCAGTATCTCTCCTTATCAGAGACATTTGAAGGTATCAAAATTAGGCATAGCGAACTTAAGCTAGTAGTGTTTGCAGATGACGTCATATTTTTCATGGAAAATTCGGAAAGAGACCTCCCCGCCGTGCTTAATCAGTTACATATTTTTAGACTGCACTCGGGCTTTAAGATTAATATCACTAAGTCAGAAATTCTTGGTATCTCCCCAAAACCCCTGTTCCTGACTTTAAGCCAGCTAGACCTGTCTGTAAAAATAGTAAATTCTTCCATCAAATACTTGGGTGTCCTAATTGGGAAAACACCCAAGTCCCTAGACCACCTAAATTATCCTCCCCTGATACAAAAAATTACCAAGGAACTCGACAAATGCTCAAAACTGCCCCTCTCCCTACTAGCTCGCTGTCACCTGGTGCAGATGATGAGTTTTCCAAAGCTCCTCTACCCACTTCAAACACTTCCCCTGCTGTTAAAGCACACAGAGGTTTGTACCCTTCAATCAGGATTTATAAAGTTCATCTGGGCTAATAAAAAACCTAGAATTGCACTAACTAAACTGATGCTCCCAAAATCAAGGGGAGGGATTAACCTCCCTGACGTAAGGAAATCTAATCTAGCATGTTTAATGAGGCATTGCATCGATTGGATAAAAACATACCTCCCTCCACTTGAACTTTGATTTAGAAACTCTCCATGCATATCATTTGGACTTAACAGCCCTCCTAGAGTCCGGACTACCGACATCAATTTATGGAAACAAAAAGGTGTCCGCACTGTACAGGACATATATGACCATACCACACAAAAAAAATATTTTTTTCAAATTACAAGAACTTAAAGATTTACCCAGTTCCCATTTTCTCTCATAGCCAAATGGTTAGCTTTCTCAAACTCCGTAACAGATATGACATGAGAATTTTGGCCAAACCTCTTTGATGACATGATTGGCCCTAGCTCCAGTAGAAACTCTCTCATCCATCTATTCTGCATTAAGAAGCCCGTTTATAGACGACTAGGAAAACAAACTTTTTTCCAGCTGAAACAAAAGTTTCCAAATATGGACATATCGAGTAGCATATTAGCGGGATGGAGAGGGATCTGTACAGCAATCAAACGAGACGCAAATTTTGTTTTATTCACCATGCAATTTAATATTCCTCCTAGCAAAACTGCAACTGAAAGGAAATTAGAGTGCCCGAAAGGTAACCAACCCAAAGCGGACATGTTACATGGCATGTGGCATTGTGAAAAATCCCAGAATTTTTGGAAATTAATCACAGACACCATAAAAGGAAAGTGGGGAATAGACCTCCCTTCCCCCAAATTCTCTGTTGTTCCATGATCTCCCTAGCGTATCTAAGCATCGAAACTTACTCCATATTCTCTTGCTTGCAGCTAAATAGTTGGCTCCAGACGAGTATACTGGACCTTCGAACAGTTTGGGCTCAAATACAATATTATCTAAATATGGAAAAACTAGACACAGAATTGGCTAAAGAAACTAAAACAGACAAGTTTTTTGCCAAATGGCATCCTTTTATTGAGAACTTTTTGTCACCCGCAGACATAATAGAACTGGTCACCCCATTTAGACATACTAGGTGGTATTACGAAAAGGAGCACACTGGGAATATACGCAATAGTGGATAAGAGAACTCACAGACACCATACAGTCTACACTGTCCCCCACTCTCCTTCCTCTCCTGCCCTGACTTGGCTGTCAAACATTACAATGAAACTCTCACAACCACCCTGGACATATTGGCACCACTCACACACCGCACCACCAGAGAGTCAGATGCCGGCAGCCTTGGCACATGCCTCAGACTCGCTTTCTGCAGCGATGCTCCAGGTGTGCTGAGGGTCTGTGGAGAAAGTCAAAGCTACCTGCAGACTTTCTCCACTACAAATTCATGCTCAGGACTTATCACTCCGCCTTTCACTGCGCCAAACAAAAATATTTCACCTCCCTCATCTCAACCTTACACAACAACCCAAAACACCTGTTCGACACCTTCCACTCCCTCCTAAGGCCTAAAGCTCAGGCCCTGGTCACTGACCTCTTTTGCTGAAGACCGGCCCATCACCAAAGAAAAAAATTGACGGGAATCCGGCAAAAAAATTTTGCATGTCAATCCTCAAAAAAACCCCCAAACCTGTCCCCCCCCACTCCTTTAAAATCTGCCCAGCCAGGGGGGAAATAAAAAAAAAATTTTTTTTTTTTTTAAAAAAAATAAAAAAAAACGGATTTTTTTTTATTTAAAATTTGTTTTTTTGATTTAAATCGGTTTTTTTTAAATTAAATGCTTTTTTGAAAAATTTTTTTACCACCCAAAAGGTTTTTTTCCCAATCATGAGAAAAAGGGGCTGAGTTGTTTAACTCAGTAGAATAAAGGTTTTATGTGGGGAAAACTTTTCACCATGCCTTTCCCTTTTCCCAGAGGTTTTTTGGGGATTAGTGGGCATTTCCCCCCTTCCCCCAAATTTTTATCACAAGAAGCCGCTTTATTTACCATTTTCTAAAAATGAATGGGGACTCCGGGAGGTCCCACCCCTTTTCTTCACAGCAAAAATGTTACAAATAAAACAATTTAAAGCAAAAGCCCTTTTAATCCTTTTTTAAAAACCCTATGAATACAGAATAAACCCCCTTTTAAATTCCCAAAGTCCAAGAAGTTAACAATATGTTTCTGTTTGTTGGAGGGGAATAGACCCTGCCAACACAAGAAAATGGGGTAGGAGGAAGGGGACAGCAAAAAAATGAAAGTAAAATTTTGGCAAAAGAGCCACAGAGAGACAAGTTTTGGATCGTTTGTGTGTACGATTTTAGGTTTTTTACATTTTTTCCTTATAATGGCGGGCCGGCCCGTAAAAAAAACCCCCATTTTGGGAATATTTTAATGATGTTTCCTTCGCCTATGGGTTTTAAGGCAGGCATGCTTTGCAAAATGCAAACAAAGCAAAAAAGGGAGATGCGGGGCCGGGGGGGGGGTGGGCGGAATGAGGGAAAAATCATGAGAAGGGGCGGGGATGAAGATGCCCAAAGAAACACTTCTGAAAGGGGGGATTTTCGGGTTTGGGTTAAACTTTTTTTATTGAATCCAATTTCTAAAAGATTAACGGTCATGTGGAGAAAAATTTTTTTCTTATTTTTACCCCTTTTACTGCTTTTGGGGTTACATTTTATGATGAAAAAAAACCCAAATTTTCCCTTTTTGGGGGCAGGGGCAGGGGAATGTGTTTTTGTACAAAAAGGGAAAAAATTTTAAAACAATAAAATAAAAGCATTGACTTTTTTTGTTTAGGGGAATTAAAGGTTTCTAAAACACCCAACCCCCAAGGGATCCTTTTCAAACATTTTCCAGTTTACCCTTCCAGGATATGCTTTCTTTTGCAGCGCTTCTTTCTCAGACCCCCCACCCCACAAAATCACCATCACCCAAAAGGAAAAAAAAACCCCTTTTACCTCCTGGTTTCCCCCCACCATAGTTTGGTTTGGGGATAAAGAAAAGCAGATTAAAAAAGATTTGATTGAAAAAAAATTCCCCAGTTTATTTATGAACAAAAATCTTCTTTCCGTCTGACGGGAGAACCCCTTTTTATTAAAAATTGTTTTCTGTCATTTTAGCCCCGGGAAACAGCCCCACCCAGCAGAGTTTGATGTTGCAGGGAAACTGCTGGATCAATGTTTTTGACAAAAAAAGGCAAGGGTGAAAACAGCTCTGGAGGGAAAAAACCTTTAACCTAAAGAAATTGATGGGTGGATTTAAAGTCCACAATGACCCTTTTGTATTGCTTGTATAACAGAAGAAGGCAAAGTCTTCCTTGCCAAACAACGATTCGTCAGGAAATCCACCCCAAGCAGAATACTTACAAAAAGTGGCAGAAAAACTATAACGACATGTGAACACAAATTCAAATGTCTAGTACGCAGTTTTGGGCACTGACCAAAGCCCGCAAACGTATCCAAATAAGAAAAAGTTTTTTTTTGAGAAAGGGGGGGAATACCAAAGCTGCAAAAAAAATTAAAAATTGCAGTGCCCCATTTGCTGCACCCTTAGCCCCAAAAATAAGTGTTCCAGAAAAAAAGGGTAATTTTGTTGAAATTTTTTAAATACTTCCCTAATAAAACATTTTTTCTTTCAGCAGTCTTGAAAAGGATGGGTGGAAAACCCAAACTAACCCCCACAAGATGTTAGAAAGGAACTCTGTGGTGGAATGTTTTTAGCTTATATCCCAAAAAATGGCCTATTTGAGACCTTTGTGAAGAAAATCGAGGGTTAAAAAAGATTGGGCCCGGTTTAAGGCCCCAAAAAAATTTTAAAAAATTTTGGGTTAAAAGAAATGTTTAACATATGGGGAGCTTCCTGAAACCCATTCCTCAAGCTTTTAGACAAAAAAAAAAAGAAAAAAAAGGGCTGTTTTATTGCGGTTTCTTTTGAAATTTGGAACCCCTGAGTGAACAATTAAAAAAAAATACACTGGACAGAAAATTTAAAATTAAAAAAGCAGTAAACAAAAGAATTTGGGGCAGCACTGACTCCCGTCATTTTTTGGCCAAAAAATTGGGAAAAAACCCCCAAAAAAGGGGGGCAAAACCTAAGTGCTTAGGAAGAGGAGTTTGCTATGACATAGGTTTTCCAGCAATAATTTCCCTCTTTAAATTTCCAACTATAATAAACTTAAAAGAAAAGGGGGAAAACCAATTTAAAAAAATATAAGTTTTTCTGAAGTTTTTTTTAAGGAAAAGGGCCAAAACCGAAATGGTTTGGGAAATCACTTAAAACCTTGGATTTTAAAAGACTGTTTCAAGAAAAGAAATTTTACTTTTAACAGCAGGGAGCTTCTTCGCAGGGTTGAAAGAATATTTCTTCCTTTGGACTCATTCAAATTTTAAATTGAGAAAACGGTTGGGACCCAAAAAGGCAGGAAAGCTTTTTTTTTTCCCTTTTTCCCGAAATTTTTAATAGGAACAAAGAAGAAGATAATTTAAAGAAGTTACGACAAGTGAGCTACAGAGGACACAGGGAAAAGTATATTTAAAAAATTTTTTTTTGGGGTCGGCTGGGCTGACAGCTAAGTTTTTAAAATATATTTAAAATTTTGTTTAGCCAAATTTGTTAACCCAAAAATGGGTGTTTTGTTTAAAAACAAATTTTCCCTTTTGCTGTTAAAGTTTTTATTGTTTCAGTTGAAAAATCTATTTAAAAATTGGGTTTTTTAAAGGGCAGGATTTTTTTTCCCTTTCCCAAGTACAAAAAGAACAATTGGGGTCCCAAAAAAGAATTATTAAACCCTTTTAAAATGGGGGGAAAAAAAAAATAAAATAAAAAGGGGGTTTTAAAAAAATTTTTCATCTACTTTCATTTTTTAAAAAAGCAAAAATAGTTTAAGGGAGAAAAATTTGATTTAAATTTACTGATTTAAATCAAGCCTTAATGACTAGTGATTTAAATCGCAAATTTAAATCAGTTAGTTTTTAAATCAAATCCACCCTGCTCTCAGCCCTTGACCACAACAACAGAAGTATCCGGCTTCTCTTGTCTGCTCGCCCCACACCGCTCCTAATGACCCCAAATTCCCTCCCACCTTGTCCAGTCTATTTCTCCAGTTGTCCTCTTTTCCCCTTACTGCAATCTCAACCTCCCTCTCTCCCATTTGGGATCTTTCCCCATCTTCCTTTAAACACAATGTTATAACTCCTTTACTGAAAAAGCCCTCTCTGGACCAGTCCTGCCCTCGTAATTACTGACCAGTCTCTAACCTCCCATTCATCTCCAAAACTCCTAGAACGCTTGGCCTTCTCTCGTCTAACCCACTTTCTCTCTGTTAACTCTCTTCTGACCCTCTGCAATCAGGTTTCCGCACCTTATACTCCACAGAAACTGCTCTAGCAAAAGTTTCAAATGATCTCCTGACAGCAAAATCTCAGGGCAACTACTCATTGTTGCTTCTCCTGGATCTCTCTGCAGCATTTGACACTGTTGATCACCATCTCCTCCTCAGCATGCTCAGTGCCATTGGCCTCCAGGACACCGCTCTCTCTTGGTTCTCATCCTACCTCTCTGACTGCTCCTTCAGTGTCTCATTTTCAGGTTCTACCTCCTCCTTTCTTCCTCTCAGTTGGGGTTCCTCAGGGATCCGTTCTAGGTCCTCTCCTCTTCCCAATCTACACAGCACCTATTGAACAAACCATCAGCAGATTTGGCTTCCAGTACCATCTCTGCGCTGATGACACTCAATTATACACCTCCTCCCGTGACATCAGTTCTACTCTCCTACAAAACACCAGTGACTGTCTGCTGTTTTTGACATCATGTCTTCCCTCTATATTAAACTAAACCTCACTAAAACTGAACTTCTTGTCATTCCACCATCTACTAAACCCACCCTGCTATTTCTGTTTCAGTGTTTGGCACCACCATAACTCCTAGGCAGCAGACCCGCTGTCTTGGGGTTATACTTGATTCTGATCTGTCCTTCACTCCATATATCCAATCCCTTGCCCGCTCCTGTCACCTGCACCTCAAGAACGTCTCCAGAATCCATCCTTTTCTCACTGTGGAAACAACTCAAACTCTCATTACTGCTCTTATTCTTTCTCGTCTGGACTCCCTTCTTATCGGTCTTCCTCTCTGCAAACTCTCCCCTCTCCAATCTGTCCTGAATGCAGCAGCCAGACTAGTCTTTCTCTCCAGCCGCTATACTGATGCCTCTACCCTGTGTCAGTCACTGCACTGGTTGCCCATTCAGTACAGGATAGAATATAAACTCATCGCACTCACCGATGAAGCTCTGCACAGCGCTGCACTCCCCTACATCTCCTCCCTCATCTCTGTCTACCACCCTACCCGGTCTCTCCACTCGGCGGATGATCTTAGACTACATTCCTCAGTCATCCGAACCTCCCATGCCCGCCTCCAAGACTTTTCACGGGCGGGACCAGTTCTCTGGAACATACTAAGACGGGCGATCAGGCACACTCACAACGCTCATACTTTTAAGAGGGCTCTGAGAATACATTTTCTCAGTCTGGCCTACCAGAATCCCTAATTGCTAACCTCCCCTCCCCACTCTTTAGCGCACACATTTCTGTCACTCCCTACAATTCAGCACTTATCTGTATATAGATGTCTGGGTGGCAGGTTCATTCGAATTCCACATAAACCACCCCATATTTATGTCACATGGCTGGACCATTGTAAACCTAGCACTTCTTACCCTTCATCTCACCCTACACCCTAATAGATTGTAAGCTCTTGCAAGCAGGGCCCTCACACCTTGTGTCTCATCTGTAAGTAGCTTTTCATTGTGTAATGTATGTATTTTTTGTCTGAACCTACTCCCGTCAAATTGTAAAGTGCTGCGGAATATGTTGGCGCTATATAAATAAAGATTATTATTATTATAATAAGAGTTGACAAATGATAGTTCCTCTCAATTCTTGTGTAGGGTAGGCATTTTATGGCCCCAAGAAGGAATTAGTGAGTTTTCTGAGACACGGATATTTCTACTTACTATCTGTTGGAGTTTTTGTTCTAATTTTCTGTTTTATTTTTTGAGATACTTTGTTAAAAGGTTGTAAGTATGTCTATGTCACGCTTTTATGTTCCAGAATAGACTAACTAAAACAAAAAACTGAAGCATTACCATACATTAACATTTACAGTTTTTTGTTTCTAGATAAAATAAGTTGCTTGTTTTGTTAATACAATGCATTTAATGAGATTGTGTGGTACAAACAAACACTCTGTTTTTTTATCTACCAGCTAAACAAGTTAAATAATAGTTATTGTATACAGACATTATGTGATCTCAAATGTGTTCAGACCTACATGTTTCTTTCACTAAATTACTTCAATAAAAACTATAATTAAAAAAAAAAAATGCGTCTAGGCAGAAATAGGTCAGCCACGATAAACTGCACTCAATATCTCCCCGTTCCAAGAACTGTGATTTATATTAGTGCATGGAAAATTTTTATACAAAATTGGGCGTGCTAAAGCCACCAAACCGCAAGGAAAAGGGGAAAGATCCCAAACATCCCCTCCCCAAGACCTCTCAGAACATGATACCCCAGAAGAGTACAATCTTGCATCAGATTGGGATATCCCAACACCACCGACCCAGGACATTGGTCCTACCCCTGCTGCTGCAGTCTCCACAGACTCTCTCAAACATAGACCAGCTGTGGAGCCACAAACTCAGTCGGACTTTCCTGGCTCCAACTTTACGGCTTTGGCCGCTGAGGTTACAAGACAAATTTCAGCCGACATCCAGGCCTCTCTAGCCGCTACGGTGGAAAAAACGTTTAACCAGGTCAAGTCTGACATACAAGCACATACTGGGCACCTAGACAATCATGATATGCAGTTACAGGAGCTGAGAGACGAAGCCGACAAATTGCACACACAGCTTCTAGATATTATCTGAGAAAACAAACAACTGACTGAAAGTAGAAGACTTGGAGAACCATTCCAGGAGGAACAATTTGTGAGTAGTTGGCATTTAAGAGGCAATCCCTGCAAGAGACTTAATAGCTATGTGCCAACAGTATCTTCCCGAAGCCCTTGGCCTTAAGGGCCCTTGCAAAGTGGAAAGAGCTCACCGCCTCTGCCCAGACCTTTGCAGTCGATCCAAGACGCATCAATAAGATGGCACTCCAGAGCTGCTGAAGGAAAGACCCTGCCAGGTCATCGTGAAATATTTAGATTGAACTGATAGGCCTCATTCACACAGCTTATTCTGGGACGGATTTCAACCGTATTGCGCTCTAATATGGCTGAAATCCGTCCCAGTCATTACGGTAATCCACAGTTCTCAGAGAACTATGGATTCCGTCTCCCCTCCCCGCTCGGCGTATTCGGGAGAAAGCGACATGTGGATGTCTATGGGGCCGGCGAGCAAAAGCCCTCCGCCCCCCCATGGCAGCCAGCGTAAACCCGTCCCCGCAATTACATCTGCAATAAGCCATGTGAACTTCGCCATAAAGTCGCAATCCTCAGGGCCTTCAGAAGATTGAAAAGAGATCCAACTTTTAAAGGCAGGAGGGTCCTAGTCTTTAAAAACTTTTCCGCCGATATTGTTAAAAAACATAGGGCATTTCTTCCTGTCTGCCCCGCACTGTTCCACAAGCAAGTGAAATTTGCCCTATTCTAACCAGCAATTTTGAAAGTCTTCCACAAAAATGGAAACATATCTACTTTCCTGTCACCCGCGGAGGCAAAGATCTTCGACAGGCTGAAAGCTCCAGAATCCAAGTCTTCCTCACCACCGACCCTCGAAAGGACCTCGCCTTCCTGCAGATTCCAACTCCTGACCGAAGAGGACACTGATTCAGACGAAGACAAGGACCATGCAGCCCAAGCCATGACCCCAAAAGAGCAAAGAAAAACGTTCTGCCTCTAAACTAGGGGACTGAGGCAGTGCCCCAGCCCTATGGGGCTATGAAATATGCTACAGTTGTTTGTTTAATAGTTTTGTCCAGGCTGTTTCACGGCCACTTTATTTGTATGATCCCTTCTATATAGGTTATACTAGCGTTTTGCCTGTCTTGCTAGAGGTATTTAGTATTCAATTTCTAAAGAATACAAACTCTTCTCGGTGGAAAAAAGTGAAGTCCTATGACACTCTTTCCTGAAAGAGGTATATTTTTCTCATTTTCCTGCTCCAGAGTGCTCCTGGTCCTTTGACCACCAGTTAAAAATGTTTATTGTTAATGTTTCTGTTCGTTCTCCCGCCAAAGGCTGCTATGTCTTTCTTGCTCATTACCTCCGTTATGAAGATAATAACCTGAAACGTTAAAGGCCTACGTTCCCCAGGCAAGCGCATAATGATACTACGGCACCTGAAAAGATTAAAGGCGGATATAGCCCTCTTACAGGACACCCACTTAACTAAAAATTATTTTGAGCACATGCAGCGATTGTGGGTGGGGCAGGTGTTCGGTTCAATGGCAATAAATCACAAGGCGGGAGTGCCGATTCTGACTGGGAAAAGCTGTGAAGTAGTCCATCATGAAAATGATCAAGAAGGGAGGTGGGCTCATGTCAGGCTCCAGTGGGGGGGGGGGGGGGACGACGCCTGTATATTCATAATTTCTACGGCCCAAATTCGGAAAGCTATTCTTTATTTAATTCCCTTATGCCACAGATCCTCAGGGATACATCTTACCGCAGGTTTGTGGGAGGAGGGAGGAGGGGGGGGGGGGGAGGATACTTCAACGCAGTCATGTCCCAAATACAAGACAGAAGAAGGGAAACAGCTTGCACACATACATCTGCTGTGAGGAAATCGCTCCTTTCTTCTCTCGTTGAAAACTTAGAAGTCTATGACCCATGGTGCATCCTGAACCTGGATGGGAGAGAGTATACCCATTACACTCACCCCCACACTTCCTGGTTCAGATTAGATTATATGTCCACCTCAAAGAGTTTGCTCCCAAGAATAAAGAATGTAGTAATTGGAGACTTGGTCAGCTATGACCACTCACCGATTATTTTATCCCTCTTAGACTCACTCTAAAGCGGCACTGATTATATTTGGAGATTCCCGTCCTTTCTGACTAGAGATGAGGAATTTCGGGTAACTCTGAAGGGGTGGTGGCTATAATTCCAGTCAGACAAAATTCACCAGGAATCACCCCAGTTATTCTGGGACACAGCGAAAGTTGTGCTACAGGGAAAACTAAATTTCATATGTCTCGAGCTACAGGAGAAAGGTGAAGGAGAAACTTGATTCCTTAAGTGACAGTCTCAGGGAATTGTACAACAACTTCCTCTCATCCCCCTCAGATAAACACAAACACAATTGGGTGGCAGCCAGGAAGGAGTATGAGGCTTGGCTGGATTAAAGGAAGCAATTTAAAAAGTCCCTGTCTGATGCGCACTTTTCCGCTTTGGCAATAAACCCGGCAAACTATTGGCGAGATTAGCTAGAGGACCCCGCCCTGCTGCCTCACTGATAAATGTCTTTTTTTTTTTTTTTGGAATACCCAGAAAGGGACACCCCCGATTTACTAGATCAGCTACAAGTCTTTAGGAAGTGTTCGGGTTTTATAATAAACGAAACCAAGTCGGCGATGCTAAGCTTCCTATCTAAAAACTTCCCACAAGCCACAAAGTTCGAGCTACCCATTATCAATAGCAAAAAACTCTATCAAATACCTAGGAATTTTCATAGAGAGATTCTGGGGCTCTACCTACCACCTAAGTTATCCCCACCTCATATTGAAGATCATTAGAGAAGTACGCAGACTGTCAGGTCTACGCCTCTCGCTATTAGTTAGATGTCACTTAATCCGCATGGTCAGCTTCTCCAGACTCCTGTACCCCCTTTTATTGAAACACTTGAAAATGCTCCTATCTAATTTATCCAGATTTATATGGGCGTCCAAAAGGCCGAAGACTGCCATATCAAAGCTTATGTTGCCTAGGAAGTGTGGAGGTGTAAACCTACCAGATATCTGCACAAATAATCTTGCGTGCCTCTTTAGGCACTGTATCGATTGGGTGAAACAGACGTCCTATCTTTTGAACTATACTTTAGAAGCCTGCCTGGCAGCACCATGGGACCTTACGGCTCTCTTACACACTGGATACTCAGACATCCTGAAGAACATTAGGTCTTGTGTACGGATGAGGGATACCATAGCCACTAGGAGGGCCTGCCGGAAATTGTTCAATTTACCGGCCATTCTGAGTAAACACATGGCCATTTTAGGCCATCCAGAGTTTCGTTGGGGCCCTTTTGAGCAAACAGAGTAATAACTGTAAATTTATGACATTTCAGGAGCTACAGGGAGCATACCAAATTGTCAATTCCCAATTCTTAACCTATGGCCAAATTATTATCTTCTTTAAAAGTAGAGTTCTCCACTTAGATATGGAGTTTTCACCTAACCTGTTTGAAAAGTTCCATGGCCCTGCCTCAAGCCATCGCTTCTTATCAGGCATTTACAGTATTCGGCGAGAGCTGGATATGCGAAGCTGGGAGGGTAGGCTATTCTATAGTTGGGAGAGAACCTTTCCAGACTCTAAAATCCCACTTTCTATTTTAGAGGGATGGAATTATAACTGTAAAGTGTTCATTAATGTAAGGTGGGGGGAATCTCCCTTTAAGTTTTTACATCGTCCCATATTCGGGTTTAACACCCCCCCCCCCCCCCCACACACACACCACCACCACCCCCAATATTATCCTGACCTGCCCTAAATGTGATCAACCTAAAACTGACATGATACACAGCACGTGGTTTTGCCCTAAGACCCAAATCTTCTGGAATTTCCTTGTCTCAACCCTGAAGAATACAGGAGACTTTGTGCTCACTCTCACACCTAAAGCTCTGCTATTTCATGACCTGCCAGAGGGATCAAAACATCGTACCTTACTACAGATCATTTTATTAGCCGCAAAGAGGTCTCTGCTAGCCAAGTGGCTTGAACAGGAGACACCTACTATGAAGGAAGTCTTATCCAAAGTGAAACACTATCTGTTAATGGATCAGCTGGAGACAAAAGTGAACAAATTATCTCAAACTCAGAAATTCTTCACTAAGTGGACTCCCTTTATAAGAGCCTTTCTAAACAGGGAAGAGATTAGAGCCCTGGTGACCCTGTTCAAGCTCACCAGGTGGTATCTGGAGGGGGAAATGACTGGTTCATTGGGGGAGAGGGTTTGTTTAAAATTTAGAGCAGGAGGTCGCTTGCCCGGCATGCCTGGGGAATCATAGAAATAGGCCATCTGTAAGAGACCAGTCCTAAATGATCGATGTATAATTTATTATTAACTACGAATATTACATCTTTGGCGGAAAAGTTACTTTCGTTATAAGCACCGCTTGGTTATTATATTGATTTTTTGTTTTGTCTCATGACTGATCCACGGAGACTGGACGGTAAATTCACATTGCTCCCATGAATCAGCGGGATACCAGATAAAACTACAGTCATTCTGTTACTTAATACTTCAATTGTTCAGTAGAAACTTGCGTTCTCTAGACCTGAATGACAAGAAGTCATGTTGTAGACCGATTACTTTCAATATGTCGTCACATGCATGTCTATTTTCACATGTTTTGATTTCTGAAAGCAAGAATATATTTACATTTTTTTTTTTTTTTAAATATATAAAATTTATCTCATACACTTAACACGGTATAAGAAAAAAAATTACAAACGGCAAAATTGCGTTTTTCCTTTTTTGGTCACGTCATATCCCCTAAAAATTGGAATAAAAGTGATCAAAAAAGTTGTATTCCACACTGGTACCAATAAAAATTATGCATCAGCCTGCAAAAAATGCATCCTTACTCAAGTCTGTAGGTAGAAGTACAAAAAAGTTATTGGTTGCAGAAAATGGCGGTGTGGCAAAAATTTAAAAAAAATTTGGATTTGAATTTTTTTTTAAAAAACCCTGCCTATGGGAGGCATATACCTGCCTCTAGGGCACAGGTGTCAAACTGCGGCCCTCCAGCTGTTGGGAAACTACAACTCCCATCATGCCCACTGTTATAGACTATACAGATGCATGATGGGAGTTGTAGTTTCCCAACAGCTAGAGGGCCGCAGTTTGACACCCCTGCTCTAGGGAGACATTTACCTGCCTATAGGGAGACATTCAGCTGCCTGTGGGAGACATATACCTGCCTATGGGGGACATGTACCTGCTTCTACATGCCTATGGGGGACATACACCTGGCTATGTAATTTTATTGATATCCATTTTTATTTTTTAAAATTTATCAGTAGTCGCTGCATTTTCCACCCTAGGTTTATACTCGAGTCAATACATTTTCCCAGTTTTTTTGTGGTAGAATTAGGTGCCTTGACTTATAGAGATTAATCTCGTCCCTGCAAGCCAATAGGACAGTGAATGTTTTAATACAGAGTATAGTATATGATAGCCCCACAACTCCACCCCATTATGATTTTTCTGTCCTACGGGACGTAGGACAGGTGGAAAGTTCAGACGGTCTCCTTAAGACAAGTATATTTATTTGTTATGTAGAGTCTTACTGACATGTTATGGATGTGAACACAGTAGCTTCTGACTGCTGCCTGCTATGTTCTGAATAACTTATGCCTTTGCAAACCAAAAGTTTACTGCACATAGCGGTGTTATCGGTGAAAATCAAATCTTTCCTTATTGTCCTCAGACAGCACACAATGGGTTAATCTCCTGGATAGGAAAGCTGAGACCCGTTTAAGATGTACCTATTCTGCCTCTGCTGCAGTCTGTCAAGCCGCTATGGCCACCTTTCCAGTCGCTAGAGCTCTTTGAATATGGCTAAGTCAGTTAGCCAAGAATATTCAAGAGGGAAGACCAAAAGGAAGAAATCTTTTAGTATATTCCTAACCTCAAACTCACTTCTGAGTTTTTGACAGACATTCCTTTGGATGTTATAAAACTAAATTCCAAATCTATGACACTAAGTTCCTCAGCCAGCAGAGCACTTTGGCTCAAGGAATTTAGGGGTCGGAAGATATACCATGGAAAAACCATTTTTGTGCACTAGTGTGGAACCTATTAGGTCCACAACTGACAGATTCTAAAAAATCTTAGTGACGATAAAGCAACTTACTTCCTGACACACCCAGGAAACCGTTAATATCCTTTTGTCCACAAAGAGGGAGGTTTCCAAAGTTCAGAGCAAATTTTTGTAGAGGCAGACAACAAAGCTATGGCCAAAAGGAGAGATGTTCCAACCTCATCCTCTTAAAAGAAAGCCCTTCTCTTCTACCTGTAAACAGGAAAAGTTATGACGCCAGAAGGTTACATCCTGTAGGAGCTCGTAGGCTTTGTCAGCTCCTAAAAGAATTCCTAGACAAAGGGGCCTTGGAATAAATCCCTTCACATCAAAGAGGCTTAGGCAAATATTCTCGTGTCTTTGTAGTACCCAAAAAGGGCAGAGGATGGAGCGTAGTTATCGATCTCACCTTCCTCAACAGATTCATTCTGAAGAAATAATGTAAAATCTGTCCTTTCTATCCTGCAACAGGGCGATTGGATGGCCACGGTAGATCTCAAAGATGCCTATCTACATGTTCCAGTTCTTCCAGCTCACAGGAAATATCTCAGGATATCTATAGAGGTGAGCAACACCATTTATCATCTTCAATTCACTAGTCTCCAAATCAGCCTGTACTCATCACCCTGAGTTTTCACCAAAACTATTGCTACCTTAGCAACAGAGCCCAGGATGAGAGGAATCTATCAATCCATATCTCGACAATTGGTTTATCTGCGCTCCATCTCCAAGTCTTCTGAGGAAGCGCATACACATTACTATCCAGATTATTTCCGATCACAGGTTTTTAATAAATTTCAAAAAATCTCATCTGTATCCAACTCAAGAGTGTGCCTTTCTGGGATTTGTGGTCAAGTCCTTGCCCATAAATGTCATTCTGTCACAAGAGAGGATTTCCAACATCAGATACTGTCGCCTGGTTGATTATGAAATCCAAAGTTCAAGTGAGGAGAGCTATAGGTATCCTGGGTCTCTTAACATCCACCGTAGAGGAATTTCCTTGGGCCAAGTGTCACTTCAGGTATCTTCAATAAGATATTCTATCCCTGTGGAACAAATCTTCAAATGGGGCTGGACAAACTAATGTGCATATCCGCCAGAACAAAAGACAATCTCAATTGGTGGTTGAATCCTTACCATCTTTACAAGAGGAGGTCTCTGAAAATACTTCAGCAAATAATGATAACCACAGATGCCTCCAGCAGAGGGTCAGGAGCACATCTCTATTCACTATGGGTTCAGAGAATGTGGTCCCAAAGGGAAAGAACACTTTCAATGTCAGGGAACTCCGGGCTGTCCATAAAAAGAATATGGTCTCTCTGGATCAAATCTGCCAAGCAGCAACCTGGTCGTCTTCTTCTTGTACCTTTGTCAAGCATTACAGACAAGACACTCTTGTCTATGGAGAGACAGCCTTTGGCAAAACAGTGCTGGGAGCTGCTTCTTTAGAACCTACCTCCCCCCCCCCCTCTTTATTTTGTACTGTTGTGCATATCCCATTGTGTGCTGCCTGAGGATCATAGGGAAAGTCAGAATTTACTCACCGAAATCTTTCTTTCCATGAGTCTGAAAGCAGCACAAGTAAAACATATCCTTATTAAAATAATTCATTGCTGAATAATACATTTCTGATTCCTTGTTTCAGTGGTGCTTTTATGAAGTAAGCAGATGAGGGGTAAGGTTTAATTGATTGAACCTGATGCTTTTTTTTTTCCTTCTGTCATAGCTGGGAGAGGAGGAGGAGATTAACCTACTGCCTCCGGACTCATGCGTGTTGGATACAATCGCTGCTGCGTTTTTGGATACGATTTTCGGATCCAAAACAACCCTGTGTGAACATACCCTTAGAGACACCTGTGTATGTAATTATTTTTTTTTTATTGCACACCAGAAACACACATTGCTAAATAAATTAGCCAATTTATCTTACCAGCCAATAATGCTGGCGGAAGCTGGTAAGATTGTATCATTATCCACACGAGTAATGTATCAACATGGGCTGAAAGGCCACTCTGCCAGGAAGAAGCCATTACTCCAAAAGAAACATATACAAGTCAGATTAATGTCTGCAAATGCGCACAGGAGCAAAGACCTACATATTTGGAGACATGTCCTGTGGTCTGACTAAACTAAAATTGAACTGTTTGGCCATAATGACCATCATTACGCTTGGAGGACAAGGGGAGAAGCTTGGATGCCCAAGATCAATCATCCCAACTGTGAAACACGGGGGTGGCAGCATCATGTTGTGGGGTTGTTTTGCTGCAGAAGGGACTGGTGTGCTCCACAAAATAGATGACATCATGAGCAAAGAAGATTATGTGGCAATAATGAAGCAACATCTCAAGACATTAGCCAGGAAGTTAAAGCTTGGGCGGAAACAGGTCTTCCAAAAGGACAATGACATGAATCATACTGCCAAACTGGTTATAAAGCGGCTTAAGAATAACCAAGTCAATGTTCTGAAGTGGCCATCACAAAGCCCTGATCTCAATCCTATTGTAAATTTATGGGCAAAGCTGAAAAGGCAGGTGAGAGCAAGGTGACCTACAAACATGACTCAGTTACACCAGTTCTGTCAGGAAGAATGGACCAAAATTCCTACCAACTATTGTGAGAAGCTTGTGGAAGGATATTGGAAACGTTTGACCCAATACAGTTTAAGGGCACTGCTACCAAATACTAATAAAACGTATGTAAACTCTTGACTTTGCAGAAAGTAATAAATTCTCTTATTCTGGCATTTAGCAAATATAAATAATTTTGGTAATCCTAATTGACCTAAAACAGTTAAGGTTAATTCTGATTTCACATCAGATGGTGACAAAAACACATAGTTATAGTGCCTTGCGAAAGTATTCGGCCCCCTTGAACTTTTCCACCTTTTGCCACATTTCAAGTTTCAAACAAAGATATAAAATTTTAATTTTATTGTGAAGAGCCAACAAGTGGAACACAATTGTGAAATGGAATGAAATTTATTGGCTATTTTAAACTTTTATTGGAGATTTTAAACTTTAGTAAAAGAAAAAATAAATGAAAAGTGGGGCATGCAATATTATTCGTCCCCTTTACTTTCAGTGCAGCACACTCACTCCAGAAGTTCAGTGAGGATCTTTGAATGATCCAATGTTGTCCTATATGACTGATGACCTGTGTGTAATCAAGTCTCCGTCTAAATTCACCTGCTCTGTGAAAGTCTCCGGGTTCTGTTTAAAGCGCAGAGAGCATCATGAACACCAAGGAACACACCAGGCAGGTCTGTGATACTGTTGTGAAGAAGTCAAAGATATCCATAAAAAGTCTCGTTTAAAGATTGCCACAAGCCACCTGGGAGACACCAAACATGTGGAAGAAGGTGCTCTGGTCAGATGAAACCAAAATTCGAACTTTTTGGCCACAATGCAAAACGATATATTTGGCGTTAAAGCAACACAGATGATCACACCATCCCCACTGTCAAACATGGTAGTGGCAGCATCATGGTTTGGGCCTGCTTTTCTTCTGCAGGGACAGGGAAGATGGTTAAAATTGATAGGAAGATGGATGGAGCCAAATACAGGAACAATCTGGAAGAAAACCTGTTGGAGTCTGCAAAAGACCCGAGACTGGGGCGGAGATTTATCTTCCAACAAGACAATGATCCAAAACATAAAGCTAAATCTACAGTGGAAGGTTCACAAATAAACGTATCCAGGTGTTAAATGGCCAAGTTACAGTCCAGACCTGAATCCAATCGAGAATCTGTGGAAAGAGCTGAAAACTTCTGTTCACAAACGCTCTCTATCCAACCTCACTGAGCTCGAGCTGTTTTCCAAGTAAGAATGGGCAAGAATTTCAGTCTCTCGATGTGCAAAACTGATAGAGACATACCCCAAGCGACTTGCAGCTGTAATCGCAGCAAAAGGTGGCACTACAAAGTATTAACTTAAGGGGGCCGAATAATTTTGCACGTCCCACTTTTCAGTTTTTTATTTTTTACAAAAGTTTAAAATAACCAATAAATTTCCACTTCACAATTGTGTCCCACTTGTTGACTCGTCACAAAAAAAATTTAAATTTTATTTCTTTAATTTTGAAGCCTGAAATGTGGCAAAATGTTGAAAAGTTCAAGGGGGCCAAATACTTACAAGGCACTGTACATAATTTATAAGGCCGAAAAAAGACAAGACGTCCATCCAGTTCAGCCTGTTGTGCTAAAGTATTGATCCAGAGGAAGGCAAAAACCCCCAATGAGGCAAGAACAAATTGTCCTCATTTTAGGGAACAAATTCCTTCCCTACTCCAATCTGGCAATCGGAATAATCCCCGGATCAGCGACCCTACTCCAGAATCCTAGTCATTATAATTTGTTAGATTAATACGCTCCAGAAATGCATCCAAACCTTTTTTGAAGTTTCACTGCAGTTTCACTGCTCTAACAGTAAAGAACCCCTTTCTATGTTTATGTAGAAACTTTCTTTCCTCAAGATGTAGAGGATGCCCCCTTGTTCTGGATACACTCCTGGGTATAAATAAATTTTGAGAGAGAGATCTCTATATTGACCTTTAATATGTGTAAACATATTTATTATGTCCCCCCGGAGCGGTCTTTTCTCTAAACTAAATAACCCTAATCTTGCTAATCTTTCTGGGTATTGCAGTCCACCCAGTCCTTTTCTTATTCTTGTGGCCCCCCTTTGTACCTGTTCAAGCTCTACAATGTCTTTCCTGTGCACTGGTGCCCAAAACTGTACACAATATTCCATGTGTGGTCTAACCAGTGACTTAGATAATGGGAGAAAAATGTTCTCATCATGTGCATCTATGCCCCTTTTAATACACCCCATAATCCTATTTGCCTTGGCAGCTGCTATCTGACACTGGCTGCTACAGTTTAGTTTACTGTCCACCAGGATTCCCAAGTCCTTCTCCATGTCACTTTTACCCAGCGTTTTTCCATTTAACATGTAATCATGGAATAGATTTTTCCTCCCCATGTGCATAACCTTGCATTTATCTGTGTTAAACCTCATCTGCCATTTCCCTGCCCAGGCCTCCAACTTATCCAGATCCCTTTGTAATAACACATTATCCTCTATTGTGTTGATTACTTTACAGAGATTAGTATCATCTGCAAAGATCGATATTCTACTGTGCAATCCATGTGTAAGATCATTAATGAAAATATTAAAGAGGATAGGGCCCAATACTGAGCCCTGTGGTACTTCACTAGTAACAGGGATCCAGTCTGAGTATGCACCGTTAGTTACCACCCTTTGTTTTCTATCACTGAGCCAGTTGCTTACCCACTTGCACACATTTTCCCCCAGTCCAAGCCTTCTCAGTTTACTTAAAGGGGTTGTATCGTTTGAACTGTTCGTGCTCTTCAGCTAATTCTCCGAGTTTGAAATCCAGGGGAGAGTCTCTCCTCTCAGCAGGCGTGTCCTCTCCTCCCAGGAGGCGTGTCTCTCCTCACTGAAGCCTGTGACATCACCAGTCTGACTGTGCAGTGGAAGCAGAAGGGTGTTTGCAGAGAACAGCTATTCAGCCCCTTGCAGTGTTATTATGTGTCTGCAGAGGACAGCTTCTCAGCCTCCTGCATGCTTGTCACCTGTCTGCAGAGCTTCAGGTTCAGCTTGGCTATAAGCAGTGATACAGTCAGTCTGAACTGTTGAGACATGTGAGGAGTGTACACTGCCCCCCCCCCTCCTCCCCTTCTGTTACCAGACAGGAGACTGGGTTATATGGAGGAATACACTGCCCTCCTTCTCCCTGTTAACTGGCAGGAGAATCTATAACACTGTGTTATATGAGGGTATCTGTGACTTAAACAGGCAGTAATTGCCCAGATCATTCAGCTTACAGCTGGGGGAAAGAGTTTACAGCCAGCAGCCCTTGGTTTCACTATCGGTTTCAACAGCTCAGAGGGGAGAAAACACAGAGTGTGCAGGCAGCCAATCACAGTGCAGGGTGCGTGTCCGTGGCGTTTCCTGTCTGGGGGCATATCCCAACAGGCTGAATGAAATGTCAGCCAGTCAATCACAGTGCAGGGGGCAGGAAACGACCAGGGGGTGTGTCCCGACCAGCAGCAGCAGAAACTGAATACAGATTTACAGAAAAGCTCATATCTGCTAAACCAAGTGGCAGAGGTAATGCAACCCAATTACAAAAGTGCTTATTTTTACTGTCCCCAAATCTGAGACATTATCTTTGTAGCGATACAACCCCTTTAACCTTTTATGTGGTACAGTATCAAATGCTTTAGAGAAATCTAGATATATTACATCCAATGCCTCACCCCGATCCAGTCTAGAACTAACTTCCTCATAGAAGCTGATAAGATTAGTTTGACAGGACCGATCCTTCATAAACCCATGCTGGAACAGAGTTATACATATATTTTCATTGAGATACTCCAGGATAGCATCTCTTAAAAAACTCTCAAACATTTTACCCACAACAGAGGTTAAAATTACCGGCCTATAGTTTCTAGGATCACTTTTGACCCCTTTTTGAATATTGGCACATTAGCTATGCGCCAGTCATTTGGGACATACCCAGTTATTAGACAGTACATAAATATTAATAGGGGCCTATCTATGACATTACTTAACTCCCTTAGGATACGTGGGTGTATGCCATCAGGACCTGGGGATTTGTATTTTTTAATCTTCTTAAGACGGAGCTGCACTTCTTCCTGGGTTAGACAAGAAACATTTAAGTTGTTTACCTCATCCCTCTGCTCATCAACAGAAAGGTCATCCTTCTTGGTAAATACAGTGGAGAAAAAAATTGTTTAATAGCTTTCTTTTCATCGTTCTGCACAATACCTCCCTCAATACTGAACTGCAGAGATCTACAGCTGAGGTGGGAGAGTCTGTCCATACGACAACAATCAGTCTTACACTGCACAAATCTGGCCTTTATGGAAGAGTGGCAAGAAGAAAGCCATTTCTCAAAGATATCCATAAAAAGTCTTGTTTAAAGTTTGCCACAAGCCACCTGAGAGACACCAAACACGTGGAAGAAGGTGCTCTGGTCAAATGAAACCAAAATCCAACTTTTTGGCCACAATGCAAAACGATATGTTTGGCATAAAAGCAACACAGCGTCCCCACTGTCATACATGGTGGGGTCAGCATCATGGTTTGGGCCTGCTTTTCTTCTGCAGGGACAGGGAAGATGGTTAAAATTGATGGGAAGATGGATGGAGCCAAATACAGGACCATTCTGGAAAAAAACCTGTTGGAGTCTGCAAAAGACCTGAGACTGGGACAGAGATTTATACATGTATTACTATAACTGTTGCACACTGTATATAGACAGCCCTGACTAGCACTAGTGTCATTTATAAAACGGTGTAGTTGACAACAGGAACCCTAAGGTGACTAAAAACAAATAAAATAAAGGAGTTCTTTAGGGAATTTAAAAAAAAAAAAAAAAATTAAGCTGCAGTGTTAAAATAATAATGTTCATACCTTGCAGCTCACTGCTGGTTAAGCATGGCTGCAGCGGTTGTGTCTCCCAAGTCTCTGTTGACATCCAGCTCTGCAGTTGGCTTGTGACCGCTGCAGCCAATCACTATATTTTGATTTTCATAGATCTTCCCCTGTATAGACCACAGCTTTGTATTTCAGGATGTTAAGTGTTACTTACCCAAGGTTTCTCCACAACCATTCTCTACAGTACTGGCTGCTTCTCAATCTGTAAGCATCACCGAATTTTTTATGGCAGCGAGATGGGTGGAGCTGTGCAACTGAAATGGTGTCACAAGATTTACAGTGACTAAAGGCGGAGAATCACTATAGTGGCCAATCACTATAGTGGTCACCTACCATTTCATTGACATCACCGCTCAGGAACTGAACAGCTTGCAAGTGGTGAGGTCAATGACATGGCATTGCAGTGATAGCATGTCCGCTGAGGTCACCGATTCCCTGCAGCAGTTATGCGCCGACCATAGATGCATGTGTCCATAGAGACCAGGGATGCACCGCCAGCACTAGAAAGGCACCAGGTGGCGAGGTATGCACTTTACTCAAATGATGCAGCAGTAAATCTTAAGCTTAAAAGGGTTTTCCTGGACCGATCAACAGGGCTGTGGAGTCGGCAAGCCGAAGCCCCGACTCCTCAATTTCCCAAACCTCCGACTTCCGACTCCCTCATAAACGACGCATGTTTAAGTGATAACTTTACTGTAGTAAAATGGTAACATCAGGCTGTTTATCACCTTATGATACAATAATCAAGCTATTTACGTAGAACAGACACTGACAAGTAAAAGGGTAACAATGTTTTGATCTTTTGAACACTTGTAGGTAGAGCTGAAGAAAAAGCTGTATTTGTATCCAAGTCCAGTCTGCACCAACATTGGGAACATGTAGAAGAGATCTAGGATCAGATTTTGGTCAAGATATGCTTGAATCTGATCCAGAGCCCAGAAGGATTCAGGCAGAGCTGAAAACCAAAAGGTGGATTTCCCAAATACTAACAAAATACAAATTAACATTTTTATTTTTAGGAGCAAAACAGTAACAATGCAGTTATAGGAAAGAATCTGCAGAACTAAGCAGATGCTAAATACTTGCAAGTCACATGTATAAGACAGATAAGATGACTGTATATAAAATTACAGTAGCCTCATGTACAAAGCTGTAGTGGATGGTCAGAGATGGAGCCTGAAAGTCACAAGTTCAAACCAGTTACCATTTTGCTTGTCAGTGTAAAATATATTTATTGGACATGACTTTAGGGCAGAAAAAAATGTTAAATATGCAAAAACACTGCAGGAACATCTGTGGAGTCTCTGAATTTGTTCTGAGAAATAGTATTGCCTCCATCAGATACTGCATACATGACCTCACATCTGATCTCATTATTTCCAGGCTAGAGAACGGCCTCTCTACACTAACTTGGGTTGGGGGCAAAGCGGTGACCACATGGGCAACATATCTAACAATGTCAGGGTATAAAGGAATTGCCTCAGCCACAGTCGGCTTTGATGAATGGTTACTCTTCTACTTCTTTGAAAGCAGGTGAAAAATTTTGCTGAAATCTGTTTGCCATGGAGCGGAATCTTTTCTCCTGGGGGCAGCGCGTTGCCTGCTCCATGTCATCAATTACACTCATGTGAGAAGGCTGAAGATATGGGAGCAGTAGCACTGGCCGGACCCAATTCCTCTTGCTCTTTGCACTGCATCGAAGTAACTGGAGCAACTTATTATATATTTTGGGAGTCAGAGTCGGTCCGTTTTAGGACTACTCCGACTCCTGCAAAATAGGCACCGACTCCGACTCCACTGCCCTGCCGATCAATACTCGTTCGTCCGTCAGGGCACAAGTAAAAATAGAAGACTCAAACTTGGCTCCCAGACGCTCCCGTTCACTCCCGGTCCATTCATGCAGGCTGAAACAGTGAACGTTCATATGACCGCTCCACCCAATTATAGGCCAGAGAGGTCAAGTGCACTGCTTCAGCCTGGATGAACGGACCGGCAGCCAGGAGTTTCCTCGTGACATATTGTGCTACAATTTAGTCATAAATTTTGGTCCATACATTCCTTGTTTATTCATAAAAATATCAAAAGGTCGTGTAAACATTTTCAAAATATTTCTGCGTGAAAGACACCGATATCTTATCATACACTAGTATCTAAAATATGTCTACTTTATGTTCACATCTTTTTTACCATGCAATAGGGGTTTTTAAATTTAGTAGCAATTTTCATGAAAATTTGCAACACAGGTTTTTTTTGGGGACCAGGCCATTTGCATTTGAGGGGTCTGTGTACTAGATATCCCCATAAATAACTCCATCTACATAACTGCACCACTTACAGTATTTAACCACTTCTGATATTTGACAGACATTAACGTCATGGTCGATAAGGGTTTCCTGAAAATTTTCCTATATTTATGGCAAAAGCAGTCGTGCGAGGAGCTAGCTGTAATTGACAGCTGGGGACCTGTGGTATCGGGTACTTCTGGAGTTTACCACAGGGCATGTTCACACGGTGTCTTGGATACGTTTCTGCAATACATAAAACAGATTGCATTAAACGCATCCAAAAATGTACCACAAGGTGTGTTAAAGGGGTTTTGCCACAATCTCACTTCATACCTCCTGTATCCAGCTCTTCAGCTCTGTGTGCTCAGAAGGGGGCGTGTGTACTTTGTTTGAATTGTATATCATGTGACCCAGCAGGATGACATCACCAGGCCTTCCTCTCTGTAGTCAAAGAAAGGTCTGTTAATGTGTAGAACTGTAAGGCTATGTTCACACATTAAAATTGAAAGACGATATTTCACCCCGCTTTTACACCGTTGTGGTACAGGGCGGGGAGGCCGGCAGCTCGCCGGCCCCATAGACATACATTATTCTCGGCGCATATACGCCGTGAATAAATGACATGTCCCTTATCTCCCCGCTCGCCATATTGTGCAAGCAGGGAGAGGAGACGTAATCCATAGTTCTCTATGAGAACTGTGGATTACTGTAATGACTGGGGAGCATTGCAGCCCGTAATTCACGCAGTAAGGTGCGAATTACAGGCTGAAATACGTCCCAGAATTAGCTGTTTGAACACTGAGAAGCTGCCTGAGAGGAGAGGTGATGTCTGAGCATGTGCGACCAGGAATGAGAAGCTCTAAGCCCTGGTCGTATCCCCTGGAAACGAGCTGTAAACAATGTTTCACAAAAGGGAGCAGCTAAGACAAAAATGGTCCAGAAATTTTAATAATGATGAATGGTGAAAAGGTTTATTTAGTTTACAAACTTCCCACGTCAATTTTACTTCGTGGCAAAACCGCTTTAAGTTTCTGGACACGTTTTCTGGACTACAAAAACATATATCTCTATTGTTTCTATGGGCTTTCAACGTGTAAAACAGAGCAAGAATTGACATTTCAAGTCTTTGAACGCATCCGTTTTACGCAATACAAAAACATATGTAAAACAGGTATCGTCTTAACGATAAGAATTTTACATTGAAAATAATGTAATCACCCATGAACATTGTTAAATCCATTTTGGGGTCAGTTTTTCTCTACATAACACGTATTCAATAAACACCGTGTGAACATACCCTGCTACGGTCAATCCCAACAGCTAATGGAAATACATGTACACTGCCCTTTTCCCATTGGAAATTCCTAATTACCCCCAAATAGATGGAAATATTTAAAAAAAAAAAAAAAAAGGACACATCTGGGGGCGTAATGACCTAGCCTATAAAGCTAACACATTATTGAATGCTGTAATGAATATAAAAAAAAATAAAAAAAATAGCTCAGTACATGGAAAAATAGTACATGGCTGAGTAAGGTAATGCAAAAACAGGATTTCGTTTTAAAGTATTTTTATTGTGTAGAAGCAGTAAAACATTACAAAATATATAAATTTGGTGTCGCTGTGATCGTATTCACCTGTTGAGTAATCTTAACATGTCATTTATAAAGCATGGTGAATGCTGTAAAAAATGTTCAATATTTATCCATTATTTACTGGAACACAGTCAATGTTAAAAAGAAAATGCAACTTAACATTGATTTCCCCCCAATTCTGCTGTTTTAGAGCTATCCCATATTGGTCCTAGTGCACTGACCTAACCTCAAGCTTCAAAATAGGAGAAGGACCTACTGGATTTTCAGGTCTTCCTTTCATTAGGATATTTTTAGGCACTATATTTGGTTTACAGACACCCTAAAGCTTTAGCCTTTAACATCCCTAAAAATACCTCATTTTGAAAACGTCACCCTCAGATTTATTTATTTTTTGGGTGAAAATGGAAAATTACATTTTTCAAAATGATTTGCGGTTTTAGCCAAAGAAGCTTCATTTTCACAAAGAATCCTGGAAAGAAGACCCCAAAATTTGTTAAACAAGTTCTTCCAAGTTCAGAAATACCCTTTATGTAGCTGTAAACTGCTGTTTGTGCACATGGTAGGGAGTTTAAAGGGGTTGACTCACTACAAGGATTGCTTTTTATGTTAAAGATCTTGCAAAAACAAGTCACTTGTTTGGTCTCTCCTAATAGGCTGCCAGCACTGGTCACTATAGCTACAGACCTGGCTTCTACTGCAGTCTAGTAGAAGCCAGTAACACGCCCCTGAATTCAAAATGAAACCAAGAAAAAAGGACTGAGGTAAGAGGAATCAATGTAGTGAGACAACCCCTTTAAGGAAGGGAGAGCTATTTGGCTTTTTGAATACAGATTTGCAAAGCCCCTGGACTAACAGCAAAGATGAAACCTTACAGAAATGACCCCATTTCAAAATCAACACTGGGGGAATTTATTTAAGGGCATATTGTGCATTTTGGGCACACAGGTGTTTCACTTTTTTTTAGCATTGAAAAAATAAATCTGATTTTGTTTTTTTGGGTTTCATTTTTACAATGTCCACTGGGCAGAATAAATGACATAACCTTACTATGCAGATCAGTATGATTACAACAGTATACATTCTATATAGTTTATGTTTACTACTTTTTCACAATAAAAATGCTTTGGTAAAATATAGCATTTTTATATAGTTAGGAAGATTGAAAAAAGACCCATGTCTATTAAGTTCAACCAAGAGTGGGGAAAACTGTGGCTGTAGGGAAGGAGATAGGACATTATAATCTTAGTTTCCCATACTGATGAAGCCTTGGAACCAATCTGCCCTAAATTATTTCATTTCTGCTCCTAAAATTGCCATCCGCTTGGATCTAGAATTTTATACGGCTACATAGTTTGTTAGTTATCGAAGCCTTTCTTGATACAATCAACTATTCCCACTGTGACCAGTTCCTCAGACAGGCTATTCCACAGTTCTCATGGAGAAGGCGGCTTTTCTCCTCTGAAGATTGAATCCTTTTTTCTCCAGACAAAGAGAATGTCCTCTTGTCTTTTGAGGGGGTTTTTACATGAATTATCTTTTCACCTTTTTGTAGGGATCATTTATTTACTTTTATAAATTAATCATGTCGCCCTGTAGTAGTCTTTTCTCAAGACTAATTCAATTCAATTCTTTTAACCTCTCCTCATAATGGAGATGCTCCATTCTCATTATTAGTTTGGTTGCTCGTCTTTGTACTCTCTCCAGCTCCATTACATCTTTTCTAAAAACTGGAGCCCAGAACTGAACAGCATATTCTAAGTGAGGTTGCAGCAATGTGTTATATAACGGTGATATTAAATCCCTTTCCTGTGTGTCCATGCCTCTTAATACACGCCAATATCCTGCTGGCCTTAGAGGCAGCTGATGGACACTGAACGCTGTTCCGCAATCTATGATCTATAAGTATGCCCAGATCCTTCTCAACAAGCGATTCTCCCAGTTTTTCAACCCCTAGGACATAGGATGACTGCAAGTTATTAGTACCCAGATGAAAAACTTTACATTTATCCATATTGAACCTCAGTTGCCAAGTGAATGACCAAATACTCAGTGTGTCCAGGTCTGCTTGCATTTTATGAACATCTTCCATAGATTGCACAACACTCCATAGCTTGGTGTCAGCTGCAAAAATAGAAACTGTGCTATTAATCCCCTCCACTATATCATTAATAAACTGAAGAGGACCCAATACTGAGCCCTGGGGCACACCACTCAGAGTACAATCCGATAGCCAGTTTCTCATCCAGTTATACACTATTATTTCTAACACAATAGACTTTAACATACCCAATAGACCAGTGTTTCTCAACTCCAGTCCTTAAAGGGGTTGTCTCGCTACAATGATTGGGTTTTAATTTAAAGATCTTTAAAAAACAAGCAGCTTTGCAATATATGTTCATTACAAATGTCCTACTGATTTTGAGCTAGCCCTGTTAGTATTACTACATCAGCTCCTCAAATTTCTATAGCAGCTGACCTGTTGATCCTTATCTTACTGGCTGTCAGGTCTGAATGACTCATAAACCTTTGAAGGACAGGTCGGAGCAGAGAGCCCCTCCTGCACAGAATGCTTCTGGAGGGGGAGGAGGACTCCTGGCGTCTGTGCCCTTTAAACTGCCTGGATTAACCCTGTGTGTGCCGCCTCCTCCTGCTCTCTACACAGATAGATGTGACAGCAGTGACCCGTCTGTTACTATAATCATGATATGTCTTTTTTGGGAAATGTGACTATACTAATACTATAGAGATCAGGCATGTGAATACTTTATGCTCTCCTGTATTAGTTGGGGACATCCTGAGTATAGTAACACTGCCCTTGTTGTTGCTGGAGATGTGGAGACTTGTAAGCTAAGCAGGGATATAGGAACACATGCATCCCCCCTGCTCTATTACACACCACTTCACACTCATAATCAGCCCTCTCCTGCAACAGACCTAGGCAGGCACACACAGGGTGAAACTCTGAGAGCAAACCCCGCCCCCCCCCCCTGTATAGAAGTTACGTAGCTGCCTGTGTGCTGATGGGAGGGGGGAGAGGGAGGAGAAGAGACAGACCAAGAAGCAAAGCCCCTCAGTTCAACTTACCAGGGACACTGACAGGCTGAAAGCTCGTAATGAGACAACTCCTTTAAGGCCACCAACAGGTCATGTTTTCAGGATCTCCCACAGAACGCACTGACCATAATTATATATCCTGTGTCAGGATCTCCAACAGAATGCATGGACAATAATTACATCACCTGTGCAATACTGAGGAAATCCTGAAAATGTGACCTGTTGGTGGGTCTTGAGGACTGGAGTTGAGAAACACTGCAATAGACGCTTATGAGGGACAGTGTCAAATGCCTTTGCAGAGTCTAAACACTAGGGGCGACATATGAACAAAAATTAAAATTACGGTAAACATTTTCAGCTAAAAATTGCAGATTGTTGAAAAAAAAAAAAAAAACACATTTTTCTTAATTTTCACAGCCTAAGGCTATGTCTACACTGCATAGCTTTATGAATGTATTTTAGGTGATTTTAGGGATTTAAAAGCTCCAAAAATACGATCGTTTGTGCAGCCACAGAGACTAAAATAGAAAAGACGAGCTGTAGTCTCCACAGCTCATCTTTTCTACGATTGTCTTTCGTCGCATTATACAACATGTTGTAGAATACGTAAGCGTTTTTAGTTTTCTCGGCATCTTCCCGTAAGAGCGACATAAGAAAAACAGAAGCAACCACGTTTTTGCGAAAAACATGACAAAAACTGCGGTCGTGCAGCGGAAACAAAAACGGCCACGTTCGACCTTTTTTTGTCCGTTGCAGTGTAGCCATAGCCTAATGCTGTTAGGTCGATATATTCACTGCAGTGCTGGATATATTCCTTAAGGGGTCTAGTTTCCAATATGGGGTCTTTTTAGGGGTGTTTATAGGTTTTAGCACCTTAGGGTGTCCGCAAACCTGAAATGGCACCTAAATAAAATCGCATTGAAAATAGGACCCAAAAGACCGTTAGGTGCTCCTCCTACTCTGAGGCTTGTGGTTGAGTCAAATAGTGCACTAGGGCCACATTATTATTATTATCATTTATTTTGGAGCGCCCTTTATTCCAGGGCGCTGTACATTTCAGGCAGGTACATAAATAACATTGGTCAAACAATTACAAAGTGACAATAAGTGACTAACAACTGGTACAGAGGGAGAGAGGTCCCTGCCCGCGAGGGCTTACAATCTACAGGGGAGGGGTGAAGAGACAGAAGGTGAGGGACAGACATGTTTGTGGGGCGGAGCAGTACAACCCGGTTAAGGGATATCTCTGAAAACGACAGAATTTGGGAAATATTAAGTTGCATTTACCTGGTCACATCTACCGTGTTCTTGTGAATAATGGATAAAAACTGAAAATTTGCAAAAAGAAAAATAAATAAATGTGAAATTTTGAAATTTCACCTCCACTTTGCTTTAGTTTCTGTGAAACACCAAATAGGTTATAACTTCTTAAATGCGGTTTTGAATACTTTAAGGCCCCGTTCACGCGGCCAAAACCTCGGACATCGACGCAAAGTCGCGTCTTCCGATGCGGGTTTGCGGCGCGGGCTCTGGGCGTGGTCTCAGTGGGGCGTGGTTTGGGAAGCGGCTTGCGCTGAGGGTTTGCCCCATGTAAATTAATAGCAGGGGGCAAACCACGGCGCGAGCCGCAGCTCAACCGCGCACCACCCGCGGCGCAGAGCACTCCCTGTCAAGAATTGACAGGAGAGTTCTCCACACGCGCGGGTTTGGCCGTGGCCAGACCTGCGGAGTGTGAATATTAACATGGTTTCCCATAGGAAACCATGTTAATAAACTAGGCGCGATTCGGCCGCGGGAACCACTTCGGAACCCGCAGCCAAATCCGTCGTGTGAACGGGGCCTAAGGGGTGTAGTTTCTTAGATGGAGTAATTTATGTGGGGTGTTTAACAAACAGGCTCCCTCAAAGCCATGTCAGAACTGGACTGGTCTCTAAAGAAAAGGTATATTGCAAATTTTCTTGAAAATGTGAAAAATTGCTACTAAACTTCTAAGCCCCCTAATGTCATAAAAAACAAAGATTCTTAAATTATGCCAACCTACAATAGATATATGGTAAATGCTAGCTATAAACTATTTAGAGTGGAATAACTATCCGTCTTACATGCAGAAATTTTTGAAGTATGAAAATGGTAAATTTTTCTAATCTTCCACAAACAAACAAGGATTTTGTGGACCAAAATTTCTTACTATTTCAGTAGATGGCATGGTAAAATCAGGGCTGTGGAGTCAGAGTCGGTGTCTATTTTGCAGGAGTCGGGAAAAAAAATGGACTGACTTCGACTCCCAAAATATATAATTAGTTGGTCCAGTTACTTCGATGCAGTGCAAAGAGCAAGAGGAATTGGGTCCAGCCAGTGCTACTGCTCCCATATCTACAGCCTCAACACATGAGGAGTGTAATTGATGACATGGAGCAGGCAAAGAGATGCCGGAGGGGAAAAGATTCTGCTTACATAGCAAACAGATTGACCAGATTTCAGCAACATGTTTCACTTGCTTTCAAAGAAGTAAAGAGTTCAACAATGCATCAGAACTGACTGTGCCTGAGGCAATTCCTTTATACCCTGAAATTGTTAGAGATGTTGCCCATGTGGTCACCGCTTTGCCACCAACTCAAGTTAGTGTACTGTAGAGAGGCCGTCCTCTAGCCTGGAAATAATGAGATCAGATGTGAAGTCATGTATGCAGGATCTGATGGAGGCAATACTGTTTCTCAGAACAAATTCAGAGACTCCACAAATGTTCCTACAGTGTTTTGCATAATTACAATTTTTTTTGTGTCCTAAAGTCATGTCCAATCAATATATTGTACACTGAGAAGCAAAATGGTAACAATGTTTTAAACTTTTGAGACTTACAGGCTCCATATCTCTCCATCCACTACAGCTTTGTACATGAGGCTACTGTAATTTTATATACAGTCATCTCACATATCTTATACAAAAATTTGACTTGCAAGTATTTAGCATCTGCTTATAGTTTTGCTCCTAAAAATCAAAATGTTAATTTTTAGTATTTTGTTAATATTTGGGAAATCCACCTTTCGTTTTCAATACTGCCTGAATCCTTCTGGGCTCTGAATCAGATTCAAGCACATCTTGACCAAAATCTGATCCCAGGTCTCTTCTACACATTCTCAATGTTGGTGCAGACTGGACTTGGATACAAATACAGCTTTTTCTTCAACTCTACACACAAGTGTTCAAAGGATCAAAACATTGTTACCCTTTTGTTTATCAGTCTCTGTTCTACCTAAATAGCTTGATTATTGTATCATAAGGTGATAAACAGCCTGATGGGACCATTTTACTACAGTAAAGTTATCACTTAAACATGCACCATGTATGACTATGTATGAGGGAGTCAGGAGTCGGAGGTTTGGGAAATTGAGGAGCCGGAGTCGGGGCTTCGGCTTGCCGACTCCACAGCCCTGTCCAGCACAGCAGACCCCATTCCATTCAGGTGCAATTTAATCAGTAGAAAACATTGTACCCCAGTGAAAAATCAGAGTTTGTAATTTTTCTTCTTATACGATGTTCAGCATACGGGATAAATGTCATATTAAAGCAAATCAGACTTTGACTGTGGTAGTACCAACTATGTGTAACTTTTTTTTTTTATTATTTATAAAATGGCAACAGATTTGCACTTTTATTATATTTTAGTAAAGGCTTTAAAACTTTTTTTTACATTGAACAGTAAGGGTAAAAAATCCAGTTCATCCAGAGTTATCATGGGCCTCTTGGCTGCATCTTTGATCAGTCTTCTTGTTTGAGATGAAAGTTTAGAGGGACGGCCAAGTCTTGGTAGATTTGCAGTGGTCTGATACTCCTTCCATTTCAATATGATCGCTTGCACAGTGCTCCTTGGGATGTTTAAAGTTTGGGAAATCTTTTTATATCCAAATCCGGCTTTAAACTTCTCCACAACAATATCACAGACCTGCCTAAGGGTGTTCCTTGGTCTTTATGATGCTCGCTGCGCTTTAAACAGAACCCTGAGACTATCACAGAGCAGGTACATTTATAGGGAGACTTGATTACACACATGTGGATTATATTTATCATCATCAGTCATTTAGGACAACATTGGATCATTCAGAGATCCTCACTGAACTTCTGGAGTGAGTTTGCTGCACTGAAAGTAAAGGGGCCGAAAAATATTGCTCGCCCCACTTCTCAGGTTGTTTTTTTTACAAAAGTTTAAAATATCCAATAAATTTCGTTCCACTTCACAATTGTGTCCCACTTGTTCACTGATAGCAACCAGTGGTCCTGCAGCAGAGCGAGAGATCTTGTGCAGTCCCATGTAAACACAAACAGATAAAGCGTATAGTTTTTTTCTTCATAGGTAAGAGTTGTAATAATCTGCAGGATGTATCACTGAGTGAGAGAGAGGAAAAAAAAAAAAAAAAAAATAATCACCCCTCTTTCCCAGTCCGAAATGTCAAATGCCCATTCTAATTACAAAGTAGGTAGAGCAAGCAATGTAGATATACACTATCGAGTTACACTTCGCTTTTCACTGCCAATAAATCCATAGTCTCCGACAGCTGAAAACCTCTCTCCTCCCCCACTTCACACAGAATGAATTCTCACGTGTACACTTTGGGGTGTGTCTGCAGAGTGAAGACACTCCCTGCTGGGAGGAGAAAAACACTCCCTCTATTTCATAAGCTCTCCTTAGCAACCAGTATAAACGGCTGCCAAATGATGTAATGATAAAACCCTTTTAAGGACGTTTGGGCAGAGAAGTGGCAAATATAGTTTACTATGGATAAGTGTAAAGTCCTGCACTTGGATAGAGGAAACAAAGTACTATGATGTAATAAAAAAATAAGCTAAAAAAAATTCTGCAGTAATTTGTAAACTTAAACTTCGCCCCCCAAACACACAATTTCTCCCACATAAAACAAGTCATACAACTGCATCACTTAAAAAGATTAAAAAAAAAAGTTATGACTGTTGAAACACAAAGGGGCAAAAAAAACTACAAAATTTAGCTGCTGACTAAGGCCTTTTCAGGCCTGGGGGCTTAAGGAGTTAAAGGGAACCTGTCACATAGGTTGTGCCCCCCCTTGCTGAGGGCAGCACAAGCTAGTGTCAGACCTGCTGTTCCCAGCACTGTGCCCCTTATTCTGTAAGATGCAGCAGTTTTAGAACATTTACCCTTCAAATCTTATTCATGAGCAGGTGTCATCTCCACCCACCAAAGGCTAGCTCCACCCACTGACAGTTATTCACATGTTTCTACCTATTCAAAGTAATAGGTTTGTCAGTTGAGGTGGGCGGGGCTAGCCTCCGATTGGCCGAGATTGAAAAAAACTGACACTCTGAAGGACTCTTCTGGCTGAAAACTGCAGATTTAAGCATTAAATACACGAAAACTACAGCATCTTACAGAATAAGGGACACAGCACTGGAAACAGCATGCCTGAAACTACCTTGTTCTGTCCTCAGCCAGGGGGACAAAAACCTATGTGACAGGTTCTCTTTAAAGGCCTATAGTTTCCGGAGTCACTCTGACTCCTTATTGAATATTGGCACCATACTGGCCATGCTCAGTCCTGTATAACAGATCCTTTCATTACACAGTAAAATCCATAAGTAATATAAACAAAGGTTGTCTATGACAACACTAAGGGCCACATGTATGAAAACTAGCTTGATTATTGTATCATAAGGTGATAAACAGCCAGATATTACCATTTTACTACAGCAAAGTTATCACTTAAACATGCGCCATGTATGAGGGAGCCAGGAGTCGGAGATTTGGGAAATTGAGGAGTCGGGGCTTTGGCTTGCCGACTCCACAGCCCTGTATTCCTGACACAAAGGGCATAATAAGGTCTATCAAGGTAAGACACAGAGCTCAAAAGGGCCTTTTTCTTTGTCAAGAAAACAAACCTTTTAGAGGTAAACTCTGCAGGGAGTGACTCACCATGAGTAGACTGATGGATGGCAGACTAGAGCAATGAGAAAAGAGAGTGGAGGGAGAGGTGTTGGTAACCAGAGAAACTTGTGTGCATAAAGAGGAGATAAAATCTTCTTCCTGAACATAGCAAAATCAACAAAAAAATGTTTTTGGGAAAAGTCTCCTTTTTAATTTTGCCGAAAATAATCACGGGGCAAAAAACCCTTTAAGTACTTTAAACCTTTTAATCACTTGTTGTGCCCTTTACATTTTTATTTAACCCACATTTCCCTTTTGGTTCCCAAAGGCACGTTTCTCAACTCCAGTTCCAAACCCCCCAAAAAAGGTCATGTTTCAGGACCCCCCCCACAGAATGCATGAAAATAATTAAATCACCTGGCAGCATAATTAAAGAATTGGGAAAAAAAAACCCCCAAAAATGATTTTTGGGGGTGGGTCTTGAAAGGGAGTTAGAAAACTTTTTCTAAGGGGTTATTCTGAAAAGGGGGCATTTTTCCTGACAGACCCCCAGCTTTGAGCTCTGGTCGCCGCCAACAGATGTTGCAACAAAACCGCGGTTTGGGCCGTAGTTCTTTATGTTTGTGTTGACCAGTGTGAACCGACATTCCCTGCTCTATATTGTTAATTGACTCCTGGTCAACGCCCATGGTCAAGAACCCCCACACCTTTTAATTAACCTGTTTACTTGCAAGTCTTTTGTTGACAGCCCTTTTATTTCCCAACCAGGTCTTTTTTTTTCTTTCCGCCCATCACCTTTGTCTTTGGTTTCCTGGGCATTAATAAGGGTATTTTCTCCCTTTTCCTAGTATATTGGTTCCTTTAGTGCCCGTAGCTAGCCTTTTTTCTTCTTTGTTATTCCTGTTTTCCCCGACTTTGGCTTTTTTACCGACATCCCTCGCCCGTTCTGTACTGTTTTCCCCAATGTTGATGGGCCCGGCTAGTTTAAACCCCCCTGTGATTTGGTTTAGTGTTTTTTTTTGTCTCGTGTACTCGCAGTTTTTCGGTTTTGGGGCGACCCGTTAAGGGGTCGGGGGACCCCCAAAAAGGAGGGACATGGTTGGGAACAGCATCAGGACCTCACTCTGTCGGTATCTACTCATGCGTCCCTGACCAGTTCCTCACATTATAGCAGGCCCTTACCCCAGTCAAATCTCCCGACAGTTCAGTACGAGTACCGATTTGTCGATAACTGACCGCTTTGACAACTCATTTCAGGCAGGGCAGGCTTTTAATCAAATCTCGAAAGCGTCTGGTCCATACCACATCTCCCAAATCTTGTCTCTACCTGCCCACATTTCTGTTGATCCTAGCGTCCGTTGTAAACCTAAAATGCTTCTGCCAGATCGATTTGACGGAAATCCTGATGGATTCCGAACCTTCAGGGAATCTTGTCGCCTATTTTTTCACTTCAACTATTTTCCCACCGGGCTGAAAAAGGATTGTTGGTTTCTCCTCCGGGGCCACCTCAGGTTTGGGAAAATTAGCTCTACCGCTTGAAGCCCCTGAGCATAGATTCGTTGAAAGATTTTTTTCTGGCTATAGGCCCGGTTTTTGATGTTCCCAACCATGTGGCATTGGTGAAAATTTGCTATCTATTCAGCAGGGTCACCGCTCGGCCGAAGACTACTGTTCCGAGTTCCGCCAATGGTGCATGTTGACCAGGTCTGACCAACCTCTGAAGACCATCTTCAGATAAGGGCTGTCAGATGCTGTATTGTCAGCAACCCCTCCCCCCACCCCCGCCCAGGACCCTCAGTGACTTTATGACTTAGTCTTCTGTTTGTAGTCACAGCCAAAGGGAGAGATGCAGGGAAAAACAAGGGGGGGGGGGGAGTTTGACTGTTCAACTCAAGTCAGGCTTTCCTGTAAAACCTCCTTCTGCCTTCTCTGAAATTCTCCTCTTCTGTCTCCATCACCGTCTCCCTCTCAGTCTTCTGGAGAATAACCAATGTAACCAATGGTGTTGGGATCTACATCTGCTACTACCAGAAGGAGACATCAGATGGAGAATGCCTTTTGCATTTACTGTAGAAAGCCTGGCCATTTTCTAAAAGAACGGTCCGACTAGGCCCAAGTCACCTCAAGGAAACGCCCGAGTAATTTCCAGGAGGGTAACGCAGGTGTACAGGCCCCTTCTAATAAAAAAGGTTTTTTTTGCATGTAACCTTGGTCTCTAATTCCAAGAGTTTTGTTTGTCAAGGCCATGATTGACTCAGGTGCTGCTGCTAGTCTAATCAGTATTAGTATGGTTGTTGATCAAGCCTTGGTTTTGGAACTAGTTACATAGTGTTCTTCCTTTTTGGTTTCAGGTACAGATTCTACCCCTAACCTGAGGAAGAATAAAATTTCATACTGCAGAGATCACTTTGAATGTTGGGAGTTCACATACGGAAAAGCTTTTATTTTTTGTCAGGCAGAAACTGTCTGCGGACATTATTCTTGGGTTGCCCTGTGTCTGCATCCATAATCCTGTGTTCGACTGGAGGACCACAGAGTTGATAAAATGGGGTGACTCATGTGGTTCTCATTCGAAGATTGTTCATCCCTTGGTGTGTGCTGTAATTAATGATCATGATATTTCAGAATTTAATTCCAATTTCAAAGAGGTCTTTGATGGGGCTGTTGCGGATAGTCTGCCTCTGCACCAGCCTTATGATTGTACTATAGACCTCCCTCCGGGGGCAAATCTCAACATGTCCGCCCCGGAACAAGAATCTATGCATCAGTATATTGAGGAAAATATCCTCTCTCTGGGAGTTGTTCTTGCCACCTTGACTTCAAATCTAGTGTCCTCGATTACCGACTCACAAAGTTCTGCTCCTTCAGAACTACCCCCTTTAACTGTAACCCCAGGTATTCCGCCACTACGGGTTGTGAATCTAAATTTTCCTCAATAAAATCCGCCGTTAATCAACTGTGCACAGTCTGAGCTAGGAGTCATGAGACTCTAAAAAACGCGTAACAAATCAAATATGCTAATAAAAAACGTCGACCCGGACCTGAGTGTACTGTCGGTGACAAGCCTGGAGGGTCTAAAGAGGGTACGGTGGCCTCTCATAAGGGTGGGGAGAGGGGTACTGTCATGATTGTGCCTGACAGACCCCCAGCTTTGAGCTCTGGTCGCCAGCCATGGCCGTTGGAACAAAACCATGGTTTCAGCAGTAGTTCTTTATATTTGTGTTCACCAGTGGGAACTCTGTCATTCCCTGCTCTACATTGTTAACTGATTCCTGGCCAACACCCATGGTCAAGAATCCTCCAGCACTCTACTGGTTACCCTGTTTCTTCTTTGCTTATTCCTGTTACCTGACTTTGGCTTTGTTACAGACTATCCCTCTGCCTTGTGATTCTGTACTGCTTCTCCCGACTGTTGCTGACCTCGCTAGTTTGACCCTCTGTGATTGTGTTCAGTGTTTGTCTGCGTCTCGTCTATTCACTTGTATCGCGCAGTCTTCAGTTAGGTCCGATCTGAAGGAATCGGGCACCCCCAAAAGGCAGTGACGATGTCATGGCCTCACTCTGTCTGTGTCTACTCGTGCGCCCCTGACCAGATGCTTTTAAGAATGTCCCATTTAGTTTGTGCACTTTTATTTTTCGGGACTTTGTCCCAGTTTATGTTATCCAGGTCTTCTCTTAGTTGATGCAAATTGGCCTTCCTGAAGTTTAGAGTTTTGGTTCCTCCTTTGCTTACATTTCATTAATGAGTAAATGAAAAAATTATTACAATGCCGTGATCACTATTATCCCGGCAACCCCCAACCTGTACATTTGATATCCTGTCCAGTATATCAGTGAAGATTAGGTCCAGAAGTGCCTGTCCTCTTGTTGGGTTCTGCATTGTTCTTTAATTATGTTCAGAAACCTTTGCTGGACCTGCAGGTGTCTGCTTTCCAGTTTATATCGGGATATTTCAAGTTCCCCATAATAATTACAAAATTGGTGCCTAATCTATTTGTCTTATTAGTAGATTTTCTGGTACTTTCATTAAACTAGGGAGACTTATAAACAAACCCCTTATTTTCATCCATGGGCACTCCATGTTTTCATTACCATCTCCTATGGTGAGTGGCTTTAAGGTCATGGATTTTACATACAAGCAACTCTCTCCTTTTCTAATCATGCTTTCTTTTTATGCAAGCTTCCAAAGATTAGAGATGGTTGACCGTTGTTAACATTTATTATATAATGAAAAATTATAAATTCCGTATCATTTAAAAAAAACAATTCCTGTCAGACATTTTCCAAATGCGTCTTGAGGAAGGGGAGGAGCTTCCCCGAAACGTCGCACTTGCTGTGCGTCAGCTGTCGCTCTGATGCCGGCGTCTCCTGCTCACCACGCTGGGAGCCTATCTAAGGACTTACTTCATTGAACGGCATGGACTGCCGCAACTAAAAATCTGAGTATCTTGCCATTTCTCTTGTCATATTTATATCTGACGGACTATGTTGTATGGTGTGAAGTCAGAAGATAATTGTTTTTTTTAAAGAAAGTTTATTAAAGTTTGATAAAATTTTTTACCACGGTTCAACCATCTCTATTTTGTTGCATATGAAAGCAGGGAGGGAGAACCTGCATAACGAACCCTGGTGGCAGATCTCAGTGTAAATATAAGCCAAAAATACAGGCAAAATTTTTCTTTGTGCATCTTTTTTCAACTGCATTTGCAGCGTGTTCTTCACCATGCTGATTGGGTGCTATGATTACATGATGTTTTCCCCAGCGCAAAGTACAGGCCCGTAAAAAGAAGTGACATGGTGCTTATTTAGGGCGAGTACGTGCTAGAGAAAGTGTAGGAGGCCAAGCCGTAGCGCTGTTGAAAGTACACGCTGGGCAGCGCATACTTTCAACAGCATATGTAATGCGGCGCGCAAAGGTACACACCCCAATATGTTGTGTGAACTCAGCCTTACCCTTCCCATTAACCACCCAATCATATGGATCATCCAGTCAAGTGTCACTTTTCCCCACTTTAATCTTCTAACATTATCTATTCTAGTGCCACTATTTTATCAGTCATTATTCTAGAATTAGTATACAGGCATTTTATGTGTTTTTTTGCATTCCTATTCCTTTTATCCCTGTTCATTCTTACTACCCACACAGCTATATCACTTTGGCCCGAGTCACCATCTACACTTTCTGTCCCTGTTGTATTGTAGTTGCCCTCCAGTCCCTAAATACTGCACCAAAGTTCTATCCATTTTCTTCCCCAATACAGCTGCACTCTCTCCATTTAGATACAGTGTGTGTCCCTACAGTAGAGTCTGTAGCCAAGACAGAAGTCAGCCCAGTTCTTCAAGAACCCAACCCCTTCCTTTCTACTCCAATTCTTGAGCCAATTACTGGCTCAAAAATTGGTACTTCTACGGGAGCTGCCTCTCTGGTGTGGCATGCAATACTGGTAGTACTTCTGAAAATACTACAATTGAGGTCTTTGTCTCAAGTTTATATCCTAAGTCCCTGAAATCTCTTTTTAAGGACACTTCACCTACCTCTAACTTGATCATAGGGGCCAATTTGGATAATGACCACTGGGTCTTTACCATCCTCTCCCAGTAAGCTGTCAGTTCAATTCCATGAACTCAGGCCCTAGGAAGACCACATACTGTTTGACGATCCCGATCTTTGTGACAGATTGCCCCTTCTGTTCCCTAATAATGGAGTCCCCACCTGCGAGTATCTGTCTAGCCTGACCTATGCTCCTATTTCTCACCTTACTGCAGCAGTGCCATTTCTGAGCGGATATCCCCCTCATCTGCCAATCTTGCAAATTTGTTGGGATGTGCCAGATTAGGAACAGTCTCCCTGACACTCTTCCCTCTACCCTTCTTTCTTTCTGTTACCCAGCTACCGTTTCCCTGAAAATAAAAACACCCCCGAAAATAAGACATGGTGCATTTTTAGTTATGAAATTCAGAGTTTGGCTGCTTATGCAGATGTTTGTGATTAAATCACTACAATGTATTAATACATGTTGATGTTGTATTCAACAATAAGTGTGAATTATTGTTCATAGAAAAAAACATCCCCTAAAAAGAAGTCTTAGCTTGTCTTTAGGAGCAAAAATTAATATGACACTTTCTTATTTTCGGGGAAACAGGCTAGCTGCCTCATGTCCCTGCACCTCCATGCTACTATTCTTTCCTGGATCTACCCCAGCAAGTACTTGCTCAGTGTGCAGCAGACTTCTTTGCAAGTTATCAATAAAAGTCAATCTTGCAAGTTTTTTAGATTCAGGATGCACAACAGTATGCACCCTCGGACGGCTGCTCAAGGACTGTATACATAGCACTGGTAATCTTGGATCACTTTTTTTTTTTTTTTTTTTTTTTTTTTAGGGGGGAGAGGGATATTTAGCACAGATGATTTACAAAACAGTGAATTGAATGGTACAAGTGAATAAATTGAGACAAGTAACAGTTAATAGGTGTAGGTGACTCCTCTAAGCTCCCCGAATCTAAAAAGTCTCTTAGGCTATGTTCACACGGCTTATTTTGGGGAGTATTTACGTCCGCAAATATGTCCCGAAATACGTTTCAAATACGTGTCACAAAGTGTGGCGCGTATTTCGGGTCGTAAATACTATCCCCATTCTTTACTCTGAGGATTTATGTTGCGAAATACGCCTCAATAAGTAACAGGGGACTTAATTTTACGATCGTATTTACGACTTATTTCGCCCGCAAATACGTCGCGAAAATACGCCTCATGTGAACGTCGAGGCGTATTTTACATTGGAATCAATGCTAATCTAATTGTTCATTATTTGAAACGTATTTCGGGACGTATTTGCGGACGTAATTACGTCCGTAAATACGCCCCGAAATAAGCCGTGTGAACATAGCCTAAAGCCTCGTTCACACGGCCTATTTGGGGACGGATTGGCGCCGGACTCCGCGCCGGATTTGCGCTTCAGTACGGCGCCAATCCATCCCTGTCATTACGGTAATCCACTGCTCTCATAGAGAACAGTGGATTCCGTCGCTCCTCCCCGCTCGGTGAATCCGCCGTGGGGGGGAGAAAGTGACATGCACATTATTTACGGCGCGGACGCGCCGTAAACAATGCATTGTCTATGGGGCCGGGGAGCGGTGCCCCCGCCGCGCTCCGGCCCCGTCCCTTATTCACGGCGGATTTGTGAGCTCAATACGGCTCACAAATCCGTCGGGAATAAGCCGTGTGAACACGGCCTTACTCTTAAGTCCCGCATTTAAAACAAATACATTTTAGATCCAATCACACTCACACTTGTACTCCGAGTTCGCTTTTAAAGCTGCTTTCTTCCACTTAGCTGCAATGGCTGTTGCAAATGAATCCTCTAGTTGCAAAGCTGACTAGGGGCTTGCTTTTGCGGGTTGAGCTGACATTTTTTACTGGTACCATGTTGGGGTTATAAGACTTTTTGATTGCTTTTTATTCTATTTAAATGGGGTTATCCGGGAGTTCAAAGATTTCATAGAACACTACTTTATACTGAATAGTAATGATATCCCACTACCTTCATGTGGGTCTTATCTTTTGCTTTGTTCATCTATTAGAAGATGTAATTTGTCAAGTGAAACTTCCTGCTATGGAAGTGTCAGTAGTTCTCCAGCATGTCTTTCCTACAATCCCAGACTGCACTGCAATCTAGGACTTCCCTCCACAGTGATCACTGCTAGACATTGTGCTGACATTAGTATGTAATCCCCCCTCCCTCTGCAGCTCTGTTCTGATGTGACGTTGATTGGCCTATATGTTACATACCCCCATAAATGACTTCATCTAAGAAACTACACCCCTTAAAGTATTACAACAGTGTTTAGGAAGTTTATTAACCCATTAGGTTTTTCACAGAAATTAAAGGGGTTTTGCCACGAAGTAAAATTGACGTGGGAAGCTTGCAAATTAAATAAACATTTTCACCATTCATTGTTATTTAAAATTCTGGACCGTTTTTGTTTTAGCTGCCCTTTTAGTGAGCCATTGTTTACTGCTCGTCTCCAGGGGATACGACCTGGGCTGAGAGCTCCTCAGTCCTGGTCGCACATGCTCAGACATCACCTCTTCTCTCAGGCAGCTACTGAGTGTTCAAACCCGAGGTGCTGTCACTCCACTCCTGTCCTCTGTACTCCTTATTAATTAGTGAAACAGTGCAAATAAATTAAAAAAGAAACCTCAATGAGCTATGTGTATTGATCAAGAAAAAAAAAAAATCCACAGGTTTGGTTCCTGCAGGGATTTGAACCTAGGACCCTTGTGTCGGGAGGTAAAAAGCATTACCTCTAAGCTACAGTGTAGCTACTTGTACCTCTAAATAAACAGACCTTTCTTTGACTACGGAGAGGAAAGGCCTAGTGATGTCATCCTGCTGGGTCACATGATCTGCAATTCAAACAAATCACACACGCCACCTTCTGAGCGCACAGAGCTGGATGCAGGAGGTATGAAATGAGATCGTGGCAAAATCCCTTTAAAGCAAATTGGAGGTGAAATTTAAAAATTTAACTTTTTTGTGCAGATTTTTAATTTTTATCCGTTACTCACTGGAACACTGTAGATATGACCATGGAAATGCAGCTTAATATTGATTCTCCAGATTCTGCTGTTTTCAGAGATATCCCATATGTGGCCCTAGTGCGTTATTTGGCTCAACCACAAGCCTCAGAGTAAGAAGAGCATTTACTGGACTTAGGGGTCTCATTTACAATGAGATTTTATTTAGGCGCCATTTCAGGTTTGTGGACACCCTAAGGTTCTAAAACTTAATAAACTCCCCTAAAAGACACCATATTGGAAACAACACCCCCTAAGGAATATATCCAGGGGTGCAGTGTGTATTCGGCCCCACAGGTGTTTCACAAAATTTTTTTTTTAGCATTAGGCTATAAAAATTGAAAAATAATTTTTTTCCCAACAATTTGCAATTTTAGCTTAAGGCTATGTTCACACGGCTTATTTCAGAACGTATTTACATCGGATTGCCGATGTAAATACGTTCTGAAATCAGTTGAAAATCAGTTGCAAATAAGTACCACTAAGTGTGGCACGTATTTTGTAACTGATTTCCCGACGGATTACACCACCCCCATTCATTGTAGGTGGTTGAATCCGTCCGTAAATAATTGACATGCACATTGTTTTTCCGTCGGATTGCCGTCGTCAATACGCGGCGGCAATCCGGCACGGAACTACGCGTCGTGTGAACGACGAGCTGTATTTTCTATTGAAATCAATAGAAAATAGGCTGTGACTTGTTTCTGACTGATTTGCCGACGGATTGACGATCGTCAATCCGTCGGCAAATACACGGCGAAATAAGCCGTGTGAACGAGGCCTAAAACGTTTCATTTTTACAAAGAATCCTGGAAAAAAAGAGCCCCCCCAAATTTTGTTACACAACTTCTTCCAAGTTCAGCAATATCCTACATGTGGGTGTACATTGTTGTTTGGGCGCATGGCAGGGTGTACAAGGGAAGGAGCGCTATTTGGAACGCCAATTTTGGTGGGTGCCAGGTCTCATTTACAAAGCCCCCAAAGTACCAGAACAGGTGAAACCATCCAGAATTTGCCCCATTTTGGATTCAACACCCTCATCTAGGGGTGTATTGTGCATTTTGGGCACACGGGTGTTCCATAATTTTTGGGGGTTTTTTAGCATTGGGCCATGAAAATGGGGGAAAAAAAACGCAATTCTTTCATTGTTTTTTGGGCTTTAATTTTACAGCCTTTGTCGAATGGTATAAATCATATACATCATAACTTTACTATGGGGGTCAGGGCAATTACATTGATATACATTTTATATAGCTTTTTATGTTTTATTACTTTTTTGGCTCTCCTAAAGTTATCTTGCTTTTGTCGCAAAAAAAATTTTTTTTACGTATTACGTATTGTGTCGCTAAAAATACATTTAAGTTTTTGGGCGCTAAAATGTTTTGTTCAGATTTTAGTGCTATACTGTAGTATTATTTTTCTGGATTTTGGCACTAAAGTTATTTTTTTACGGATTTTGGTGATAAAGTCTGTCTAAGAATTTTGGCACCAAAAGCCATAAAACAAAAAATGGACTATGAGCCAAAATCTCTATTAAAAAAAAAAAAAAAAAAAGGATACAAAAGCGAGATAACTTTATTAGCGTCAAAATCCGTAAAACAAGTACAAGATTACACATAAATGCAATAATGTGCTTTATATCCCCTTTTGTAGGGCGGAGTTACATCCAATTGCTTCATGTATGCATAAATTAAGACAAGCAAAAAACGCACGTAAAAAACACAAATCGCGGCAAAAAACGGCCATTTATTCAGCTGCTTTTGACAGGCAGTGGACAGAAAACTCGGTTTCATGAATGTTTTTAGTCATTCGTTTTCAGGTCTTTCAGGTCAGGTTTTTTGTCCACTGCAGTGTAGACATAGCCGAACAGCGCTCACCGTGCAGTATCCGTCAGGGCTGTGGAGTCGGCAAGCCAAAGCTCCGACTCCCTCATACACGCTGCATGATTAAGTGATTACTTTACTGAAGTAAAATGTTAACATCAGGCTGTTTATCTCATTATGATACAATAATCAAGCTATTTATGTATTACAGACACTTACAAGCAAAAGAGTAACAATGTTTTGAACACTTGTGGGTAGAGTTGAAGAAAAAGCTGTATTTGTATCCAAGTCCAGTCTGCACCAACATTGGGAATGTGTAGAACAGTCCAGAAGGATTCGGGCAGTATTGAAAACCAAAAGGTGGATTTACCAAATACTAACAAAATACAAATTAACATTTTGATTTTTAGGAGCAAAAAACAGTAACAATCCAGTTACAGGAAAGAATCGGCAGAACTAAGCAGATGCTAAATACTTGCAAGTCAAATTTATGCAAGAGGACTGTATATCAAATTACAGTAGCCTCATGTACAAAGCTGTAGTGGATGGAGAGACATGGAGCCTGTAAGTCTCAAAAGTTTAAAACATTGTTACCATTTTGCTTCTCAGTGTACAATATATTTATTGGATATGACTTTAAAAACACCAAAAAATGGTAAATATGCAAAACACTGCAGGAACATTTGAGGAGTCTCTGAATTTGTTCGGAGAAATAGTATTGCCTCCATCAGATCCTGCATACATGACCTCACATCTGATCTCATTATTTCCAGGCTAGAGAACGGCCTCTCTACACTAACTTGGGGGCAAAGCGGTGACCACAGGGGCAACATCTCTAACAATGTCAGGGTATAAAGGAATTGCCTCAGCCACAGTCAGTTTTGATGAATGGTTGATCTCTGCTACTTCTTTGAGAACAGGTGAAAAATTTTGCTGAAATCTGTTTGCCCTGGGAGCGGAATCTTTTCCCCTGGGGCAGCGCTTTGCCTGCTCCATGTCATCAATTACACTCCTCATGTGATGAGGCTGAAGATATGGGAGCAGCAGCACTGGCAGGACCCAATTCCTCTTGCTCTTTGCATCGATCTAACTGGACCAACTTATTATATGTTTTGGGAGTTGGAGTCGGTCCCTTTTATGACGACTCCAACTCCTGCAAAATAGTCACCGACTCAGACTCCACGACTCCAAAGCCCTGGTATCCGTGACAAGTTAGGGGCCGTTCACACGGCTTATTTCGGCGCGGATTGGAGCCGTACTGCGCGCCGGATTTGCGCTTCAGTACGGCTCCAATCCGTCGCAGTCATTACGGTAATCCACAGTTCTCATAGAGAACTGTGGATTCCGTCGCTCCACTCCGCTCGGCAAATCCGCTGGGCGGGGAGAAAGTGACATACACATTATCCAGGCGCAATACGCACCGTTGATAATGCAAGTCTATGGGGCCGGCGGGCTGCGCCCCCGCACCTTATTCAAGGCGGAATTGCGAGCGAAATCCGGCTCGCAATTACGGCTTGAATAAGCCGTGTGAACACGGCCTTAGTCTTATTCTGTGGGTTGATACAATTACGGTGATACCCAGTTCATATAGTTTTTTTTATGTTGAAGTGCTAAAAAAAAAGAGAAGTGTTTTTATTGTTTAAAGCAATATTTATGCATCGCTGTCTACAGAAAGCCATAACTTTTTTTATTTTTCCGTATACAGAGCTGTGTCAGGGCTTTTTTTTTTGCGGGATGAACGGACGTTTTATTTGGCATCACTTTGGTGCTTATATGAGCTTTTGATCACTTTTTATTCCATTTTATTTGCTGCGGGATAAACAAATTGCAATTCTATTTATTTATTTTTTTCTTCTTTTACGGTGCTCACCGTGTGGGTTAATTAACATGACAGATTTATAGGGTGGGCCGTTCCGCACGCGATGATACCAAATATGGGTACTTTCTTTTTTATTTTTTTGGGGGGCGCTTGCCGTTTGTAAAGGAGAAAAGGGCAGTGTACGTGTTTTGATTTTATTTTTTTATTTTACTTTTCCCCATAGGGACAATCATTTTTATAATAGAAGTCAATACACAGCGTATTCCTCTGTATTGGTCTCTATGGTAACCGTCAGTCACGATGCCCGGCCCGGAAGGCATTCTTTACGGTTAACGTCAGCACACACCATGATCGTGCGGTTGTGTCGCCGACAGAGACGCAGTAGGAGATCGCTCCTCCTGTGTCTCCCTTATTGCGACCTATCGGTCGTGATATTTAAGGGATTTAAAGCCCGTCCCCCTCCTCCCAGAGTGACCTCCGGTCGGGGCTGATGCTGCGGGATGTTAGCTGTAATATACAGCTGACATACTGCAGCGACCGTGCGAACTCTAAAGCAAAGTTCGCGCGATCTCCAGGACTTATACATACATACAGGTGCGTGAACCCCAAAACCACCCGGACGTATGCATACGTCCAAGGTTGTTAATAACCGTCAGTCACCCTCAGGTACAGCTGGGCATGGTTACGTCACAGACAACCCAGAAGCACCCGTTAGGCCTCGTTCACACGGCTTATTTCAGAACGTATTTACAACGGATTTCCGATGTAAATACGTTCTGAAATCATTGAATCAGTGCAAATAAGTACCACTAAGTGTGGCACGTATTGTACTGATTTCCCGACGGATCACCATCTAACAATCATTGTTTAGGGTGAATCCGTCCGAAATAATTGACATGTGATTGTTTTTCCGTGATTCCGTCGTCAACCGCGGCGGAATCGAACGATATGCGTTGTGAACGACGAGCCGATTATTTCTCTATGAAATCAATGAAAATAGCCGTATTATTTGCGACGGATTTGCCGACGGATTGACGATCGTCAAAACGTCGGCAAATACGCGGCGCAATAAGCCGTGTGAACGAGGCCTTAGGCTCCCAGGCTGTCATGGAGACCATCAGCACTCCGCAATCGCATAGCAGAGTGCCGATGGAGACAGAGGGAGCTCCCTTCTGTCTTTCCTTTAGATGCACGGTCACAACTGACTCCAGCATCTAAGGGGCTCTGCTTGAGCCCCTTCATGTCGCAGGGGTGGTTGTTCAAAGGCCGTTTGTTTTTTCCTCCCCACCTTCCAACTTTTTAATGTTTCCATCAAAGTAGCCAGATAAAAGACTAGTTGTAATTTTGAATGGTACCAGTTACCTTACTATACAATGTACCACACCACTTTGGGTTCCTTTTCATGGAGGTCAGCATAAATGACATGATCTTTATTCTGCAGGTCAGTACGGTTCCTGTGATGCCAAAAGTTATATAGTTTTGTTACATTTTTTTCACAATACTTTACATTTGAATTTGCTTTTTCCATTTAGCCTCCCCTGCCCCCTCATCTATGGACCTCAGTGAGGGCTCATTTTTTTGCAGATGGAAGCATCTTTATGAGAGCTGTGGAGTCGGTGTCCATTTTGGTGGAGTCCTTATAAAATGGACTGACTCACAAAATATGTAATAATTTGGCAAAGTTAGTTCACTGCGGTGCCAAGAGCAAGAGGAATTGAGTCTGGTCAGTGCTACTTCTCCCATATCTTCAGCCTTATCACATGAGGAGTGTAATTGATGACATGGAGCAGGCAAAGCGCTGCCACAGGAGAAAAGATTCCGTTCCCATAGCTAACAGGTTGACCAGATTTCAACATTATTCACTTGTTTTCAAAGTAGTAGAAGAGTTCAACCATTCATCAAAAGTGACTGTGGCAATTGCTTTATACCCTGAAATTGTTAGAGATGTTGCTCCTGTGGTCACCGCTTTGCCACCAAACCCAGTTACACATTATATGTTGTATAGTCACATCATTTGACAGAAAGGGGTTAAAAAAGAAGCCACCAGACATATAAGGCTGAGCGCACACCATGTCTAGTGCGCGGTGCTATATGCCAGGTGTCTTAGTGGATGTTCACCGGGTGTCTAGTGGAGTGTATGGTGCTATATGCCAGGTGTCTTAGGGGATATTCACCTGGCGTCTAGTGAAGTGTATGGTGCTATATGTTAGTGTGTCTTAGGGATATTCACCGGGAATCTAGTGGAGTGTATGGTGCTATATGCCAGGTGTCTTAGGGGATGTTCACCCGGCGTCTAGTGGAGTGTATGGTGCTATATGTTAGGTGTCTTAGGGGGATGTTCACCTGGCGTCTAGTGGAGTGTATGGTGCTATATGTTAGGTGTCTTAGGGGATATTCACCGGGAATCTAGTGGAGTGTATGGTGCGCGGTGCTATATGCCAGGTGTCTTAGGGGATGTTCACCTGGCGTCTAGTGAAGTGTATGGTGCGCGGTACTATATGCCAGGTGTCTTAGGGGATGTTCACCTGGCGTCTAGTGAAGTGTATGGTGCTACAGTGGTGGCCAAAAGTATTGGCACCCCTGCAATTCTATCAGATAATACTCAGTTTCTTCCTGAAAATGATTGCAATCACAAGTTCTTTGGTATTATCTTCATTTAATTTGTCTTCAATGGAAAACCACAAAAAGAATTGTCAAAGACAAATTGGATATAATTCCACACCAAACATAAAAAAGGGGGTGGACAAAAGTATTGGCACTGTTTGAAAAATCATGTGATGCTTCTCTAATTTGTGTAATTAACAGCACCTGTAACTTACCTGTGGCACCTAACAGGTGTTGGCAATAACTAAATCACACTTGCAGCCAGTTGACATGGATTAAAGTTGACTCAACCTCTGTCCTGTGTCCTTGTGTGGACCACATTGAGCATGGAGAAAAGAAAGAAGACCAAAGAACTGTCTGAGGACTTGAGAATCCAAATTGTGAGGAAGCATGAGCAATCTCAATGCTACAAGTCCATCTCCAAAGACCTGAATGTTCCTGTGTCCTGAGTGCTACCAGTGTAAGCATGGTCATCAACATCAGTGTAAAGCCCATGGCACTGTGGCTAACCTCCCAGATGTAAAGCCCATGGACGGGCACCTGTGGCTAACCTCCCCATGATGTTAATAGCCCAATGGGGACATCAGTGGCTAACCTCCCCATGGCACTGTGGCTAACCTCGCACCACTCCATGGCACTGTGGACCTATACTCCCCCAGATGTGGACGGAAAAGAAAAATTGACGAGAGATTTCAACGCAACTTTGTGCGGATGGTGGATAAAGAACCTCGATTAACATCCAAACAAGTTCAAGCTGCCCTGCAGTCCGAGGGTACAACAGTGTCAACCCGTATTATCTGTCGGCGTCTGAATGAAAAGGGACTGTATGGTAGGATACCCCTTGAAGACCCCACTTCTTACCCCGAGACATAAAAAAGCCAGGCTGGAGTTTGCCAAAACTTACCTGAGAAAGCCTAAAACGTTTTGGAAGAATGTTCTCTGGTCAGATGAGACAAAAGTAGAGCTTTTTGGGAAAACGCATCAACATAGAGTTTACAGGAAAAAAAAAGAGGATTCAAAAAAAAGAACACGGTCCCTACAGTCAAACATGGCGGAGGTTCCCTGATGCTTTGGGGTTGCTTTGCTGCCTCTGGCACTGGACTGCTTGACAGTGTGCATGGCATTATGAAGTCTGAGACTACCAACAAATTTTGCAGCATAATGTAGGGCCCAGTGTGAGAAAGCTGGGTCTCCCTCAGAGGTCATGGGTCTTCCAGCAGGACAATGACCCAAAACACACTTCAAAAAGCACTAGAAAATGGTTTGAGAGAAAACACTGGAGACTTCTAAAGTGGCAGCAATGAGTCCAGACCTGAATCCCATAGAACACCTGTGGAGAGATCTCAAAATGGCAGTTTGGAGAAGACGCCTTCAAATCTCAGGGACTGGAGCAGTTTGCCAAAGAAGAATGGTCTAAAATTCCAGCAAAGCATTGTAAGAAATTGATGGTTACCGGAAGCGGTTGTTAGCAGTTATTTTGGCTAAAGGTTGTGCTACCAAGTATTAGACTGAGGGTGCCAATACTTTTGTCCAGCCCATTTTTTAAGTTTTGGGTGAAATGATCAATGATTTGATTTTTGTCTCATTCTGTTTTGTGTTTTTTCATTGCAAGCAAAATAAATGAAGATAATACCAAAGAATTTGTGATTGCAATCATTTTCAGGAAGAAACTGAGTATTATCTGACAGAATTGGCCACCACTGTATATGCCAGGTGTCTTAGTGGATGTTCACCTGGCGTCTAGTAGAGTGTATGGTGCTATATGCCAGGTGTCTTAGGGGATGCTGGCGTTAGTGGAAAGTAAATGGTGCTATATGCCAGAGTTTAGGGATGTCAATCATTTCCGGAAGAAACTAGTGTAGTGTATTGCGAATATGCCACCAGTGTATATCCAGGGTTTAGTGGAGTGTCACTGGTGCGCGTAGGTGTAGTGCATATGCCAGGTGTCTTAGGGGATTTCACCAGGGAATCTAGTGGAGTGTATGGGCACGTGCTATATGCCAGTGTCTTACGGATCGGGTCTAGTGGAGTGTATGGTGCTATATGCCAGGTTCACACGGTGTCTAGTGGAGTGTATGGTGCTATATGCCAGGTTCACACGGTTTCTAGTGGAGTGTATGGTGACTATACAGTGTCCTAGGGAGTGTTCACCACGGTCTAGTGGAGTGTATGGTGCTATATGCCAGGTGTCTGGAGTTCACCGGTGTCTAGTGGAGTGTATGGTGCAGTGCTATATGCCAGGTGTCTAGGGAGCGGGTCTAGTGGAGTGTATGGTGCTATATGCCAGGTTCTTAGATTTCACCGGTGCTAGTGGAGTGTATGGTGCTATATGCCAGGTGTCTTAGTGAATGTTCACCTGGCGGCTAGTGGAGTGTATGGTGCTATATGCCAGGTGTCTTAGTGAATGTTCACACGGTGTCTAGTGGAGTGTATGGTGCTATATGCCAGGTGTCTTAGGGGATGTTCACACGGTGTCTAGTGGAGTGTATGGTGCACGGTGCTATATGCCAGGTGTCTGAGGGGATGATGGCGTCTAGTGAAGTGAACGGTGCTATATGCCAGGTTCACACGGTGTCTAGTGGAGTGTATGGTGCTATAAGCGAGGTACACACGGGGTCTAGTGGAGTGTATGGTGCTATATGCCAGGTTCACACTGCGTCTAGTGGAGTGTATGGTGCTATATGCCAGGTTCACACGGTGTCTAGTGGAGTGTATGGTGCTATATGCCAGGTTCACACGGTGTCTAGTGGAGTGTATGGTGCTATATGCCAGGTGTCTTAGGGGATGTTCACCCAGCGTCTAGTGGAGCGTGCGATGCTATATGTCAGGTGTCTTAGTGGAGCGTACAGTACGCGGCGCTATACAGCAGGTGTCTTAGACTTACACGCTGGCCAGAGTCTACTTCTATAACACTCTGGCCCGGCCCCCACTCACTCTTGTTTCACCCCAGTGCATACTGTGAGCCGGGGAAAACGTCGGCTTTTCATAGCTCTCAACCAGTGCTAGGATTTTACCTTAATTGTCGGCTGCACTTTGGGTGTAATGCAGCACAATTAAACCCCACAATTCCACTGTGTGAACATGCCCTAGTTCTTCAGGTTATTGCAGTCCTAAAGGTATGTTCATACGGTGTATAGTGGAGCGTACTGTGTGCCGCTATATGTAGGTGTGTTAGGGGGGGCGGCCACATTCACTGCTATGGTTACCTCCATTATCACTTCTTTCTCCCAGCACGCGTCTCTATGAGAGCTACGATTACTGAATGATCTTTTTGCACAATGGGTAAAATTTCTTCCCCTTGGCTAAATCCAACCCAAATAGGCTGCGGAGGACTGTATTTCTTGTCCTAAAAGATTGTAGTTTTATTTGCATACAGAGGAATACGCGTTTCCAATTGGAACTGATGAAGTGTCTGGTGTTAGAGGCACGAAACGCGTATTCCTCTGTATGCAAATAAAACTACAATAAGTACAGTCCTGCGTAACCTACTTGGGCTGGATTTAGCCAAGGGGAGGAAATTTTACCCATTGTGCAAGGAGATCATAACACAGCTCCCCTCTATTTCTGAGAAGAGACAGACCTGCAGCGGACACCAGTTTATAACAGTTCCAGAATATTGTTGTATGGCGCCTCAGAGTGTTGTGTCTGGATTTTGCACAGGACAAAGGTGAGTAGTATATACACTACCAGATGCTTATCAACAGTATTATACTAGGGAGCGCTGTCTACGATTACTGGAGGTACAGACGGATTGCAGGGTGCAGGGTGAACAAACCCTTAGGCTATGTCTACACTGCGTCGGATGAAAAACGGCCTGAAGGTGGCCGTTTTTTCTCCGATGCAGGACCGTGGCTTTTGTCACGCTTTGTGCAATAACCGGTCGCTTATCGTTTTCCTGTCGTCGCCCATACAGTAGTATTGGATGGGAAGGCAAGAACACTAGAAGCACCGGCGTATTATACAACATGTTGTATAATACGCTGCTGCTGAAAGACGGGCAGAGAAAAGACGAGCTGTGTAGACAGCAGCTCGTCTTTCTATTGCAGTCTATGGGGCAGGAACTATTGGATCTCAGGCGCTTTTCAAAAACGAAAAGCGCCGAAGTTACGATCGTTTTCCTGTGCAGTGTGGACATAGCCTTAAGCACAAGCATAAACTAAACACGCCACAGAACACTTCCATCTAGATTCACAGACTGTGGCCCAAACAGGATCCCACGAGAGGTGGCGGGGCCCGGTCACTGGAATACAATGGCAGGCCGGGGGGCTGAAATGCAGAGAGAGGTGGCTGCTCATGAAGGAAGGGCCCAGAGTGCTGATCCCTGGAGGCAGCGGCCCCACTGTCACCACAGGATACACTGACTAGAACGGAAGCAGCCGCATCTGACAGCTCAGCCACTGAACAGCTGGAGTCACCGAATTCTGGAGCAGCTCCTCTCACAACAGAGCCCGCAGCAGACACGGGAGGCCCGCACAGCACGGCCGCCCCTTCACCTGTCACCTTCCTCTATAGAGACAAGAGCCATATTTACACCCGACAGCAGGCCAGCTCCACACTGGGGCTATGCTCCCCGGCGCCCCCTGTCGGCGCTCGGCTGGAAAATCATGCGATATCGAGGATTGAGGCCTAGTCTGGAAGAACGATGGAAGAGCGGGCGAAGCAGGAAGCGCACAAATGCGGGCGGACCCCCGGAGCAATTGGCCTTACCTTCCGGATGCGCCGCTTCAGAAGAGATTCAGCCGCAAACACTCGCTCCCCGACAGCGGACAGCTCCATATTCAGCACCGCGGGGCCGCGCAGCGCGCTCCCCGTGACGTCACCACCTGTTGCTGGAGACGATGCTAATATGGAAGGAAGGTCCTCTCGCACGATGTGATTGGCTGCCAGGAGACTCCGCCCCCGACATCGGCGCGGCTCTTCCTCCTATTCGCCTGTCACCCTTTTCTCGCCGGGCAGTAATCGTCTGGATTCACTCGGAGTGACAGCGGTAGTGACGTCAGCGGTGCGCTCCATTAGCTGACGGCTCTTTTGTGTTGCACGACGCGCACACAGTCATAGGGATGGAGCGCAGCTAGGGATGGACGCGAGTCCATGACATGAAGGGAGCTACTACCGAGGAGAGGAGAGAACCGGCGTCAGTAATATGGCGGCTACTGCAGCAAAGCCGGATGACAGTCACATTGTCAGGTGCCCCAGTTACCTCCGTACTGTGTAATGTACACACTGCCCGTAGGATTACACAGGGAGAAAGGAACCTTGGAAGGACAGATTCCATGTTCTCTCGGAGTTGTGATGGCAGCATCCATGATGTTTACTGCATCTGGGTCCCACATCACTAAGGGCAAAATACTGGAAAGATGAGGATGTTAGGGCAGAGTCCACATCACTAAGGGCAGAACACTGGAAAGATGTGTAGACACACTGGACCTCATCTTCACCTGCCTCTGTCCTAACACCTCAATCTCTCCTTTACCCATCTCTGACCACAACCTGCTTACCTTCTACACCCCCCCCCCACATCTACTGCTCCCGCCCCACATCTACTGCTCCCGCCCCACATCTTCTGTTCCTGCCCAGAAGCCTACAACACCTTAACCTTTGCACTCTCTCTGACTCTCTTGCTCCCCTCTCTACCATATCCTCATGCAGCCACCACTTTCTACAACAACACAATCTCCACTCTTGACTTGGTTGCCCTCTCACACACAACAAAATCAACAGAGAACCCTGGCACACAGACTCCACCACACAGCTGAGGCGCGCTTCCAGAGTTGCCGAACGGCGCTGGAAGAAAACCCGCTCCACCGCTGACTTCACCTTATACAAACGATCACTGCATACATTTCAATCTGCACTCCCCTCAACCACACAGGATTACTTCACCACTCTCATATCCTCCCTGTCTCACAACTCCAGACAACTATTCAACACCTTCAACTCTCTCCTCAGTCCACCAGCACCTCCTCCCCATCTCTACTTTCAGCAGATGACTTCGCCACTCACTTCCTAAATAAGATCAATCTCATCAGACAAAGCTTCACCCCGCAGTCCCCTCCACCTATCTCTACTCCTGCAGTGTTTCCACAGTCCACCTCTACACCTGCTCATCACTATTCCCCCCCTAGCTTCCTTCTCTATTGTCACTCAGGACAAGCTTTCCTCTCTACTGTCCAAATCCAACTGCACTAGCAGTAATCTTGACCCACTGCCATCTTACCTCATCCCTGACCTTAGCGCTGTTATCATCCCAGCCCTCACCCATCTCTCCAACCTATCACCAACCTCTGGCACCTTTCCTTCCTCCTTTAAACATGGGGCCATCACACCCATCCTTAAGAAACCATCTCCTGACCCCTCTTGTCTGTCCAACTATCGCCCCATCTCACTGCTTCCATTTGCCTCTAAACTCCTCGAACAGCTTGTCTATCTTCAACTTTCCTCTCATCTCTCCACCAACTCTCTCCTTGACCCACTGCAATCAGGCTTCCGACCCCACCACTCTACAGAAACCACCCTAACCAAGTTCACCAACGACCTAGCAACTGCCAAAGCCTCACGCCACTACTCTGTGCTTCTCCTCCTTGACCTGTCCTCTGCCTTTGACACTGTCAACCACTCACTCCTCCTACACATCCTCTCCTCCCTTGTCATCATGGACTTGGACTTTTGCTGGATCTCCTTGTACCTCACTGATCGGACATTCAGCGTCTCTCACTCTCGCACCACCTCCTCCTCTCGCCCGCTCTCTGTTGGTGTCCTCCAGGGGTCTGTCCTGGGCCCACTACTCTTTTCTATCTACACTCTTGGTCTGGGTCAACTAATAGTATCGCATGGCTTTCAATACCAACTGTATGCTGATGATACCCAACTCTACATCTTCGGCCCAGATATTACCTCTCTACTCTCCCGGATTCCTGACTGTCTTTCGTCCATATCCTCATTCTTCTCCTCATGTCTCTTGAAGCTAAACGTGGAGAAAACTGAATTCATCATCTTCCCATCGTCCCACTTTATCCCTCCACCTGATCTCTCTATCACTATTAATGGCTACACTCTCACCAGCTCCACAAGTCCGCGGCCTTGGGATAACTCTTGACTCCAATCTGTCCTTCAAACCGCACATCCAAACCATCACCTCCGCCTGCCGCCTACACCTAAAAAATATCTCCCGTATCCGCTCATTCCTTAACTTCGAAATCACAAAAATGCTTGTGCCCACCATCATCATCTCATGATTAGACTACTGCAACCTCCTTCTCTGTGGCCTCCCAGCTAGCACCCTCGCCCCCTCCAATCCCTCCTTAACTCTGCCGCCCGTCTGATTCACCTCTCTCCTTGCTACTCCTCTGCCTCTCCCCTCTGCTAATTCCTTCACTGGCTTCCCATTGCCCAGCGAATCCAGTTCAAGTTAGTAACCTTGACTTACAAAGCTCTCCATAACCTCTCCCCTCCATACATCTCTGACTTAATCTCCACATACCTCCCCTCTCGCAATCTCCGCTCCTCACAGGACCTTCTCCTCTGCTCTCCCCATTTCAACTCCTCACATAACCGTCTCCAAGACTTCTCTCGTGCTTCCCCCACACTCTGGAACTCACTGTCCCAACACCTTAGACTCTCCCCCACTCTCACTAGCCTCAAAAGCAACCTGAAAACCCATCTCTTCAGGATTGCCTATAACCAACAATAACCTTGCTGTCACTACACCGTACACAAACATGTCCGTCCCTCACCTTCTGTCTCTTCCCACCTTCCTTGTAGATTGTAAGCCCTCATGGGCAGGGACCTCTCTCCTTCTGTACCAGTTGTTAGTTATTAATTTGTCACCTTTGTACTTGTTTGACCTATTATGTATGCAACCCGAATGTACAGCGCCCTGGAACCAAGGGCGCTCTAAAATAAAAAATAATAATGTTAGGGCTGTGTCCACACCACTAAGGACAAGATACTGGAAAGATGAGGATGTTAGGGCTGTGTCCACATCACTAAATGCAAAATACTGGAAAGATGAGGATGTTAGGGCTGAGTCCACATCACTAAGGATTAAACACTAGAAAGATGAGGATGTTAGGGCTGTGTCCACACCACTGAGGGCAAAACACTAGAAAGATGAGGATGTTAGGGCTGCGTCCACACCACTAAGGGCAAAACACTGGAAAGATGAGGATGTTAGGGTTTTATCCACACCACTAAGGGCAAAATACTGGAAAGATGAGGATGTTAGGGCTGTGTCCACACCACTAAGGGCAAGGTACTGGAAAGATGAGGATGTTAGGGCTGTGTCCACATCACTAAGGACAAGATACTGGAAAGATGAGGATGTTAGGGCTGTGTTCACAGAACTAGGGACAAAACACGGAAAGATGAGGATGTTAGGGCTGTGTCCACATCACTAAGGGCAAAATACTGGAAAGATGAGGATCTTAGGTGTGTGTTCACATCACTAAAGGCAAAATACTGAAAAGATAAGGATGTTAGGGCTGCATCCACACAACTAAGGGCAAAATAATGGAAAGATGAGGATGTTAGGGCTGTGTCCCCACCACTACGAGCAAATTTCTGGTATGATGAGGATTTTAGGGCTGTGTCCACATCACTAAATGCAAAATACTGGAATGTTGACGGTGTTAGGGCTGCATCCACACAACTAATGGCAAAATACTGGAAAGATGTGGAAGTTAAGGCTGCGTCCACACCACTAAGGACAAGACACTGGAAAGAGGAGGATGTTAGTGCTGAGTCCATACCACTAAGGGCAAAATACTGGAAATATGAGGATGTTAGGGCTGTGTCCACACCACTAAGGACAAGACACTATAAAGATGAGGATTTTTGTGACGTCACCAATAAAATTGAGTGGGAAGATGCCAAGAAAACTAAAAGCGCTGGCATATTATACAACATGTTGTATAATACGCCCACACCAAAAGACGTGCAGAGAAAAGACGAGCTGTGTAGACTGCAGCTTGTCTTTTCTATTGCCATCTATGGGGCCGCAGGAACGAATGTATCTTCAGCGCTTTTAAAAACTAAAATCGTACGATTGTAATGCTGTGCAGTGTAGACACAGCCTTAGGGCTATGTCCATACCACTAAGGACAAGACACTGGAAAGATGAGGATGTTAGGGCTGCAACCACACTACTAAGGGCAAAACACTGGAAAGATGAGTATGTTAGGGCTGTATCCACACTACTAAGGGCAAAATACTGGAAAGATGAGAATGTTAGGGCTGCATCCACACTGCTAAGTGCAAAACACTGGAAAGATGAGGATGTTGAAGCTATATCCACACCACTAAAGACATTACACTAGAAAGATGAGGATGTCAGGGCTGTGTCCACACCACTAGGGGCAAAATACTTTAAAGATGTGAGGAACCAGTCAGGGGCACACGAATAGACAGACAGAGTGAGGCCCTGACGCTGTTCCCAACCACTGTCCCTTCCTTTTTGGGGTGCCCGACTCCCTAACAGGTCGGCCCCAACCGAAGACTGCGAGATACACTAAATAATTGGAAACACAGGATGCAGACAAAACAAACACTGAACACAAACACGAGAGGGTCAGACAAGCCAGGTCAGTAACTGTCGGGAGAAGCAGTACAAAATCAGGAGGAAGAAGGATAGTCAGAAACAAAGCAAATCAGGCAACAAGGAAATCCAGCAAGAGAAAGGAATAGCTACAGGTACTGAAAGAACCCAATATAACAGGCAAAGGGAAAGTGACACAATAGCCCTTTTATACCTGACCAGAAAACAAAAGACAAAGGTGGTAGGTGGAAAAACAGTCGTTTTCGTGGAATTTTTATGATTGTTTAGAGCGAATTCAGCCATAGGCAAGAACTCACTCCATCTTTCCTGGCATTCCAAAACATAACAACTAAGATAGTGCTCCAATTATTGATTTAGTCTTTCGGTTTACCCATTGGTTTCAGGATGAAAGGCGTAGGAAAAGGACAGTGAGATGCCCAACCTGCCAAAGAACACTCTCCAGAACCTTGACACAAACTGTACCCCTCTATCAGACACAATATTAGAAGAAGGAATGCCATGGAGTCTAAGTATATGACAGATAAACAAACCTGCAAGGGTCTTGGCAGTAGGTAATAAAATCCACAGAAATGTGAGACCAGGGCCTGTTAGGCAAAGGAAGGGGTAAACCCCTCTGGGAGTTGTCGGGGAACCTTTGCCCTAGCACAGGTCTCACAGGCAATACTGAATTCTTTAACATCACGCTGCAAAGATGGCCACCAATAAGTACGAGATAACAGGTAACCAGTGCCTGCAATGCCTGGACAAAACTGAGGAATGGATCTCCTCCAGTACCTTCAAACAGAAATGACATGGGACAAAGAGCTTACTAAGGGGTAATTCGGAAGGTGCAGAACTTTGTGAGTCGGTAATCGACGGCAGAAACTTTTTGCGGATCCATACCTATCAAATCAAGAGAAAGTAGGTATCCCAGAAAACCCACCTCCTGAACTCCAAATTGACATTTGGACAATTTGACGCATAGATGGTTTTGGCACAACATGGAGAGGACCTCCCTCACATGCTCTCGATGGGAGTCCCAATACAGGGAGAAAATGAGGATGTCATCCAGGTACACAACGAGAAAACGGCCCAAAAGATCATTGATGATGAAAATATCATTAATGAAGCGTTAGAAGACATCTGGGCATTACTAAGACCAAAGGGCATTACAAAATATTCAAAGTGCCCCTTAGGCGTATTAAAAGCCATCTTCCATTCGTCACCCTCTCTGATCCGGATCAGGTTGTAAGCACCATGGAGATCAATTTTGGAGAACCATCGAGCGCCCACAACCTAATTGAATAAATCCGGAATCAGAGGGAGTGAATGCTGATCTTTTACAGTAATTTTATTAAGTTCCCTGTAGTCAATACAAAGATGGAGACCTCCATCTTTTTTCTCGACAAACAAAAAAACAGCACCCACCGGACAGATTGATGGCCGAATGTGACCTTTTTCCAAGCTTTCCTTAACCTACTGACGCATAGACTCTCGTTCCGGGACAGACAAGTTGAAGATGCGGCCTTCAGGGAGCTTTGCCCTCGGAATGAGGTCTATGGCACAATCATAAGGCCGGTGCGGATTAAGACTATCCGCGACAGCTTCATCTAAAAAAGACGTCTTTGAAATCGGAAATAAATTCAGGAATATCGTGATCATTATTTACAGAACACACCAAGGAATGGACAATCTTCAAATGAGAACCACATGAGTTCCCCCATTTGATCAACTCAGTGGTCCTCCAATCAAACACCGGATTATGGAGGCAGAGCCAAGGCAACCCAAGAATAATATCTACAGTGGGTTTCTCCATGACAAAAATTTAAAGCTTTTCAGTATGCAAACATTCAACATTCAAAGTGATTTCTGCAGTATGAAATGCAATTCTTCCTCCGGTTAGGGGGGTAGAATCTGCACCTGAAACCAAAAAGGGAGAACACAACAGAACTAGTCCCAAATCCAAGGCTTGAGCAACAACCATACTAATGAAACTAACAGCAGCACCTAAGTCAATCATGGCTCGACAAAAAAAGCTATTGGAATTAGAGACCAAAGTTACGGGCCAAAAAAACTTATTATTAGAGTTAGGAGGTACTTGTACGCCTGAGTTATCCTCCTGGAAATCACTCAGGCGTTTGGCGTTTACCTGTAGTGACTTAGGCTTAGTTGGACAGCCTCTCAGAAAATGGCCAGGCTTCCCACAATAAAGACACAGGGCATGCTCCAACCAATATCTCTTCCTGATGGCCGCAGATGTAGAGCCCAGCACCACTGGTTCTTCTCCAGACGACGGAGAGGGTGAAGGAGATGGAAGAGGAGATCTTTTAAAGAAGGTAGAAGGAGGTTTTACAGGAAAGCCTGTCTTGAGCTGAACAGTCAACCCCTTTTGCTTTTCCCTGTGTCTCTCCTTTAGTCTTCTGTCAATAGACACAGCCAAAGGCATAAAGTCACTCAAGGTCTCGGGGGTTGGATGGCTGACCATATCATCCTTCACGGCATCTGACAGCCCTTGTCTGAAGAGGGTCTTCAGAGGTTGGTCAGACCACCCAGTCACCGCGCACCATTGGCAAAACTCGGAACAGTAGTTTTCAGCCGAGTGGCGGCCCTGCTGAATAGATAATAAATGCATTTCTGCCAACACTGCATGATTAGGATCATCATAAACCTGGCCTAAAGCCAGAAAATCTGTCAACCAATCTCTACTCAGGGTCTTAAGGAGTATAGCTAATGCCCAATCCTGAGGTGGGCCCTGGAGGAGAGACACAACAACTGCCACTTTTTCAGCCTCAGTGGGAAAATAATTGAATCAACAAAATAGACGATAAGATTCCCTGAAGGATCGGAATCTGTCAGGGTTTCCATCAAAGCGATCTGGAAGAAGAATTTTAGGTTTATGCTGGACGCTTTGATCAACAAACAGGGGCAGGTAGGGGCACAGAGGGGTCGGCTAGATCGGGCGCCAGGGTCGTCATAGTATCCAGCCGCTACGAAATTTGGTTAATTAACCCCGCCATGCCCTGAAACTGAGTTGTAAATTCTTCCAAACGGCCGGTGACCGACAAATCAGTACTCATACTAAACCGCCGGGAGAGTTGACTAGGGTAAGGGCCTGCTGTAATGTGAGGAACTGGTCAGGGCTGTGCCCACACAAATAGGGAACAAAATACAAGAATGATGAGTATGTTACGGCTGTGTCCACACCACTAAGGGCAAAATACTTTAAAGATGTGAGGAACCGGTCAGGGGCGCACAAATAGACACAGAAAGAGTGAGGTCCTGATACCAACCACTGTCCCTGTCTTTTGGGGGTGCCCGACTCCTTAATAGATCAGCCCCAACCGACGACTGTGAGATACACTTAATAAGTGGAAACACAGGATGCAGACGAAACAAACACTGAACACAAACACGGAGGGTCAGACAAGCCAGGTCAGTAACTGTCAGGAGAAGCAGTACAAAATCTGGAGGAAGAAGGATAGTCAGAAACAAAGCAAAGTCAGGCAACAAGGAAATCCAGCAAGAGAAAGGGCTAGCTGCAGGTACTGAAAGAACCCAATATAGCAGGCAAAGGGGAAGTGACACAATAGCCCTCTTATACCTGACCAGAAAACAAAAGACAAAGGTGATAGGTGGAAAAAACAGAAGACCAGGTTGGATACAAGGCTGTCAAATCAAAAGGACTTGCAAGGAAGCAGTTTAACTAGAAGAGTGCAGTAGGATTCTTGACTTCAGGCGTTGGCCAGGAATCAATTAAGAATACAGAGCAGGAAAGACCGAGTTCACACTGGTGAACACAAATAACAGCACTGCGGCTGAAACCGTGGTTTTTGTTGCAATGGCCGTGGCCAGCGACCAGAGTTAAAAGCTGGGGATCTGGCAGGCGGAATCCTGACAAAAGATGAGGATGTTAGGGCTGTGTCCACACAACTAAGGGCAAAATACTGGAAAGATGAGGATGTTAGGGCTGTGTCCACCCAACTAAGAACGAAACATCGGAAAGATGAGGATGTTAGGGCTGCGTCCACACAACTACGGATAAAACACTGAAAAAGGTGAGGATGTTAGGGCATGCGTCCACACAACTACGGATAAAACACTGAAAAAGGTGACGATGTTAGGGCATGTGTCCACACCACTAAGGGCAAAATACTGGAAAGATGAGGATGTTAGGGCTGTGTTCACCCAACTAGGGTCAAAATACTGGAAAGATGAAGATGTTAGGGCTGTGTCCAAACCACTAAGGGCAAAATACTGGAAGGATGACGATTTTAGGGCTGTGTCCACACCACTAAGGGCAACATACTGGAAGGATGAGGATGTTAGGGCTGCGTCCACACCACTAAGGGCAAAACACTGGAAAGATAAGGATGTTAGGGCTGTGTCCACACCACTAAGGGCAAAACACTGAAAGATAAGGATGTTAGGGCTGTGTCCACCCTACTAAGGGCAAAATACTGGAAAGATGAGTGTCACGGCACACGTTTCCACCGTGAAACAGCAAGGCATGGTAGGGGTTAATCCCTCTGGTCAGTCGACACACCCAGGGAGAGGCCGGGCTGATGAGCTTAGGAGTGACAGCTCGGCTCCTAATCAAGTCAGAGGGTGTTTCGCACTGGCCAATAGGAGGACCCGGAGGCTGCACCAATCGTCTGCTGGGGCGGGCTCCGGGCACCTCATTTAAACGCCCTCATTTCTGTTAGTCCCTGCCTGAGAAAGTTTTTCCCCTTGCTATTTCCTGTGTATCCTGTTTGTTTTTGCTCTCCTGATTTCCGACCTCGGCTGGCTTCCTGACCTCGCCTTTGCCTCCGACATTGTACTGTGCTCCTAGCTGTGTTTGGACCCCGGCTTGTTTCTGATCATCCTTTTTACTTACGTTTCTTGGCATATACGTTCCTGTACTGTGACCGACCCGGACTGTTGGACCTTGAGTTTCCCTGACGGCCCTGCACTTAGCAGCGTAGGGGCTGTCGTCCAGTTGGGGTCTGCCACCTAGGGCAGCACGCCAAGAAGGCAGGGACAGCGGGCTGAGTGGCAGTCAGGACCCACTGCACCTCCTCTTCCGTGACAATGAGTATGTTAGGGCTGTGTCTACACCACTAATAGCAAAATACTTTAAAGATTTGAGGAACCGGTCAGGAGCGCACAAATAGACACAGAAAAAATGAGGCCCTGACGCTGTTACCAACCACTGTCCCTGCCTTGGGGCCTGACTCCTTAATAGGTTGGCCCCAACCGAAGAGTTCGAGATACACTGAATAATTGGAAACACATGATGCAGATGAAACAAACACAACACAAACACGGAGGGTCAGACAAGCCAGGTCAGTAACTGTCAGGAGAAGCAGTACAAAATCAGGAGGCAGAAGGATAGTCAGAAACAAAGCAAGGTCAGGCAAAAAGGAAATCCAGCAAGAGAAAGGAATAGTTACAGTTACTGAAAGAACCCAATAGAGCAGGCAAAGGGGAAGTGACACAATAGCCCATTTATACCTGAACAGAAAACAAAAGACAAAGGTGATAGGTGGAAAAAACAGAAGACCGGGTTGGGTACAAGGCTATCAATCAAAAGGACTTGCAAGGAAACAATTTAACTAGAAGAGTGCTGGAGGATTCTTGACCATGGGCGTTGGCCAGGAATCAATTAAGAATGTCAGAGCAGGGGAAATGACTGAGTTCACACTGGTGGTTGAACACAAATTACTGCACTGTATGGCGAAGTTACCACGGTTTTTTGTCACAATGGTCGTGGTCCTGGATGACTCACTGTGAGTTGTTTTTTGTGAAAGCTGGGGGATCTGACAGGCGGAATCGTGACAAAAAAAGATGAGGTTGTTTTTTTTTTTGGTTTTTTTTTTTTTTTTTGTGAGGGTTGTGTCACACAACCTAGGGATGTTAAACTACAGGAAGAATGGGATTCTTAGGGTCTGAATCCACTGACAATAAGGGCCCCAATAGTACCACTGGAAAAGATGAGGGATGTTAGGTGCTGTGTCACACACCACTAAGGACAAAAAAAAAAAAAAAATACTGGAAATATGATGGAGTTGTAGGGCTGTAGATCCCACCTTTGATTTTACTAAGGGCCAAATACTGGAAAGATGTGAATTGTGTTAAAAAGGATTCAGAAAGTAAAAGGTACAGAAATTTATATTTTATATTCATCAATATATTATGTACACAGGAACACACGTAGCACATGGACATAGGTATAAATAAAGTGTTGCTGGCATTGCTATTTTGAAGGGTTGCGTGTAGAGCTGGATTTTTTTTTTTTTTTTTAAAGCTGGTTTCCAGAGGCCGAATTGTACTCTCAGAAGAAAAGAAGAGGGATGAACCTAATGTTTATTTAGCTGGTATTCCACAGTATGGTTTGTAGTAATGGGCCTGAGCAAGTGAGAGTCCACACCCAACAAGTGAGTGAAGTGGTATATAAGGAAGGTGGTGGGTGGGTAAGCCAGGGGTGGTGGAAACCCAGGGGCTCGGATGCCAACAGAATTATTACTTTCCCTTTGTGGAATGAGTCATGTGGGGGAGTTGGGGGAAGGCCATTTGTTTTTGTGTTGCGGGCATGAGAGGAAGCCAATTGAGGTCTAATCTGGTCTTGACTGAAGGATAGGGACCACTTCATCCAATTCATACACAGAGGCATTGTCATAATGGGTAACGTAGATACTATTTTGGTATTAGTTATTCTATGCTTTGTAACTTGTAACGATGTTATGTTATTAATCCTTTGTGAAGTATTGTTTAAAATAAATATTGTTTTTCTTATATAAAGAAAGGTGTAGAAGTATTACTGATAATCTAGATGGGGTGTTTTTTAAGTAAGATAAAAAAAGTAAGGACTAACGGTGTCTGCTACCAAGTCATTCACGGTGTGTTGTTGTTGTTTGATCTATAGATCTGTTGTATTTTCTTGTTCCTAATGAAATATATTTTTTTCTCTAACGTTGTTATTTTCTTACATAAATGGCGTGAGCTTGGCCAAAGATTTCTGATGTCTTTCCATTGACACAAGAGGGGCGGGAATGGGGTGGGAGGTGAAAGGGGGTGGGGAGGGGGGTGGAAAGATAAGAAAAAATGGGGAGAGGGTGGGGTGGGGGGGGGGGGGATAGGGGTGAATAAGAAAGCCTTCATTACGTTAATTGTGAGTTTTTTTCAAGCTTCAAGTCAAAGTCAGATTGGACCTGGGTAGTTTTGATTCGGATTGTCAGATTCTGGTAAGAAGTCAGCGTAGTTTCATTGTTGAGGAATTGTAAGCTGAGGTAGTAACCGTGAGTGGGTTTTTTTTGTTGGGATGGTTTTGGGGTGGGTTGGTGTTTGGGGAGGAGGGTTGAGGGTGGGGGGGGGTGTTAGTGGGTGTGGGTGTGTGGGGGTTGTTGTCTGGGGTCTGTGTGGGGGTGTTGTGGTGGTTGGGGTGGGGGGGTGGTGTATGTGGTGAGGGGTGGGGTGTATGGGTTGGGTGGGGGCCCGGGGTGGTGGGGGGGTGTGGTTGGTGTGGTGGGGTGGTTGGTGGGGGCGGGGGTGGGGGGGGTAATAAAAATTTTATGAAAATGTTAAAAAAAATGGATGTTTTATTGAAGTTTGTTATACTGATAGAGGAGCAGTATACAGTTGAATACCTTTTGTTCCAAGTGATAAATAGTCAGGATTTTACAGTTCTGCGTGCTTTTAGTTGGATGGCTTTGTATAATGTGTTTGTGAATCAATTATATGTGGAGATAGATGCATAAAGCATTTTTCAGGCAAAGAAATGACAGAAAATAGTAAACATTTACATTTGTGAGTAAAATGTATCATAAATAAGTGTTACATGGATCGATCTCAAGATCATATCTATATAGCCTAATGTGATAGGAAAGACAGAGACCAGGAGGGAAACACACAATGCTGTGAGTTCCTTTCTGTCAATAGAAAATGTCACAGACTGAAATATAAACGCTATCCTAGGTTAAATGGCACAAAATAGTTGTGAGTTCAAACGACATAAAATCCAACACAAAAAATAGAGGTCATATTGAACATGGAGGTTCAGGACTGAATGTGAAAGGTTATTCAGAAGCAACCTTGTGAAATCAAAGTGGTTATTGGTAAATTAAAAAATGCAGAGACATTTGTCACAAATATGTAAATAAATTCCCAGCATACAAAACAATAATCTGCATGTTTGTTAGAAATTCAGAATTATTTTGAAATTTATGTGGATAATATAATTTGAGCAATGAGGAAAAAAAAAAAAAAAAAAAAAAAAAATAGAGGTGTTTACTCATGGATTCCTTCTCAAATTTTCTCCAGGTTAAAAATTTTTTAAAATCCTTAAATTAATTTTTTTGAATAACAGCTCAACAGATATTGACAGATTAATGGGTCGTTTACTTTTGCATTTTTGGAGATTTACCGAACATAGAACATGACCTAAATCAATTATACAAATTGGAAGAAAGGAGGTGTACCTTTTCGTTCAGTCCATTTATGAAAGGACCTATCAAGCAGTTGTGTTGATAATTTGAAACCACTCTTTTGATGATAAATCAATTATATCAATAAATTAGTAAAGTTCATGCCGGCATCGTATCTGTGTATTATTTGGCATCAGGAAAAAAAAAAAAAAATCATCGTTACTTGAGGCTGCTACCATTTTTGAATAGTTTTGAGGAGAGCCCAAACCAAATCATTTGTTCCAAAAATAGTCCAGGGGGAAAAGTAAATGATGGCCGCCAATAAAAGCCAGATTGGTGTTTTCGAGTCATATCAAAATGTCATCTTTTCCAAAAAATAGAGGAATTTGAAATGATGAAAATTTAATGATCAGCGAAGAAAGGAATTGCATGTTAAACAAAATTCCTTATAAAATTTCATCAAAAATATTGATGATTTATAACAGTTGGACATAATTCATCCTTTCTGAAGGATAAATTTAATATTCATCAGGAATCTATAAATAACATTGCCCACATTTCAAATAAATAAAATTAAAAGAAATTGAGTTCGAGTAGGATTTAATGAAGGAAATCAATTGACGTCATAAGTGGTATTTTGGGGCCAATTTTAAAAAATGTGATGGTAAATTCAAATTTCTCACAGAGAATTAAAATTGGATTGGAATTATTAATATAATTCTGATAGGACTTATTTGGGTAAAAGAATAAATGGCTTGAAAAATTGTTAATGGCTTAGCACAGCCCTTTTTGTGTAGAATAATTTTAAAAAGTTATGTGACAGTATCTAAAAGTAGAATGTGAGCAGGAGTCTAAGTATGTATTCGATATATCTTTCTCTCTAAAATATTTAATCGTTTGTTTTTTTTTTGTTTTTTTTTTTTTTTTTTTTTTTTTTTTTGTTTTTTTTTTTTTAAAAGGGTATGTGTATAGGGTTATATATCTATGGTTATATGTATCTATGAAATAGTTATGAGTATATGTTTTATTAGATAGGTGTTTATTAGCACTGTGTGTTTATATATTTATATATATAGTATTATATATATATATATATATATATATATATATATATATATATGTGTGTATGTGGGTGTCTATGTGTATACATATATATATTCTCCACTATGTTGGTCTTAGATGGCTGATTTTGTCATGCCATATATGGATATGTGGAGAGATAAGATAGAGATAGTATAGCATAGGGTAGTAGAAACAAGATAGATTATTTTATAATGATATATTTGAAAGGTTAAATAAAGAATTTGTGTGTTTTAAGTAAAATTAATAAAGTCTTTATTTGAATGTGTAAAATAACATTTTTATCTTTTTATATCTCTGCAGATTTGCTATAAAATTTTGTATCTCTCTGAAGAAGTTAATCATTTGACTTTACAGAGAAACATGTCTGTATGTTAACAGCTAATACGTTCATTTTTTCCAAGAGGGCTGTTCTGATGACATTGCCACAATATTTTTAAAATTATTCTTATTTAAGTTAAAGTTATTTGTTTAATTCTATATTGCATGGTGTGAGTATAACATTTATTAATATTTATGTGTGATAACCTGTTTAAGTTGAATTAATTAAATATTAATGTTACTCACATTTGTGGGAGAGCATGGAACCATGTCCGGTCCCTGTAAGTATCCATTTTGGATTGTTAAGAAGTAAGATAGCACATGTCAAGTGTAGCTCATGTGTGTGATTTGGGTTTGAGTGACAAGAGCAACAAATGTTCACACTTCTTTCCAAGGAAGACGAGAGGAAAAGGTTTTTATTCCTTTTTTAAACCGGTTGGGATACTTTATAGACTATCCAAAATTTTTTGGAGACCTCAAGTAAATCTTTTTTTTTAACTTAAGTTTATGTATGTGCGCCATTGTTATTCTTAAGTAGAGAAGATTTATAAAAGCAATCCTTTTGGATTTAAACAGGTAAATTAAATTAGAGAAATATGACATGTATTGAATGGATTGACAGCTGCAGCTGGCTTGACTGAGGTGTGATGTGTGAGTGATGGGGGCTGTGCAAAAGGGTGACTATTTTAAAATCACTGGAGATGCTTCAAAAGAGATGATTTAGACAATTTTATTTTTTATTTCAATGTTTTTTTCTTGTTACGATAAAATATTAAGGTGCACCATATTATCTCTTACCTATTATCTATTCCTATTACTTGATATTTTTGAGATTCTACTTTTTTTTTATTTTTCCTAAGTTTTGTTTTTTTCTTCTGTTTTAATTTTTCTGTTTCTATTTTGGCATTTTTACGGGATTATAATCAATGACACTTTTTTTTGGGGGTTACAGATTCATTTAAATATATTAAAGTTTCATTAAAAACTTTTTTGGGGTTTTAATATTGACATTGTGGTGTCATTTCACATGGGTATATTTATACAACCAAAATTATTCAATTGAAGTTTATAACATATTCACACATTCTGCCACATTTTATTATTAAAAAGAAATCATGTTTACGTTAAATAATGGTGGTATATAAAAGTCATAACTTTTGGTTTCAATAATAAGTTTAATTGTATTTGTTAGTGCACGAATTTACCTCGCTACCTTGACAATAAAATCTGATTTATGACTCAGTACTGTTAAAACAGAAGGAGATGAGGGCAAGTGGAGTTCTGTTTAGAGGAAAATAAATTGCTTGACCAGCAATTCCCCAAAAAGAACAAGTTTATGTCTGATAGCTGAGAGAACAAAAACAGATTATACTTGTCAATAAAATTCAGCAGGAAAAAGTTAGAATATTTAAATATAATATTATAAATTATTTATTTATATAATTAAAAGTATATATATTTTTAATTTTTATATTTTTAAATTTTTTTGTATTCTCAGACTAATTAAGGTCAGCAGAATTTTTGCATTAATAAAATAAGGTATTCTAATGATTATATAACACAATGTGAAGGACATAACTAAAGGTTGTACACTTACAGACTGATGTGTACTGGTTCATGATGGTTAATTGGAATATGGTATTTTATCATTGGGAATGAATAGCACATTTTCACATATATGGGTTTGGATCAATGTGATAGGGATATATCACAAAGGTTTTACAAATACAAATGTTTATACACAATAACACACTTGTCTGCCACGCAAAAAAGGTCAATAAAGGTTAATTTTTATTTTTTAAACTTCAGGGGTTCCAATTGGGAAAATGTAAAGTCATTTCATTAAATTAAATATTTTTCAAACAAAAAGTGTTTCATTTTAATTAAAAAATATTAAACATGTGTCCATATTATTAAAGATTGGGTCACACCAATATATATTGAAATCTCATATGAAAAATATTAAAGGGTTTGAATCAATTTGATATTTGGTTTTTAAGGTTTGACATATAAAGTATAATGGTGACTTTCTTACTAAATTTGAAATTATAAAATTTAAGTGAATACACATTACATATATTATGGTTAATGTTATAAGTTAAGGATTCAAATAAAGGAAGACAGAAGTGTAATATTTATTTATAATTATGTGGAATAAATATCTTTATAAGTTCATTAACAGATGTTTCAATGTGACAAAGCAATATATATTTGTAATATTGATATATATTTTTCAAACAAAAAGTGTTATTTAATAAAAATATTTAAATATGTGTCATATTATTAAAAGATTGGGTCCACACAATATATATTTGAACATCTCATATGAAAAATATTAAAGGGTTTGAATAATTTGATTATTGGTTTAAGGTTTGGACATAATAAAGTAGTATGGTGGACTTCTACTAAGTTTGTGAATAAAAATAATAACATTACATATATTATGGTTAATGTTAAAAAAGTTAAGGTTCAAAATAAAGAAGACAGAGTGTAATATTATTATATTAATTATGTGCAAAATATCTTTAATAAGAATTTCATTTAACAGATGTTTCCAATGTGACCAAAGCATATATATTTGTAAAATGATATATATTGTGGATTGTGATAATCGAGATCAGAAAATTATCAATATTTTTTGTGTGGGAAAGAGATCTTCAATCAAGATATTTTTTAAAGTAATATAGTTGTTAAAAATAAATAAAAGTTACAAGTTCCAGAAGAAGAAAAGTACCTGATAATCAAGTTTAAATGACGATGTGCTCTTTATCATGATATTCAAATGAACTGTGCTTATCCAATGATATTCAAACTAATGAACTGGTTTATATCAATGGATCTTATCATCGCATCTTCGAGAAAGAGATTTGATTGGTGGGTTCAGTGTGATTGACATGGATGAGTTTGCAACCCTCCATATCCTATTTCTATGCATAAAGAGACTGTGATGTGATCTTCTACATGTGAGAGCACAAGCGAACTGCGCAGCCTGGATGCCACCATGAATGGTACACAGCTGTTGAAAGGTGACAGGTGTTAGTTTCTCACTGGGACAAGCCTGGAAAGTTCAATAAAGTTGTTCCAATTATCAGAGTTGGCCTAGTGGAAATATGCACAATAAATTCCCATGTATGGACTTCTGAGTGTTATCTTTTAAGATGGGATTTCATGGACTGTTATAGTCCTGTTATGGGACTGTTAGCTCAAGGGAAACATTGAAGAAGTTTTATATTATAGAGATGGTGTTCATGTTTTGTTGCTACAAGTCAAAAGAAGATGTCGTCGATAAGGATTAGGGTCAGAAAACCTGATCTAATTATCACCAGGGTCTACCATAACATTTCTCTTGATTTAATAATTCTAAATTGTGAATATGCATATTGACATTTTAAGGATATGTTGAGGATTCAATTGATATCTCACCCTCAAGAGGGGGAAATGTCGGGAGGGTATAAAAAGGTATTTCAAGTAAAAAAGGTACAGAAATTATATTTTTTATTTCATTCATATATTATACACAGGACCATCACTCGAGCACGATGGACATGAGCTTGTAGGTATAACTAAAGTTGCTGGGCATTGCTATTTTGGTAATTGTCTTTTTTTGTTTCTGGTTTGGTTTTTTTGTGAAGAGCTGGTTAAAGCTGGTTTAGAGCCGATGACCTCCAGAAGAAGAGGATGAACCTAATATATTTAGCTGTATTCCAATATGGAGTTTGAGTAAATAGCCTGAGCCAACTGAGATCACACCCACAAGGAGAAGTGTATATAAGGAAGGGGTGGGGGGAAGCCACAGGGGGGCGGTTGGAACCAGGTGGCGGAGCCAAGTAGGACCTTGGAAAAAGATAGTCATGTGGGGAGGAAGGCCATGTGCTGGCCATGAGAGAAAGCATTGAGGCCTTAAACTTGGTCTCTGAGCTGAAGGAAGGGACCACTCACCCAAGTTCATACACAGACTTTCATATGGGGTAACGTTAGATACATATTTGGTTATTGTATTCTATGTTTGTAATTGTAACGATGTTATGTTATAATCCTTTGAAGATTGGTAAAATAAATATATTTTTCTTATATAAAGAAAGTTGTGTTTAAGTATTACTGAATCTAGATTGGTTAAAGTAAAAAAGTAAAAGGACCTCTAATGTGTTCTGCACCAAGGTCACTTTCAGGGTGATCATCATATATCTGTTATCTTGTCACTAATGAAATATATTTTTTCTCTAACCGTATATTTCTTACAGAATGTTAGCGCTGCATCCACAATACTAAGGACAAAATACTGGAAAGATGAGGATGTTAGGGCTGTATCCACACAAATAGGGACAAAATACTGGAAAGATGAGAACGTTAGGGGTGTGTCCACACTACTAAGAGCAACATTCTGGAAAGATGAGTGTTAGGGAGTGACAGGGAAGCACACAGACAAGTGAGGCCCTGACACTGGTCACAGCCTCTGTCCCTGCCTTTTGGGGGAACCCGACTCCTGTAACAGGTTCGGTCCCCAACCAGATGACTGATAACTGAACCTGAGCACAGGTGTTTGAAGAACAAACAGAGGACAAACAACCACAGAATGCCAAGTAAACGTAGCGGGCAAGGCCAAGGTCTTGTAACATACGGGCCGAGCAAGAGTACCAGAATTGTGTTGGAGGCAGAGAGTAATCGGAATCCTAAGGTCCAGGAGAGTTAGCCAAATAAGCAGCACAAAGCAGGAAGGAAGCGCAGAGACTTATATAGGGAACAGGAAAGAAAGTAGAACTGAGGCAATAGGCATAAGGAAGAGTTTTTTTTTTATGATTTAATAAGGTAATAGAGGGAGTTTTTAATGGGTTAAAATGGACATTCCAAACAAAAATCTGCTACTAAAATCAACACATTTCTGTCCACATATTACATCTGGGCTGTACAATATACAAGCCGTTTTTGTTGCTTTTTTGGTTAGGGCTAACCAACATCTCATCTGTGTGATACAGAATCCAAGCAGATTGTGCGTGAAAGAGATTGTCAATTTCCTTGTACTGAGATCTGGGTTTTTAATTGGTCTCTGTAAATCTGTGCACAGACATTCAGATTTAACTTTTAAAAATGGAATGCATATTCATTGAATTCTGTGCCCCAAATTCCATTGATCAAATAAGGAAATAATACATGCATATTTCCCACATGAATTAATTGAAAAAAATTTGGGCAGCATTTCTGCCCCATGTAAATTTCCCTAAGGGTTTTTTAAAGTAAAGGGGATCGGAGAAACCCCTGTATAGCTTTAGTACGAAAAAACCAGTGATTATTTTAAAAAAGGGGTTTCCAGGCAGACGTGGTTTTTTTGTAGCTAGAAAGCTCTAAATCTATGACCTACGTCAGTGGGGACTGGGGGGTTGGGCCCACAGGGAATTGACTTGGGGGGCCCACCTACTGTAAAAGAAAAATTACGGCCTCTCTGACAAATGCCCCATTTTACCACATAATACATTTGTGCAAAAAAACTGAAAATTGTGTTACAATACAAGAAAATAAAATCTGTCTATCCCACAAATGTCAGTCAAACCCATATCATAGACACGGGGCAAAGTCTCCATAAAACCCCCCTCCACCCACATACAAATCCCCCCCCCCCCACTTTTCCTTTTTGGTCACGCACCTCACCCCCCTTTCTAAAATAAACACCAGCAAAAAGAAAAATTTAACTCCTAACGGGATCAATCAGGGACACATGTACCTGGCATTAACCGGGGCCCGAATAACCCTAAAAACACCAATAGAGATAGACCCCACTCAGGTATAACTACAACACCACCATATAGAGCCCCCAAAAAAGGGGTCGAACCAGCTCAGTTCCCCTACAACACCCCGGCCACATAGGGTCAGAAAAACCAGCTCGGGAAAAAAAAAATAAAAACCTTAACCAACACCACCATTAGGACCACATAGAGATCAACACCAGCTCAGGTATAACCTAAACCCCCACCACATAGGGGTCCAACACCACTCAGGTATAACCTACATCCACATAAGATCAGCACCACTCAGGTAAAACCCTACAACACCGCCATATAAGCCCTTTGGGGGTCAACATCAGATCAGGTAAAACCCCCAGACACCATAGGACACCCATAGGGGTCAGAAACTAGCTCGGTATAACCACAACTCACCATATAGAGATCACTTAAGGTCAGAACCAACTCGGTATAACCTAAAACATCCATTAGGCCCACATAGAGTCAGACACCAGTCAGATAACCTAAACACGCCATAAGAGACCACATAGGGGTCAACACCACTCACGTATACCCTAAAAACACCGCGTATAGAGCCCACAAAGAGGCAACCCCAGCTCAGGTCACATCACTTTCAGTGAAACAGCAGACCCAATATAGGTAAAATAACCCTGAAATCAGGGACTCACCGGAGTGTACTCTTCCCCATGAGTTGTTCTTTTCCCTTTTCCTCTGCATCCGTTTAAAACCCCCCATATGACTTTTCCTCCCGGCCACAGCTCATCCCCGCAGAAAAAACCACAAAATCTTAGAATCCTCAAATTTTCCAGCATCTTTTACCTATTTCCACCCCTTGAAAAAACTTCCCAGGGGGGGGAAGCGGTACAACCTAATATCCTAAGGGGGGTTTGGGGGGTGGGGGGAAGGGGCTAACCCCCTGGAATAATGCTACAACTATGGGCGCTGCCCCCTCAATTAATTAAACCCCGGTAGGTAGACAAGACCCCAGGAGGGAGGGAAATAGGCAAATCGTAGTAGGTGGTTTTTTCTTCCCCGTTAGGAAAGCTGTAGGGAGTTAGGGGCCCCCTTTATAAGGCTGCAAGATTAGGGAAACCCCCTTTTGGTAGTAAACAGGGAGTTAGGGGGCCCTTTGGTACTATACAGGTAGTTAAGGCCTCCTTTAGCTATGTCAGGAAGTCAGGGCCCCCCCTTTGCTACTGTGTAGGTTAAGGGGCCCCCTTTTGGGTTTTGGTAGCCCGGGGCCCCCCCTTTTTAGTCAGGGGCCCCCCTTTGGAGTCAAGGCATCCCTTTAGGTAACCCCGGGGCCCCCCCCATAGCAGGGCCCCCCCCTTAGGTATCAGGCCCCCCGAGGTAGCCAGGGCCCCCTTTGTTCAGGGCCCCCTTTGTATAAGGGCCTCCCTGTGGGACCCGGGCCTCCCTGTAGTAGCCCGGGCCCCCCTTGTAGTCAGGGGCCCCCCTTGTAAAAGGTAAACCAGGGCCCCCCCCCTTTTAGTCAGGGTCCCCCCTTGTAGTCAGGGGCCCTCCTTGTAGCCCGGGCCCCTTTGTAGCCAGGAAAACCCCCCGATCAAGGCCCAATTTTTAGCCAGGGGCCCCCCCCCTTGTAGGCAGGGCCCCCCCTTGTAGTCGCCCCCCCCATGTAGTCAGGGACCCCCCCTTTTAGCCCCGGGACCCCTTGTAGCCAGGGAAAACCCCCTTTTAGCCGGGCCCTTTGTAGCCAGGGCCCCCTTGTAGCCAGGGACCCCCTTTTTCGCCCGGGAAACCCCCCTTGTGCCAGGGGCCCCCTTTGTACCCGGGACCCCCCCGTATCGGGGGCCCCCCTTTAGCCCGGGACCCCCTGTAGTCAGGGTTTCCCCCCCGGTAGGGACCCCCTTTTAGTCAGGACCCCCTTTTAGCCAGGGCCCCCCCGTAGTCAGGCCCCCCCCTTTTAGCCAGGGGGCCCCCCCTTTTTTAGCCAGGGCCCTTTTGTAGCAGGCCCCCCTTGTAGTCAGGGCCCCCCGTAGTAGGGCCCCCCCTTTTGGAGGGCCCCCAAAGGGGGGCCCCCCTTTGTAGCCCGGGACCCCCCCGTAGTAGGGCCCCCCTTTTTTAGCCAGGGGCCCCTTTTATCAGGGGCCCCCTTTTAGCCAGGGACCCCCTGTAGTCAGGGCTCCCCCCTTTTAGCCAGGGACCCCTTGTAGTCAGGGCCCCCCTTGTGTCAGGGACCCTTTGTAGCAGGGACCCCCTTTTAGTCGGACCCCTTGTAAACAGGGAACCCCCTTTTAGCCAGGGCCCCCCCCCCCTTTGTAGCCGGGGCCCCTTGTATTTAGGGCCCCCCTTGTGCCCCGGACCCTTTTTATGGGCCCCCCCTTTTTGCCAGGGCCCCCCCCTTTGAGCCAGGGGCCCCCCCCCGTAGTAAGGGGCCCCTTTGTAGCCAGGACCCCCCTTTTAGCCCCGGGCCCCCCCTGTAAAATCAGGACCACCCTTGTAGCCAGGGACCCCTTGTAGTCAGGGGGCCCCCCGTAGTCAGGGGCCCCCTTTTTAGCCAGGGACCCCCTTTTTACCAGGACCCCCTTTTAGTCAGGACCCCCCTTGAGTCAGGGACCCCTTGAGTCAGGGACCCCCCTTGTAGCCCGGGCCCCTTGTAGTCAGGGCCCCCCCTTTTAGCCAGGGACCCCCTGTAGTCAGAAACCCCCCCGTCCAGGGACCCCCCATTTAGCCAGGGACCCCCCTTATCAAAGGGTCCCCCCTTGTAGCCAGGGACCCCCCCCTGGTAGGGTTGTCCCCCCCTTGTACCCCCGGGCCCCCCCCGTAGGTAAATAAAAAAAAAAAAAAAAACAAACAGCCATTTACCGGCTCCCCCCTCCTGCTCCGGCCCCTCCCTATGGGCCCCCGCCTTTACTGCGTCCCCCACAAGGCGGCGGTGAATGACAACACCGCGCCCCTCCTCCACAGTAGGGGCCGGCGCCTGGGAGGTGAAGGCCTTAAAAGCCTTTACCTGCCAGGAGATCAGCGGGGCGCAGCGCTAGTGCGCGTGACCGCTGACCACCCGGAGCCCCCGGGGGGGGGGCGGGGGAAATTGTCCCCCACCGGGGGGTCTCTGGGCGTGGGGATCGGCCCGGGCGTCCAGTGCCGATGGCGGGGGCCGGGCCCCGGGGGGCGACGGCACTGCCCCCCCGGGTCCACAGGGGGGGGTGGGGGGCCCCCCGGGATTCACCGGTCCCCCGGCGGCCCATGGACCTGCCCAGTAGAACAGGGTTTGTAAATACAGGTGCTATAATGCGTGAAAAAAATGGCGCCCGGGGGCCCAAAAAAACCTCATGTCCCCTAATTCCTACAGATCGCAGCAAAAATGGATGGCTAAAACATCAAAAAAAAACCCCACATCCTTTGATGTTATTGTAACATGCTGTTAATTCCTACATAATAGAATCCTTGCAGAAAATCTGCAGCATATGATTTATCTTTAAATGCCCCCTCACTCCACCACCCTCAGATAATCACATGTTGAATTTGTTATTTATTTATTATCCCACATCCAGTTTAATCACATATCCTTCTTTTTTTACTGCTCTCCTGATATAATTAGATTTGAGCCCAATCAACACTGCAGTGCTGCAGCCTCAGTACATCAGGTGTTTGCTGGCCCAAAACACTCCCTTTTGCAAAATCAATTAATTAGGGGCTTATAGCCCAAAAAAAAAAAAAAAAAAAAACCCAAACCCTCAATTTTTGTATTTAAGACTTAAAACCCTTTTAAAAGATTTATTTAAAAGAAGGGAATAAAGGGAAATAACTCGGGATAGTAAGCAAAAATTTACCACCAAAAAATGTTAAAAATATAGGGTTAGGGACGGTAAAGGGACAAAGGGGTAGGGAAGCCCAAAAAAAAAAAACCCTAAATCCCTATTGTCCCCAAAAATTTTTCCCCATTTAAAAATATACAGGGATATCGTCCCGAAAGGGACGTTTTCCTGTCCGGAACCCCCCAAGGCCCCCAAAAAAACCCCTTAAATTTGACAATGACTCTGTTTAGAAATTCATTGGGTATAAATAATTGGGCCAAACCCAAAATTTCCCCAAATGTCTATTAGTAGTCAAAGCCTATATAAAAAGTACTCTTACCCCCCACTTAAGTAAGGAAAAAAACAAGTCCTTTTCCTGTATGTCCCTTTTCCCCACATGGGTTTTATTTGCCTCCAAAAAAATCTTTAGGGGATTAATTGAGAATAAATGAAACAGGGGTAAAAAACCAAAATGTGTTAAAAGGGTAAAACCAGACCCTAAAAAGGGCCAATTAGGGACCTAGAAAAGAAAAAAATTTTAAAAATTTAATCGGTGGGGAAATTTACCCCGGGGTTTTTTTTAATTTAGTACCCCGCCCCAAAAAGAACGGAAAAACTCCCCAAAACAAACAAGTACAAGAAAGAAATTGAAAATTTTCTCTGATGAAAGGGATTTTATATAGGAAAGCAACCCCGTGTTTCTCAAAGTAAAGGTTGAAAATAAGGGTAACTCCTTTAAGGTTTAAATTTGATAAGTAATAACCCGAAACACGATTTTGGGCAAAAGTGGGGTGCGGTTTATATAAGGGGGTTGATAGCAAAAGTAGATATGGGGAGCGTTTTTCCCCAAAAAAAAAGCACCCTTTGTGATAGAAGTTATCGTCACCCTAAAACAAAAATTGCTTTTCTTTAACCCTGTCCCGGTGATTACGGGGGGGCCTTAGGTCAAGGGGTTTTCTTACAAACCCCTCCCTATTAGGGAGTCCCCTCCAGAGCTTGGGGAACGCCGGGGGAAAAGCATTTTCTGGGTTTTTCGGGGAAACTTAAGCCACGCGAGGCTTCCGGCCCCAACCCTCCCCGGAAAATGACATCGGGGGAGGAGAACTCCCGTTGACCCGTGGACCGTCCCCCAAAACATTTACGCCCCCTTTTACGGCAACCCTTTGGCGGCTCGGGGCCGCTGCCCCATCCCGGTAAAAAAAATTGTGATTAAGAGAAAGGGAGGTTTTTTAATGGCAGTTATGACAAATTACAGAGGGGAATTCCCAAAATTTTTTATCTCAATTGGACAAATAAGACAAATAGAGGGATTATTTAAAGAGAGAGAGATTAAAATTTTAATCCCTAAAAAGGAATAAAATTCCTTTTTTGATAAAAACAGCTAAAGTCAACCTTTCATTAAAAGGGCCCCCAGGGGGGGGAAATGGTCTTAAACTTAAGATCCATTTTTGTTTCCCTTTTTTCAAAGGGATTTTTTCCCCCAAATTTCCTAAAGAAAATCGGCGGGTTTTACCATAATTAAAACCCCCGAATTTAAAATTTTTTTTGGTTTTAAACCCTATTGGGCCAAATTTCAGATGTGCTTTTGCCAAAAGGGGTGTTCGGCCCTTCTTTAATTTTCATTGGGTTTGGGTTTCCCCCTCCTTTGGGGGGAATTTCACGGATTAAATTTTCCCTTGTATTCCTGACCGCAGGTGCAGGTTTCCCTTATAATGATTCCTTTGTCCTACGTTGGTTAAAATGGGGGGATTTCAAAAAAATCCTTATCAACCCCCCCTTTTTTTCCCCATTTGGAAAGTTTACCGTCTGGATAAGTTTCAGGCTACGCAGCCCACTGCAAAAATTTTTAGCACCCCAACCCAAAGGTTGATTTTGCCCGTTCTTTTGGGTTAGCGGTGTTATCAAAGTGGTATTTCACCCCGCCTGGGCCCCCTAGGACTCCTGGGCCCCTCCCATAGGTTATGTGGGGATATTTCACCCACCTTCCCCTTTTTTAAATCTTCATCAATTTTTAAGATTTTTCCCCTTTTTTTGGGGATTTACTTGTTTATTCAGAAGCAGCTCCCCTTTAAAAATTTAAAAAATTTAAATTTGAATACCTGTTCCCCTTTTTGGCTACTGATCTTATTCTTATCTGGAAATTTTAAAAGGGAAATTGCGTGGGGATACCTAAAGTTTTGGGGGTTTTCCCCCTCAAGACTCTATTTTGGGTTAAACCCCGATTTCCCAAAACCCTTCCCCAAAACAAATTTCCTGTTTCTTGAAAAAATGCGACAGTTTTGGGAAAAGTTACGTTTGCTTTTTCAAAATACTGACTTTTTTGGGGTACCTCTTTTTAATGGGATCGGGGGGTTTTGGGAGCCCATCCCAAACTTTTAAAAGGGGGAATGTTGCCGTTGCTTTAGGGAAACGGGTTTGTCTTTCCCAAATTTGCCATTTTTTTTTCCTTCCTTTCAAATTTTGGGACATCCCCAAAAAAGGGAAAAATGAGCCATTGATCTAAAGGTGAAATTTTTAATTTTAGAAACATTTAAATTTCAATTCAAAAATTTTAAAAAAAAATTTTAAAAATTTTTCCAACAGGGCCATCCCACAAAACCGAACTTATCCCATAAGCGTATTCCCCAAAAGGAAAATTTTCTGTACCCCAAAAGTTTTTTTTTCACCAAAAACGTACTGGTCCTTCCCCCCCAGCCCGGGCAGATTTGCATTTTGGCAGGGAAAAGGCACTGCCCATGGCCCCTGCCCCCGAGTTTTGGGGGTAAACTTCCCATCCAAAAAGGAAGAAGTTCTAGTGAGGACTTTTTGTAGGAGCCCGGGAAAGGGCAAAAAAGGGTTTTGGGTTCCCCATATTGGGCAGCCCCTGGGATTTTTTGAAAGAGCGAGTGGCCTCAAGACCACATTTTTGCGGTATTGAGAAAAAACAAAGCCTCCCATTAAAAACTTGCCCAAAAGGGGAAAATATTGGTTTCCCTTAAAACCTCCAAACTTTCTCAGTAAGTCCCTAAAAGTCCCTAGTGTATGAGGGGAGGGCTGTGACAAAAGGTTTAAAGGGTTTTTTTAAATATGGCCACGGTTTTTGGAAAAGAGGCCCCCCCCATCCCAAGGGCCCATTTTTTCTTTCCCCTTTAGGGGGGCGGGCGTTTTGGTGCACTTTGGGGAGGCGTTTAAAAGGTGCCCCAAAACAGGGAAAATTTTGGAAAGTTGTAATCAAACTCATCCCGATTAATTTAATTTTCCCGCCTGTTTTTTCATCCCAAAAAGGGTGTCCTTAAGTTCTTCATTTTATCTTTTTGGGGGTTTGGGTTGCTTCCAAGGGCCTCATTTAAATTTTTCTATCTTAAGGATATTCAAAAAACCCTTAAAATAATCGTTGTGTTTAAAAAAAACCAAAATTTCCCCCCTTTTGGAGGGGTTTTATTTTTTATTTGACCTGTCGGTTTTAGTTTTTTTATATTTAAAATTCTTTTTTACTGCAATTCCAAAGGGTTTTTTTAGGTTTTTGCAATTTTTTTAGTTTTGGTTGGTCAGATCCCAAAAAAACAGTTTTATGTGGAATTCCCCCGTGGTGGTATTCGTACAAAATTTTGTTTTAAGATTTTTTAAATGGCCCCTTTTCCCCCTCTGGTTGGGAGAAAATTTAGATTTTAAATGCCGTAACCTCACCCCTTCCAGCATCTCTGGCGGGGGGCCCCTAGTTCACACATCTGCGTTTGGGTTTTGGGGGCAAAAAAAATTTTTAAAACCAAAAGAAGTTTTCGTGGGAAAGATTTGTAGGTCCCTTTGCCCATTGGAAAAGAAATTTTGGGGTGTTAAGGGACAAAGGAAAAGGCCTTACTCCCCTTTTCGGTTTTTTTCCTGTTCACTTAATTTTTTCTTTTTTTGAAAGGGTTTAAAAACCTTTGTTTTTTTTTAAATTTGGGGGGTTTCACCCCCTTTTTGGGGCCGATATAAGCCCCCTGGGGGTTTTTTAAAAGGGGTGGGGGTTCCCCGCCATTTTTATTTTTTCGGGGTTTTTTGGGGGGGACGTTAACCCCCCAAAAAACCTTGCTGTTATTTGGCCCCCTTTGAAAAAACTATTTATCCCTTTTCCCCTTTCCCCCGTGGTTTTCCCCTACCTGGGGCCCAGTGGTACCCCCTTTTTCCCAAAATCCCATTTTTTTCTGTTTTTTGGTTCCCAAGATAAATCGGTTTTCGGGGGGTTTGGGGCTCCCCTTGATTACCCAGAAACGATAGGGGTTTATTGTCTCTAAAAAACGTTTTTGTCCCGTGTAAACTGTCTATGCCTTTTCCCCTCCTTAAGATGGTTTTTGGAAGGTTCAATCGTATTTGCTAGTTGTTTTTTCCTTAAATTTCAAAGTCACTTTTTTTGTGAGAAAAATTTTTTTCCCTTTAAATTTGGGGGGTTTTCCTTTTTAAACCATTTTTGGGTTTTTCCTGTTGTCATTTATTCTCAATTTTAAACCCCCTGAAGATTTGTTTGGGACAATGAAACATGTTTGGGATAGGGCATACCCGGATAGGACATTGTTTTTTCCCTTTCTTAAGTGTGGGGTAAGGGGGTATAAAATTTTATAGCTTTGGGCTTTAAACTAATAGCTGTTGTAGTTGGGATAGGAAAATTTTTTTTACCCCAAAGAATTTTAAAAAAGAAATAAATTTTCTAATTAGGGTAGTGGGCCTTTGGGTGGGGTTCCGGGGCAGGAAAGGGCCCTTTGGGGGCGATACCCTGTTTAGGTTAATTTTGGGAATTTTTAAAGGGCAAATAGGGGGTATTTGGCTTTTTTTTGGTTCCCCCAGCTCTTGTCCCTTTACCGTCCCAACCCTTTTTAAATTTAAACGATTTTTTTGGGGGTGGAATTTTTGGGTTTCCCTTTTTATTTTATAATTTGGGGGCCCTTACTTTCAGGGGGTTATATTTTATTCCCGGGGGCATTACTACAGGGGATTATTTATTTTATATTTATATTATAAAGGGGCATTACTACAGGCAGGCTTAGGCGGTATATAGGCAGGCTTAGGGGGTATACAGGAAGGCTTAGGGGGTATATAGGCAGGCTTAGGGGGTATATAGGCAAGCTTAGGAGGTATACAGGCAGGCTTAGACTTGCCTCGGTCCATGCTCCTCCGATGCACCGCGCTCCGAAATGCGCCGTGCCCCTCAGCTCCGCGCCTGCTGCAGTGAACGTCCCGTGAACGCCCCATGGCAGCTGCTGTGTCTGCTACCTCGGTAGTTACGCACCTACCCACAGTGCTGCAGCCTGAGTACACTACATCAGGAGCTCACTGAGCCCAACCAACACCCAGAGTGCTGCAGCCTCAGTACATCTGGTGCTTGCTGAGCCCAACCAACACCCCCAGTGCTGCAGCCTCAGTACATCAGGTGCCTGCTGAGCCCAACCAACACCTCGAGTGCTGCAGCCTCAGTACATCAGGTACTTACTGAGCCCAACCAACACCCTCAGTGCTGCAGCCTCAGTACATCAGGCAGGGCCAGTACGACGGGTAGGCGACCGCCTAGGGCTCCGCTTCATCCCAGGCAGGAAGGGGGTGCTAAGAGGTATGGAGTGGGCTGAATTTTCCATTGGAAGGGGAGGGTTGGGGGTGCAACATGCCTTATTTGACTAGGGCACCAGAATACCTTGTCCCAGCCCTGACATCAGGTGCTTGCTGAGCCCGACCAACACCCCCAGTACTGCAGCCTGAGTACTCCATACAACAGGTGCTCGCTGAGCCCAACCAACACCCCCAGTTCTGCAGCCTGAGTACGCCATACAAGTGCTCGCTGAGCTCAACCAAAACCCCAGTGTTGCAGCCTGAGTACTCCGTACAAGTGCTCATTGAGCTGAACCAACACCTCAGTGCTGCAGAGTATTCACTACATGCTGTGAACAAGAATTAATATGATTCGAAACGCGTTAGCTGAGCAGCTATATTTTGCCACTGTGCTCATATTTTAAACGATTTTTCTAATAAAATAAAATTTTTACTTTGCAAGTGGAATCCGCTATGTTTATCATATTCACTACATTAGGTGCTCACTGAGCCCAACCAACACCCAAGTGCTGTAAACTGAGTACTTACTACATCAGGTGCACGATGAGCCCAACCAACACCACGGTGCTGCAGCCTGAGTAATCACTACATCAGGTACATGCTACTGAACCTTTTTTCTGGTCTGCAAGCTTCTCATTTTGTTTCCGCAGCAATACTAACAACCAGTAGTGGAAGTTTTATGATGGATTAGCCAAGTACCTTAGTCCAGGTGAAGGCGTAAACATTTTGACCCCCGATATGTTACAAAGTGTTTTAAAACCTGGAGCTTAAACAGGACTTTTTGTTTTCATAAAAAATACTTTGTGCCCGGCGACTAAACACACAATTAAAGAACAATTTCTAATAAAAGTTTTATGTACTCATGGACGAGGGAATAACAGACAAAAGCAGTATGTTTACACAGCACTGGATTCTTGTCGGATTTTCAGCAGATTCAGTATTTTGAATCCGCCGCAAGTCCAACCCAGTGCTGTGTAGACTTCAATAGAAAATCTTTTCTGTAGTCTACACAGCATAGGCTTTCTACTGAAGCCATCGGCCGTCCGGTGGAAGATAGAACATATTGTATCTTCAGCTGGATATCAATTGGATTTCCATGCAGAAAATGTACTGGGCTGGTGGGAAATCTGAAAACCAACCACGGCTCTTGGCGCATACCTGTGCCAAAAGCTGAAGTACAGCAATGTTAAAATGTCGTCAGATTTTGGACGGCATTTTAAAATTGCTGTGTAGACTTAGTCTAAGAGATCTTATAGCAAATGACTGGAGATAACACGCAGATCTTTGGGGTTAGTTGCCATTGTTCTGTGTATACACATTTCCTACATAGAAGTACATATAGACAAATGTCATCCAAACATATTTACTGAACACTTCTTTATACATAGTTCTGATGGTTACAGTTCTCAAGTGAGGCCTAAATCCCAGTGGTTATGATCAGGGCTACAGTGGGGAAAAAAAGTATTTGATACACTGGGTTTTTTAAGTTTTCCCCCCCTACAAAAAAATGGAGAGGTTGTTGGGGTAGGGGACACTGCATGACTACTGTGTCCAAAATTTAAACTGAGGGGCCGGTTGAGAAATGACACCAAAACACAGGAGGGTATGAGTTTTCCCTTTCAGTGTTAAAACGGCCGAAGAGACTTTTTTAAATCAATGGATTTTTACAAATGGTTCGGGGCGTGGCTAAGTTCCTTTGTTTCTTCAGTCATCAGGATTTTGGGGACTTAGTTGATTGGTTTTCCCCAGATATGGGCAAGGTTTCCACCCAGGTCCATGCTGGACATGGTGGGGAGTGGTTCACGGAAGCAGGCGCATCTTGGAATATCCTGTTGTTTCCAACTAAGCTTATTGTGTAATAAGTTTTTGCACCCAAACTTTTATTACAAAACATTAGAAATATAAATTTTCCCCTTAAAAACCCCCCCTAAAAAAAATTTATTACACTCGGCCCCTGGTTTTTTTAAATTGTTTTTCCCCCAAATTTCCAAAAAATCTCCTTTTTGTGCCAAAGTGGGGGGAAAAAAAAGGGTTGGGGGGATGCTTCCCGGGTTTTGAATGAGCCACTAAAAAGTGATTTGCCCCCCCTTTGAAATTTGGGCTTTCCCACCCCTGCCGGGGGCCCCTACTTTTTTCCCCTTCTAACATCGGGATCCTATTTTTTGGGCCCAAAGCCCTTTAAATTATTTTTCTAATTGCAAAAAAACAACATTGGCCCCCGGTTTTATGGGCCCTGAAAAAAAAAATTTGAAAAATTTTTAAAAAATTTATTTGGGGTGTAAAAGAATCTCCCCTTTATAAAAAAACATGAGGGGTTAATGCGGGGATTGTGCAGGGGTTATTTTCCCCTTTACTACCTGGTTGATAACAAACAACTTGTCTCCATTTTGGGTTAAGGATGGGATTTGGGGGAAAAGGATTGCAGATTTCCCAAGCCCCCTTGGTTTGAAATTCAAAGGGGACGGTGAAAACCCGGGGGCTCATAAATCCGTGCTTGGTGCAGATTTTGGGATCAAAAAGGAGCAGACTTGGATCAAAAACGGGCAGACAGGGATCAAAACGGGCGTGGCGTGGCGACTTTTTGGCAACAGGGGCGGTAAAAGGGAAATTCAGTCCGCTTTGCGTTTTCCCCCTGCTTCTGTGGAAAACCCTGGCACCTTTTTTAAACCCTACCCGGGGTTCTTGGGGGCTCCCCCCCCTTTTTGGCAATCGGGGTGAAGATGAACCTTAAAAAACAAATTGAACCCTTGGGGGAAATCCCCCAAAAAATTGACCCCAAATTCATTTCATTGTCCTGTCTGGGGCGGGGGTGGGGGGGGGACATGGCACCTTTTTAAAATCCAATAACATATATTCATCACATAAGAGCAGTAGAAAAAATCGGGTTCTCCTCCAGTTTGTTTCTTCAAAACCCCTGCAGTAAATTTAAATGCCCAGTAAAAAAAATTAAAAAAAAAAAAAAAAAAAAAAAAAGATACTTTTCCCGGTATTGGCCTTTAAAAGTTTTTCTGACACAGCAAGAAAGAAACTTCAGAATAAAAAAAAACTTCTCATCACATGAAAATTTAAAATACTATTTAAAACGATTCCTAAAAAAAACTCATAAAAAATTAAAAATCAACATAAAAACAAAAAAACAAAACAAATAAATCATCCTTCTTCTCACTCTGTAGGGGGCCCCAACATTAAAAACATTCTCATCAGAAAATTTTTTCAAAACAGCCCCATGTTTTTCCTTATTGGTTTTATAATTTTAAAAATTTTTAAATATATATATATTTTTTATAGTGTATATAAAAATTATATTTTTATTATATATATATTTTATTTTATATATATACACAAAATTTCTGATTTTTTTTCCCTTTAAACTTTATTGCATTTCCCCTGCCCAGATCTAGATGTCAAGAAAAAAAAAACCCTTTCAATGTTTTTCTATTTTATTTAAAACCATAAAAAACCCTAAATACACCTTTTTCCCAAATTGCATCTTCCAATGACTCTAGGGTTTTTTTTTTTTCCAGAAAAAAAATTAAATTTAAAACCCTAAAAACCTTAAATTTAAAATTTTTTATCAGTAAAACAGGTCCAAATAGTAAGGTTTGGGTCCCCCTATTTTCTTAAACTTTTTGTTTTGTTAGGTAAACATTTTTTGGGGGTCTTTTTCTGCAAAAATTGCAAAAAAGGGTAAAAAAGGATTTCATGAATAGGGATATCCCGACATACAAACTTTGATCAAACCAAACAAGGAAAAACCCCAATTCACAAAAATTGCCCCCTTTTCTCCTCTAAAAAAAAGAAAAATTAATTTTCTTAAATCAGGGGACCCCAAAAAACCAAAAAAAGGAAAAAAAAATAAAAACAAAAATAAATTTTCTAAAAATGAGCGCAGTATTTTTTTTTATTTTTTTGAACCAAAAAAAAACCTTTACTAAAAAGTAATAAAAGGGGTTAAGTACAAACCAAAAAAAAACCCAAAAAAAACCCAAAACTAAAAGTTAAATTTATATCCCCCGGGGTTTGGGGCCTTTTATTTAAAAAAAAATAAATGATATCATGGGGGTCTTTCATGAGATCCCCGGGATAAATAAAAATCTCTTTCTTTATCCGCAAATAAAAAAAAATTTTAAAACCCCACCCCCCAGACAAAAATTTTGGGGAGAAAGGGGAAAAAATTTTTTTTTTTAATTAAAAAGGCGTCCATCTTGCCCTCTGGAAAGGAAAAGGGTTTATAGCAAAAAAAAAAAAAAAAAACAACTCTGAAACAAAAAGGGCGAAAAAAAAAGGCAACCAAAAAATAATGGGGCTCAGTAAATACCACTTTGGGTTTTTTTCTGGGCAAATTAAATTGTAACCAAATTTAAAAGACGTTTACTCCAATTTGTTTTCTCTTTAAGTCCCGGAAATCACCTTTACCTCATCTACTTAAAAGGGGGAAATTTGTTTATTTTTCAAATCAAATATATAAAAATTTTTTTCCACCTAAAATAAAGCACAAGGGATGTCCCGTGACCTTATAAAATAGAAAAATTTCCCATAATTTATTTTATTAAAAATAAGCAAAAAAATGTAAAAAATTCCCCCCTTTCCTGTAATACATATCCCTCAATATAAGGAGCTTCAAAACTGTTTTCTTATATTAATTTAAACCAAAAAACAAGGCGCCCTGCAAAATTAAAAATTTTTACAATAGATGCAAAAATTTTAAATACAAACTTTTTTTCTGATATCCTTCCTTTGGGCCCAAAAAAACCCTAGCTTAAAACCCATGACAAAAAACTATCCGCTGCCTCTCCTTTTTTTGGAAAACTTAAGGGGGGGGAAGGGACGGGGTTTAGTTTACTCATCGGTATGAGGAAGGAAAAAGGGGGGTTGGGAAAATAGGCGGTTTGTGGGAGGGAAGAGGACTGGAAATGTTTTTTGGTTTAAGGGGAAGGGGCAGGGTTTGGACTTTTCCCCTGCCCCCATGCAACAAAAATTCTCAGCAGGGGGGGCATTTTTTTGGCCCCAATTGGGAACACTCCCACCCCTTTGAAACAGCTTTCCTTTTTAAGGGGGTGGGCATTTTGTCAGCAGACAATACTTATAACCAAGGGGAAAATTTCCTTTTTTTATTTCCACATTTAGTCCCCAGACCCTCCTTCTTTTGGGTATACTCTTCGCTTTTTTTTTTTTCAAAAAAAAAAAGGGATCTTTTACCCCTTTTGTTTTTAAACCCTTAAAACCCCAATTTGATTTTTTAAGCCCCCACAGAGGGAGGGGCCCCCCCCACCTTGTTTCCCCATTTTTAAGTTTCTTTTAATTTTGTAATGACCCGTATGTTTAAAACCCCTTTAAATTTTTTAAAGTGCTGCGGAAAATTTTTGGCGCTATAGAAATAAAGTTTTAATTTATTATTATTATTATTAAAAGCTTTATTTTCACGTCAAGCCCTCCCTGGTTGTCTGTCACAGCTAAAGCTCACAGTTGAGTTGAAGTCTAGCCTCCTGGTGAAACCCACACATGTTCATTAACTTTTTTTAACCTTCTCTACCTGGTTCTTTCTTTCTTTTCTCTACATGCTTCTTTTCTTCCCTCCACTAGATCCTGCGGACTGACTGAGCCCTATAACGGGCCGTTTTCACCCCTCATAAACTTGAGGAACCTAATCATATCACCGCTTATTTTGCTTATTAGACACACACGTACTAGCGTACCTCCCTCTCGAGCTACCGGTTAGCTGGGAGTCCCTCCTGCTAAAATTTATCCCCTACTCTGCAATTGGCGTTGTCCTGATCTAGCTAGAGTCTTGTCTAGTCTGCAAATGTCAACATCTCTTCTCTGTATCCAATCTCGTTAGAACTTCCTCTAGTCTGCAACCAGCAACATCTGCTTCAGACTAGCTAGAGTGTTCTACTCATTTCCAAGACTGCAACTGACAGCATCACGCCCAAACTAGGTAGGATTTCCAAATTAAACCCCGTGTGTCAGTCCTTGTCCGCAGGATTTTACCAACACAGACAGTAGTCCGGCAGGCTCGGCAGCGGGGATCCGGTTCTTGAGACAGTACAGCGGGAACGCTCTGCGCCGACCAGAAACCCCGGGCTGACCAGACAAACACCCCGACCCAACCTGGAACCGTCCAAATACACAGGCAAGCTACAGATTTCAATAAGAAAACCAGTAGACTTACCATGTTTTCAAGTGGAGGTGATCAGTCTCCTGTTTTGGGCAGTCCGAGGTAAGTCCAGGTGGTCACAGTCATGTCCCCCAAGGAAATGCGTCCCGTCTGGTACTGCCCCACTTACTGGGCGCCAAGTGTTGGGGTTCAGGGGTACACTGCATGACTACTGCTGTCCAAATTGAACACTGAGTGCCGGTATGAAGAAATGACACCAAAACACAGAGAGCTGGTATGAGTTCCTTCTCAGTGTAAAGCAGGCCCAGAAGAGACTTTATTACAATACAATGGATTTTTACAAACTGGCTTCAGGGCGTGGCTAAGTTCCTTTGTTTCTTGCAGTCTTCAGGAATGTGGCACTAGTTGATTGGTTCTCCTGATATGGTCATGGTTTCCACCCAGGTCCATGCTGGCACATGGTGGGGAGTGGTTCAGGAAGTAGGCGCCATCTTGGAATATCTCTGCTGTTCAGCTAAGCTTATATGTGTAATAATGTTTTTGCACCACAAACTTCATTACAAAAGCATTAGAAATATATATGTTTCCCTTAACAAGGTCTGTATTTTTTATTGTAGATTCACTTCAACTGTGAAAGACAAAATCTAAAAAAAAATCTACAAAATCACATTATATGATTTTTAAACAATCATAGTCCTCCTGCTCTCCACTCATTACCTGTATTAATTGCACCTGTTTGAACTCGTTACCTGCATAAAAGACACTTGTCCACACACTCAGTCACATCCCAACCTCTCCACCATGGCCAAGACCAAAGAGTGGTGTCTAAGAACACCAGTGTCAAAATTGTAGACCTGCACAAGGCTGGGATGGGCTACAGGACAATAGGCAAGTAGCTTGATGAGAAAGCAACAACTGTTGGCACAATTATTAGAAAATGGAAGAAACACAAGATAATCTTCCTCTGTCTGCAGCTCCATGCAAGATCTCGCCTCATGGGGTAAGGGTGATTCTGAAAAAGGTCAGGAATCAGCCAAGAACTACACGGGAGGACCTTGTCAATAACCTGAATAGAGCTGGGTCCACAGTCTCACAGATTATAGTTAGTAACACACTACGCCCTCATGGATTAAAATCCTGCAGGGCACATAAGGTCCCCTACTCATGCCAGCACATGTCTATGCCCATTTGAAGTTTGCCAATCACCATCTAGATGACCCAGAGAAGGCATGGGAGGTCATGTGGTCAGATGAGACCAAGATAGCACTTTTTGGCATCAACTCCACTCGCCATGTTTGGCGGAAGAAGAAGGATAAGAACAACCCCGAGAACACTGTCCCAACTGTAAAGCATGGGGGTGGAAACATCATACTTTGGGGAGGGGGCTTTTTTTGTAAAGGGGACAGCTGGATTGTATTGAAGGGAGGATGGATGGGGCCATGTATCACTACGTTTGGGCCAACAACCTTCTTCCCTCAGTAAGCGCATTGAAGATAGGTCATAGCTAGGTTTTACAGCAGGACAATGACCCGAAACATACAGCCAGGGCAAGTAATGAGCGGCTCCGTAAGAAGCATTTCAACGTCCTGTAGTGGCCGAGCCGGTCTCCAGACCCAAACCCAATCGAAAATCTTTGGAGGGAGCTGAAGCGCAATGTAGCCCAGTGAAAACTGTAAGAATCAGTTCTAGGTAGGCCTTTAACTGGGCCATTCAATAAGTAGACCAGGGGATCCAGTGGAGTTCTCACACCCAATACATCAGCTAGGAGATACCTCACCTGTGTCCAAAAAAATTGGATGATTGGACAATCCCAAAAAATATGAGGTAGTGTTCCTATTGAGGAGCTATATTGCCAGAAGGAACGTGGGAGCTGGGGGTTCCATTTGTGCAGGACTTCAGGGGTATGGTACCAAAAGAGTAATATTTTATGTAAGTTCTCCTTATATACAGTGCAAATTGAGGATTTAGCTGCAGCATTCCAAATTGCTTGCCATGAAGAGTATGGTACTTCCTTACCTAAGTAAGATTCCCATTTAGCCATATGTGTAGGGGCCTCATCAGGGAGCGGATCTGAAAGTATAGAATAGATTGTCGAGATAAGAACCTTTGTGGAAGGGCCTTCCCTACAAATATGCTCAAATGGAGTCGGGATAGAAAGCGTAGATCTGACAAACATGGAGGCCATAAGATGTGCTATCTGGAGGTAATGGGACCGACCTCTCTGGAAGATTGTAGTGCCTCTGAAGGGTTTCAAATAGTATCAGTTTCCTGTCTCCTGCTCTCGCAATGACCACAAACCGGAATAGATCATGCTCCAGTAACAGTATAGCCCACAAATCCCGAAGATCTAGTGGGAAGAAGGGGTGTACATATAAAGGATGCCATAGTTGATGTCTTAGAGACCAATGGAAATCAGGTCCTACAATAGTTCCATATCTGTAGCATGAATTTAATGCGACCCAAGAGATAGCCCAGGTCAGGGAGAGGCTTGGAGTGCCAAAGGTGCGCGTTAGGGTGGATTCGAGCCAGCCAAAGTTTTTCGATCTCCATCCCTGTGGTGTATGCCCTCAAAGTAGACCATGCTGGGATACAATGTAGGTTGGTGGCCCAATAATAGTTAAGAATATTGGGGACTGCAAGGCACCCCTTCCGCCTGCTGGCCATTATAACATCCTTGGCCACCCTAAGCTTACCTCGCGACCATATGAATCTAAGAATAGCTGACTGAAGGGAGCGTGACTCACTCAGCAGGACTGCCACCAGGAGAGTTTCACATAAGTAGAGAAGTTTGGGTAGAATGGGCATTTTAACGGAATTTATTCTGCCAAAGAAAGAAAGGGGCAGGGGTGCTACTTGAAGAGCACGTTTTTCAACTCTTTGAAAAGAGAGGGAAAGTTAGCACTATAAAGCGAGTTGTCTTGGCCAATTATATGTAATTATATTTGAGGGAGGAGAGGACCTCAGAGGGTATGTTAATCGGGAGGGCTTCTGTCTTAAATGTATTAATTTTATACCCTGAGAGATTTCGGAATTTAGAGAGAAGGGCGTGGAGTGTCGGTAGCGTAGTATGCATATCAGTCAGGGTTAGGAGGATGTCATCGGCAAAAAGAGATAACTTGAATTCCCTGATCCGGATACCCTTAATGTCCAGATTTGCTTGGATAGCTGCAGCAAGGGACTCAATACAGAGAGCAAAGAGAAGCGGAGACAACGGGCAGTCCTGTTTAGTGCCATTTTTAATTTGGAAAGTATCCAAGGTGTAATGGGGCAACTTGATAGAGGCAGAAGGAGAGGAGTATAATCCCTTTATTGCCACCAGGAAGGGTCCAGAGAAGCCATATGTCGAGAGGGTTTCAAAGAGAAACGGCCATTGTAGCCTATCAAAGGCCTTCTTGGCATCTAGACTAAGGAGTAAGATCTGCTGTGACTGGTAGTTAACTGCATCCAATAGATTAATTGTATGCCTTGTATCATCTCTCCCCTGCCAAAATGGCACAAATCCCACCTGATCTCTATCGATCAGTTGAGGGAGCCATTGATTAAGTCTGTTAGCTAGGATTTTCGTATAAATTTTCAAATCGGAGTTGAGCAAGGCAATCGGACAATAGTTGGCACTATCCGCTGGATTCCTTACTGGCTTGTGAATAAGAGTGATGTGAGAGTGAAACATGGAGCCGGGAATGGGGGAGCTCTCCATAAATGAGTTATAAAGCTGTAGCATATGGGGGGTCAAAGTTTCTGAGTAAACTTTAAAATATAGGTACGGGAGACCATCCAATCCAGGAGCTTTGCCAGATGGGTGCTCCTTGATAACCTCCAGAAGCTCCTCCAGCTGGTTGGGGGCTCCTAGGGATTCCAATGCTTCCTGTGGTAGGGATGATATTGGCCTCAGCGCCATGTTCAGGGAGATGTGAGGGTAATGAATAGAAGTCCGAAAAGAAATTGAGCAAAATTTTGGCAATGGACTTCGGGACATAACTCAGAGTGCCATCCTTATCCCTAAGGGCCTGGGGCATGGATTTTGCTGATCGCTCCTTAAGTTGTCTGGCAAATATTGTATGTGACTTATTACCGTATTCATAGTATTTCTGTTTAGGGTAGAGAAGAAGATTCTCCACTCTATTAATAGCTTGGTCCTTAAGGTCATTACGGACCGCAATAATACATCTTAGGGATCCACAGTCATCTTCCGCTCATGCTCTTTCAAAAGAGTTTGGAGGGTGTTAGACCTCTCTGTGTAGTCCCTTTTAAGCTTAGAACCCAGGGCGATGCAACTGCCCCAACGTTTAAATCGAAATAGGAGACAAGGAATTCCCGCAATCTCTCCCGCAGGACTGTTTTTTTAATGAGGGTTTCGCTGTGTAGGTAGCTTGAAATTCAGATCGACCGTGACCGGGGCATGATTCAACCATGTCATAGGTTCAATGCTTGAACCCTGCAATGCATGGAGTGCTGGGACATTACCAAAAAATAATCAAGCCTAGTTTGAGTTTGATGGGGATGGGAGAAGGAGTACTCCTTATGTTTAGGATGATTGACTCTCCAAAGGTCAAATAAGCCTTCTAAAGGCTGCAGATAGCTTGGTCAATTCCAGGTTTGAAGCCCTCCCTTCCACAGCACATCTATCCATGGATTCTGAAAAAATCATATTAAACTCTCCACCGAAGAGCAAAGCTGTGGAAGTAAATTTGGTTAAATTTGGCAAAACCTCCATTTAGGAAAGAGACCTGAGAAGTGTTTGGCACATATACATTACATAGTGTGATGGTCGTTTGCCACCTAATGTAGCTTTAAGAATAATAAACTGTCCTGCAGGATCGATCAACGATGCCTCAACCTGTAACTGGCAAGTGTTGGCTATCAGTATTGCCCTCTCCCTGTCATTAAAGGCAGAAAAAGCGGAGGCGTAAAAGGATTAAGCAAAGTTGAACGATCCCTTAGAGTCATAGTGGGTTTCTTGCAAGAACACAATGTCTGATCGTAGGGACCTGCACTCTCTCAAGGCTAATCTTCTCTTAATGTTGGAATTAAGACCTTTGACATTTAAGATAACACATCGAACCATAGTTAAGAACTTATAAGGACACAGCGTTTAAGCAAAGGGGGAGGGGGTCTTAAAAAAGTTTCCCTCCTAGCGGGCAGAAAACTATGAAACCGATATAGAACCTGGGAAAAGGAGAGCAGCGAAAAACGATAGGAAAGAGCAGCAGGAAAGGGGGATAGACACAGACTAGACGGACAAGGGGAGTTGACAAAAAAAGTTGTAACAACCGAATATGCAACCAATGTAATGCAGTAACACAAAAATAGGAGGACCAAAGTCCTCGCAAGTGTGGCGGTTTTGGAGGCCTGGAGACTTCAAACGGCTGTCATCGAGGGCCCCAGGAAAGGGTTGTCAATCAAAGCCCCGCCTCCTCGTAGAAGAAAAAATGAGGTTTACAATAAAATGTAAAAAAAAAGAAAAAATGTCTCGATTCCCTCCAACTAAAAATGTAGGAGGGAGGAGAGAAATGTTGGAAGGCAAGTAGTATATGCAACAAGAACTAGAACTACGAGACTTATAGCTGACCATCCATCTCCTAATCTTAAAATTAAACAATGTAGGCCCTATGTAGTACTTTAGCAAGAAAAGGCACCTAGGTGGGATCAACAACCCCAAAGAGGAATGGAGGAGTTTCTACTCAGCTGTCCAATGTGTAGTCCCAAAATCAACAAGGAGTAGAACATCGGATTTTCTGGGCCGGAGGAGAGGCCCCGGGAGAGCGTTCTTTATAACTTGTCGTGGACTGCCAGACTGGTGGCAGTGGAGGTAGAAGGACAGACAACTCCCAGTCATCCATCTTTGGAGTAGGAATTTGCAGAGTTTTGCAGAAGGCTGGGGGATCAGAGAAGACCCTGAGGACCGCAGACCGGCACTCCACTCGGACTGAGAGCGCAAAACGAAAGTGCCACCTGTAGGGGATGTAACGCTCTTTCAGGATGGCAAGAAGCGGTCGGAGGTGGCGGCGTTTTTGTAATGTATGCCACGACAGGTCTGAGAAAATCTGGATAGGGGAGCCTTGGTAGTTGATGTTGCACAGATTTCTAGCTTTCTGCATAATTGCTTCTTTTACCGTGTGGTCATGCAGGCAGCAGATTACAGATCTGGGGAGTGGAGAGAAGCCCTTAGGTTGGAGCGCTCTGTGTGTCCTGTCCAACTTGATAGGGCGGGGGGAAAGACCCCCAGTATCTGGTTGAATATAGAGTCCAGGATAGCCTGTAGGTTCTAATCTCCGTGTGGCTCTGGAAGCCCCCGGATTCTAATGTTGTTCTTGCGACCATGGTTTCAAGGTCCTCGACATGTCGGGCCAGATCTCTAACGATAGAGATTTGAGTGGAGATAAAGGGGTGAATCCGGGCAGTGTATTTTCGTGTATTATGGTGATCCTCCTCTAACATTTCCATGTGAGATGCTATTTGTTTAATGTCCTGTCTGAGGGTGGCAATCTCCTCCATGCAGGCAGTTTTAACATCAGATAATAATGCTCGCAGGTCCTCTTTGGTTGGCAGTTGATGTAGCAAGTCAGCCCATGGATGATGGTCTGTGATGTGAGGGCTATGCAGGGCTGGAGAGGATGCAGGGGTTTCCTGCCATGATAGAGCCCCACTGCCTGAGTCCATAGTATGAGGGGATGGAGCAGGTGTAGAGTCCAGCATGACTGAGCTCATATAAACCCCAGGGGGGACATCTTTGCAGAAGTCTTGCGCTCCTAAGTGAGGAGAGGTGGACTGGCCGCTTTGGCGCTATATAATGGCGAATTGAGCGCCATAGGAGATGTTGGTAGCTGCATGTGCTCCAGCTGTGGGAGGGAGAGGGGGGACGCGGCAGAGCCCGGTACCTGAACTAGCGCTGGAGGCGCCGATAATGCAGGAGTCGTCCCTGGTAGGAGGCGGGCAGCTTTCAGGGCTCTCGTCTCCAGGCAAAGCGGCGAGTCCCCTGCTTCAGGCGTCGATGTTAGAAGCGGAGATCACGTGGCCGGGGGCGCTGCCTGAGGGGAGCCTCTGTCGAGGTATGCATCCAATGCCGTCTGGGTCAGTGAGCGAACCGATGCCCTCATTGGGGTGTTAGAAGGCAGATGGGTCCTTCTTTTTCCCATCTAGGGCCAGATTGAGTGCAGGGCCAGCAGATTTAGATAGCCGGCAGCAGGAGCTCAGCTAAGCTGCAACCATCTTCCCTTACTTTGGGTGCCTTCTCTTAATGCTGCAAGGAATGAATTACTCTTTGTCTAGTTTTTGCCATTCCTCATTAATAATGCCTACTATGCTACTTCTCTTTCCGGTCACAAGAATGCAGTGGCTGTGGGGGGGAAGCTGGAATCCATCACTAAACTTGCAGCAAAACTGCCACTAATGAAAGCAGCAACCATAATTCCCTCCTAACCTTGTAACTACAAATAAACTGCCCCAAGTTGAGGGGCGACGGCTAGTAGAAAAAAAAAGATGTAGTTATTTCCAGTTCAGGTTGTTTAAGGCACCTGCCGTATATGGTGCAAGCTCAGCTTCTGCCCCCTTACTTATAGGCACCTTAGGCGGTCGCCTATCTCTCTCTACCCATTGTCCTGGCCTTGCTGTGCAGTGTTATAGCCTATCAACAAAGGGTATTGTAAAGTTCATTTGTTGTTATTTATACATTTTCAGGGGGAATTACACAATGTATTCACAGGCCACAGCAGACTTATCCTGGATGAATGGTAATTTTGTGTATTCCCTATATGGGTAACATGAACAATGAACAGGACATACTTGGTTGGGAACTACAGGAGCAGCTGCGGCACTGGAATAAGTGGGTGTTAAAGATAAGATTTTTTTTCTATTTTAGAACCTCTGTGAACAGCTCAAATTTCTTTTTGTTTCATAAAATGGAAAACCCCTTCAGGGCAGTTTTAAAACATTTTTTAAAAATACCACTAACAACACAGGCAGTTTTTTTCAGCATTTATTTGTCGAAAACTGAGATGTTAGCTGGACAGAATCCTGGTGGGCAGTAAACTTAACTGCAGCAGCTAGTGTCAGGCAGCAGCTTGCAAGGCAAATTGGATCATGGGTTGTAGTAAAAGAGGCATAGATTCACATGATGAGAACATTATTCTTTCATTATACAAGTCACTGGTTAGACCACACATGGAATATTGTATACAGTTTTGGGCACCAGTGCACAGGAAAGACATTGTAGAGCTTGAACAGGCACAAAGACGGGCAACAAAAATAATAAAAGGACTGGGCAACAAAAATAATAAAAAGACTGGGTGGACTACAATACCCAGAAAGATTAGCAAGATTGGGGTTATTTAGTTTAGAGAAAAGACGGCTTCGGGGGACATAATAAATATGTATAAATATATTAAAGGTCAATATAGTGATCTCTCCCAGGAATTATTTATACCCAGTCGTATATACAGTCGTATCCAGAACAAGTGGGTATCCTCTATGTCTTGAGGAAAGAAAGTTTCTACATAAACATAGAAAGGGATTCTTTACTGTTAGAGCAGTGAGACTGTGGAACTCTCTGCCAGAGGAAATTGTCATTCAATAACAGAGTTCAAAAGGCTCTGGATGCATTTCTGGCGTGTAATAATATAACTAGTGTGGCCGACCGACCTCAGACGGTCGCAGGATTCTGCCACTAGGTGGCGAACAGCAGGAGATCTCCTGCTGTCGACGTGCCACCGAAATCCTGGATTCGGTGGGGGAAGGCAACCATTTGGCGTCAGTAACCATAGGTTACTGACATGTGTAACTAGTATGGCTGCTATGCGGCTTTTGATGGGTTGCCTTTCCCGGGACGGTCACAGCGTTGGGTGGGAGGCCGTCCCCACGTTCCAGGCCAGGTTCGGTTCCAGGATTTACCAGGCATATAAAAAGCCTGTCTCTGCAGGCGTGGTCAGGTGATCAGGGGGCGTGGTCTGCCACAAGAGAGTGGAGCAACAGAGCTGGAGAGAGGTTCTGGCCCCGGAGGCTTGAGGGAAGCCGAGACAGTACTGGAGAGTAGGGTTTGTTTGATGCTGGACGTTGGGGTCCGACTATGATAGACAGGGTCTAGGTCATCAGTTAGTTAGTGGCCAGCGGCCTGGGGTTTGATTTATTTCATGTGTTGTTAGTTTTCTGTGCCTGAATAAAACAGGCTGACGCCAGAAAGAAGCCGGTGTCCGTGTGCCATTCCGCCTACAGAAGCGGCGATCCCGGAGTTAAAGTAACCCCCAGGACGGTCCAAAATGGCGTCCAAGCGCTAAGCGAGTGCTTACAATTGGTGGAGGATGCGGGCAGGTGGACATGTGTATCAGGGGATGTCCTGTGGCCAGGAGGCTGTATCGTCCGTCAAGGAGTGAGTCTACTTCAGGAGAGATGGTGTTGCTGAGGGACCTGTGCCCTGCCGTTGCCGTGGGCACCATCTGGATCAGCACGAGCCTGTACCACCGACCACAGGAGGAGCCATGTTGGAGGTGCCACAGAGCAGAGCGATGTGCTCCTGATGCCCTTCTCGAGGGGGGGCGGAGGGAGGCAGCTGCAAGCCCTGGAGCTCAGGTGAATGAAACCCCACCCGGGCTGACTGGACAGTCAGCAGGAGCGATCCAGACTGAATCAGCCATCATACCTGGTAAGACTGCTCCAGTGGGGTTGGTTATTGTGCTGGGGGGACTGCAGGTCGGGGCATGATCTGTGTGAGGATTGGTGGGCTAAACGGAGGCCCAAATTTACTGACAAGCCAGAAGAGTCCTGAGAGCAGTGGACTTGCAGAGTTCTGAGGGACTTGGTTCCTTACATGCAATGGTTTATATTGAAATGCTAACAATAAAGGAATGTATCTGAGACTGTAATCCTTTGCTATATCACGCGCCTGAGCAGGGGGAGGTTAGCTGGTTGCAAAGTTAGCACCAGTTACTGCGCCCTGTGTGAACAGCAGCTAGAAGTTGTGCAGTTACTGCAATAAGGGAGGCAGCCAGTAGCACAGGTGATGTGTGTCCTGTGATGGATAGCAGCAGTTAGGTTCTGATCCTTGGGTCCAGGAGATGTTTGCATATTCTAATGGAAACTCTGCAAATGTGTTGCCTGAAAGGGAGGAGGCAACCATGAATGTGAGTTCTCTGCTTCTGTGTATGAGGAGAGTAGGTGTGTGAAGGTGTGGTTATTGACCATGAGAAACACAAAAAACTGTGAAGAGTTTAATATTTCAGTGGGGGAGGGGACACGGCAATGTGTCATTTGCTACGTGTAATGATGGGATTACAGATGGGAGTGATCGAAAACTTGTGCCAAGACAGATTTGTGTGCAGTCCTGGTCAGGTCCATTTCAGGAAGTCATCTGTGATGAAAATCCATATTGTGACCCTGCAGGGATTGAAGGGATAGATTTGTGTGGAACTGTAGTGCAGCTAGGTAACTTGCTTCCAAGGGTTGGTATTTGTAGTAGCTTTTATGCAGTGGTCAAGAGACTGCAGTGATGATAGGGAAAATTAAAGCCGCTATCCCAGAGGAGGGGGATGCAGGCTAAAGGCTAGTGAGGTACAGTCAGTGTGTTTGACCCTCAGATGGTAAGGAAATCCCAGAGGAAACTGGGGTAAAGGGGCAGGGTTTCCATGGTTGTTCAGCAACAAGAAAAGATGAGGGCCACTTTGGATGCAAGTAAAATTTTGCTGCTTTATTTCTTGTACATGTAGCAGAGGGGTCACAGAAAACCCTACGCGTTCGGGCTTTGAAATCGAGCCCTTGCTCACGGTGACTAGTGCTTACACTAGTTATAGTGTCTTGGATTCTGGAGAGGGGTCGTTGATCCAGGGATTTATTCTGATTGCCAGATTGGAGTTGGGAAGGAATTTTTTCCCTCAATGAGGACAATTGGCTTCCAGCTCATGGGGGTTTTTGCCTTCCTCTGGATCAACACTTTAGCAAAATAGGCTGAACTGGATGGACGTCTGTCTTTTTTCGTCCTTACAAACTATGAAGTCAAAAGGCAAATATGAAACACACTTTAGTAGTTGCTTTTTTTCTTTGCAGCTCTTTTTTTATTTTAGCTGAGATTTTTGGGTAATAGCAGTTCTTTCTAAATATTGTATATGCAGGATGCTTTAGGTGTAGTGTTTTCTTCACACAGCTTATAGTATTTTTCTCCCCATTGACCTAAGATTTTTCTGCCCCAAAAACGGAGGCCAAAAGGGCACACTTGACCTTTGTCGGGCTATTTAATCCAATATGTTAAGCATATACTTTGGGAACTTTTCTGGTGTACATACTAAAAGTACAACATAAATGTGCTGTGTACCTACTCTAATCTGTACATTTCTCCACAAACTGTATGTCACATTGTCAGTGATTTCTCCACTTTCCTGCAAAACTATTACTTTAGCAATATTGGGGCTGAATTCACATGTGGCAGATTTGCTGTGGATTTTGCCTTTGGATTTGCATAGTAAAAATCTGCAACAGGTAATAGAACCAAGCAAATTACAGAAACAAACATGCCACAAAAAATCTAGCTGTTAAACAAGCATTGTGTGTATTTTCAGATATACAGCATTGTCATTTTTTTTTTCAGAAATGCGATGGATTTACACCAACTTCACCATTTTAAATATAGCAGGTGTGAAATCCATGTTGAATCTACAGCAAAATCTGCATATATACAATTAGTGAATTCATCATAACTGGGAAACAAAAATTTGTATTCTAATTTTAACTCCTTCCCGACATTGGACGTATGCATACATCCTAGCGGGAAGTGCGTTCCCATATATGGATGTATGCATAAGTCCTGGCGATCGTGCAGGCTCACAGGCGAGCCCCGCACGATTGCGACATGGGACCAGCGGTATATTACTGCTGACCTCGTGCCGCATTACCCCCGGCCAGAGTGAACTCCGGGCGCGGGTGATTAACGCTTCATTAACGCAACCTGTCATAGTCGCGAAAATGAAACTGCAGGCAGGAGGAGTGAGATCCTCCTGCCTACAATTGGCGCAGTAACGGCACTCTGCGCCGTTATTGTTCAACTCACCCGACTCCCCGGATGCATTGTGGGTATGGTGATTGGCAGTTACCATGGCGACCAGTACACAACAGTAATGCTGTGTACAGGTCTCCTATTGTAACAGCAATCTGACAAAAAAATAAAATAAAAAACACATACATCGCCCCTTTCCCCTTTACAAACGCCAATCACCCCCAAAAATAAATAAAGTACCGATATTTGGTATCGCCGCGTGCGTAACGACCCACTCTATAAATCTGTCATGTTAATTAACCCGTACAGTGAACACCGAAGAAAATTGAGATTTTTGTTTTATTAAAAATAAAAAACACTACAAGGATTGCAGTATTTTATTCACCCTGCCTTCCAAAAAACGGATTTAAAACTGATCAAAAACATCGACTCATCCCGCAAAAAACAAGCCCCTATACAGCTCCGTACACAGAAAAATAAAAAAGTTATGGTGCTCAGACTAAGGTGATGCAAAAACTTATTTTCCTTTTTGAATAAAAGTTTTTTTATTGTGTAAAAGCAGTAAAGCATAAAAAAATACTAATTTGATATTGCTGTAATCATATCGACCTGCTGAGTAAAACTAGCATGTCATTTATACCGCACGGTGACCGCTTTATAAAACAAAAAATAAAAAACACTACCAGGAATGCAGTATTTTGTTCAAAATGCCTCACAAAAACCTTAATAAAAAGTGATCAAAGTGTCATATGCCCCCCATAATGGTACCAATAAAAATGTACAAAAATGGGACATTACTTACTCAAAAAAACACTCCAATTCTTTGGGGCTTGTGAACAGCTCAATGGCTGAACAAACTTGAACCCAGTAGCTCGCAACTTTGCCATTTATGCTGACTGCGAAAAAGATCACATGTGCAGCTAATTGCTAGAGCAAGATGAGAAACTGCACACCAGTGCCAGTGTTGTGTTGGACACTTAGAAAATGCTGGGCAGCCCGCCTGGTCTAATAGTATAGGTGTCACTAATAGGCTGTAAGCCAGCATTGTGTACCACACGTATCTATATTTATGGCACACTTTTGTATCGCCTTATTATATGCAATTGTAGTACCGGCAACCACCTCCCTCATGCCCTGAGGTTGTATGAGTGATTGTTTTATTGGTTACTTTGCATATGTGCAATCTCCCATGTATTATACTGCGGCTTTTCTGCATGCTGGTGTGAATAGGTGTTAAAGTTGGTGTGCAGTTTCTCATCTTGCTCTAGCAATTAGCTGCACATGTGATCTTTTTCCCAGTCAGCATAAATGGCAAAGTTGCTAGCTACTGGGTTCAAGTTTGTTCAGCCATTGAGCTGTTCACAAGCCCCAAAGAAGTGGAGTGTTTTTTTTACCAATAAAAATGTCAACTCATCCCACAAAAAACAAGCCCATAATCTGGTCCGTATACAGAAAAATGAAAAAGTTATGGCTGTCAGAATAGGACAACATAAAAACACAATTTTTTATAGACCTATTTCTATTGTGTAAAAGTAATAAAACATCAAAAACTATATAAAATTTATATCATTGCAATTGTAACGACCCGTAAAGTAAAGTTTTCCAGTCATTTACACTGCACGGTGAACACTGTAAAATTGAAGCCCAAAAAACAATGGCGGAACTGTGTTTTTTCCCCCATTTTCATGGCCCAATGCTAAAAAAAACTATGGAACAGCCATGCACCCAAAATGCCCAGTACACCCCTAGATGAGATCCCTGAGAGGTGTTGAATCCAAAATAGGGTGACTTCTGGAAGGTTTCACCAGTTCTGGTACTTTGGGGGCTTTGCAAATGCGACATGGCCCCACCAAAATCTGTGTTCCAAAAGCCAAATAACACTCCCTCCCTTATACACCCTGACATGTGCCCAAACAGCAGTTTACACTGTCACGGGTGGGCCCGCGATCCCTGTCCCGGGTCGCGGGCACACCCGTGGCCTCCGCACGAGCGGCACCGCCGCCCGCATGTCGGGCGGTGGGCACGCTCACCCGGCCGGTCAGTCACCCTCCTACTTACCCGGCCGCGCTACTGTTGCTGCTCCTGCCTCCCGGCGCGCGCGTCCCGATCTCTAAGGCGCGCGCGCGCCGGCTCTGTGAAATTTAAAGGGCAAGTGTACCGGTAATTGGCTATTGCCGGTCACTGCCCTTATTTAAGCCTGCCCCTTCCTGGTGCTTGTTGCCGGATCTTTAGTACCATTTAGCCTACTGAGAAAGCGTTCCAAGCCTTGTTCTGATTTACTGTGTACCGTACCATTAGCTTTCGTTCCTCGACCACGCATCTTGCCGCCTGCCCTGACCTACTGCCTGTCCACGACCACGAACCATTGCCGCCTGTCCTGACCTTCTGCCTGTCCCCGACTACGAGCCTGCCTGACAATTTTGCACCACGCTATACTTTGGCTGCCACCGCAAGCAATTCACGTCAGGGGTAACGACCTGGTAGACTCCCGCCGCAGCAAGTCCATCCCGCTTTGCGGCGGGCTCTGGTGAAAACCGGGACCTACTTAGATTCCGTTCCCTGGTGTGGCTTACACCATCGCTTGCAGTGGTCCAGTGGATCCACTTCTACGTCCGGGATCGTGACATACACCCACATGTAGGGTATTGGCGAACGTGGAAGAAATTGCGTAACAAAATTTTGTGTGCTTTTTTTTCCAGGATTCCTTGTAAAAATTAAACATTTTCAGCTAAAATTGCAGATTGTTGGAAAAAAAATTATTTTTCATTTTCACGGCCTAACGCTAAAAAATTTGTGAAACATCTGTTGGGTCGATATACTCACTACGCCCCCAGATATATTCCTTGAGGGGTGTAGTTTCCAATATGGGGTCTTTATAGGGGTTTTCATTAAGTTTTAGTACCTTAGGGTGTCCGCAAACCTGAAATAGCGCCTAAATAAAATCGTAATAAAGATGAGACCCCAAAGTTTGGTAGGTGCTTCTCCTATTCTGAGGTTTGTGGTTGAGCCAAACAGCGCACTAGGGCCACATTTGGGATATCCATGAACACAGCAGAATCTGGGGAATCAATGTTAAGTTGCATTTCCCTGATCACATCTACCATATTCTTGTGAATAATGGATAAAAATTGAAAATCTGCAAAAAAAGTGAAATTTTGAAATTTCACCTCCACTTTGCTTTAATTCCTGTGAAATACCTAATTGGTTAATAAATTTCCTAAATGCTGTTTTGAATACTTTAAGGAGTGTATTTTCTTAGATGAAGTCCTTCATGGGGGTATCTAACATACAGGCCAAGCAAAGTCACGTTACAACTGGACTGGTCCCTAAAAAATGTATATTGCAAATTTTCTTGAAAATTTGAAAATTACTACTACATTTCTACACCCCCTGATGTCGTTAAAAAAAAAGACATTTAATAAAATTGTGCCAACCTACAGTAGACATATGGTAGTTATAAACTATTTTGAGTGGAATAACTATCTGTCTTGCAAGCATAAATTTTTGAAGTTTGAAATTGGTAAATTTTTTTTAATTTTTCATGATACTTTGATATTTTTCACAAATAAACAAGCACTTTTTGGATCAAAATTTCTTACTGTCTTAAAGCACAATGTGTCATGAGAAAACAATCTCTGAATTACATGAATAGGTTAAAGTATCAAAAGGTTATTCTCACATAAAGTGACAGATGCCAGATTTAAAAAATGGGGCTCTGTCAGAGAGGCTAAAACTGGCTCCTACGGTAAGGGATTAAAGGATAGATAAGGAATAGCTGAGAAAATTTGTACATGGATGCCGCAAACCTTCAAACCTCCAAATTTGATTTTTGATGTAGTCCTCAATGATCACATTGGTGGTAACATTGGCCGAGATGTATGAAAAGTGTTCCTGTGGAAAGTGTCTTAGGCAGTGCAACACCAAAGTTAAGTTCATGCTGATGTTTAAAAGTTTCTCATGGCACTTTATAACTGTGTCACATCATGAGACCAACTGCCCGGGTGCCAAAAAGTTGTCCTACTCTAACTATTTTTGTCTTAGGCTCAAAATACCTTAAAAATGGCACACATGAACCATGACACTGTTTGGGATGAAAGCTGCATTAATGTGTCCTACCATATGAATTGGCATAGAAAGACATTACTCCCACTTCAATAGATTGTGTGCTAGTTTAAGGACATCTCAGTCCAAGTAATATAGAGAGAACATCAACCGCATAACTTCAAAAGCTTCTTTCTTTATATTTATTTTGAAATAATGAAATGCTTCATACAGTATTGCATTATTTGAGCTTCATGTAATGTTGCAGTTAACATGCAAATATACAGTAATTAATGGTGCTTTTAGTGTGAACACGTGATATTTCGGTCTAAGCTGACCTTTTTCAAACTTGTCACCTAAGGCAAAAAAGAAGTTAAATAGAAATTAGATATTATCCCGGCCTCAGTTCAGGACAAGGAACATTGCAATGTACACAATAGAAATATGTCTATAAAAAATTGCGTTTTTATGTTGTCCTGGTCTGACAGACATAACTTTTTTATTCTTCTGTATACAGAGCTGATTTTGGGCTTGTTTTTTGTGGATGAGTTGATGTTTTTATTGGTACCATTATGGGGTGCATATTATGCTTTGATCACTTTTTATTAAGGTTTGAACAAAATAAAGCATTCCTGGTAGTGTTTTTTATTTTTATTTTTTACAGCGGTCACCGTGCGGTATAAATGACATAATAGTTTTACTCAGCAGGTCAATATGATTACAGCGATACCAAATTTGTATATTTTTTATGTTTTACTACTTTTACACAATAAAACCACTTTCATTCAAAAGGAAAACACATTTTGCATCGCTATAGTCTGAGAGCAATAACTTCTTTATTTTTTGTGTACCAAGCTGTGTAGGGGCTTGATTTTTGCATAATGAGTTGATGTTTTTATTGGTATCATTTTTGGGGGACAGGTTTTTAGTCAGTTTTAAATTTATTTTTTGTCAGGCAGGGTGAAGAAAATACTGCAATCCTAGTAGTGTTTTTTATTTGTATTTTTTACATCGCTTACCGTACAGTATACGTGACAAGTTAGTTTTACTCTGTGGGTCGATATGAATACGGCCAATTTATATAGTTTTTTTTATGTTGAAGCACTTTTAAAAAAAGTGTTTTTATTGTGTAAAACAATATCTATGCATCGCTATCTTCTAGTAGCCATAACTTTTTAAATTTTCCGTATACAGAGCTGTGTAAGGATTTTTTTGGGTGGGATGAACTGACATTTTAATTAGTACAACTCTGGAGTTTATATGAGTTTTTGATTGCTTTTTTTTTCCATTTTATGTGCTGCCGGATGAACAAAATCACAATTCTTTGATTGTTACCAAATATGTGTACTTTATTTATTTTTTATCTTTTTTGGGGCAATTGGCATTTGTAAAGGGGACAAGGGCGGTGTACGGGATTTTATGTTCTATGTTTGTGTTTGTGTGTCACTTTTTTTCACTTTATTAAATTTATTCACTTTTCCCCATAGGGGATTTGTATGAGTGATCTTCAAATCGCTCATACAAAAGGAGACCTGTACACAGCATTTCTGCTGCATACTGATCTCCATGGCAACTGTCAATCACCATCACCACAATGCATTGCAGGCATTGTGACGTCACAGACAGCCCGGGAAGGGACTTAGGAGAAAGCTGCGGCACCATCGTGCATCTTAATAGATTGTCGGAGCTAATCACGTGCAGCCGGAGCTCACTTCGGCCGTGGGTGATGCGGCATGAGCGTTAATATACCGCTGGTCCCATGTCACGATTGTGCGGGGCTCGCTTGTAAACCCGCACAATCGCCAGGACGCACCCATATGTCCATTTGCAGGAACCCACTTCCCTCTATGAGATATGGGTACATCCAATGTCGGGAAGGGGTTAATGCATGTTATATAGTTACATAGTTTGTAAGGCCGAAAAAAGACAGACGTCCATCCAGTTCAGCCTATTGTCCCATAGTGTTGATCCAGAGGAAAGCAAATATCTCCACTGGGTAGAAGCCAATTGTCCTCATTTTAGGGAAAACATTCCTTCCCAAGTCCAATCTGGCAATCAGAATAAATCCTTGAATCAACGCCCCTTCTCCAGAATCCTAGTCACTGTAACTAGTTATATTATTACGCTCTAGAAATGCATCCAGACCGTTTTTGAACTCTGTTATTGAATTCACCATGACAATTTCCTCGGCAGAGAGTTCCACAGTCTCACTGCTCTAACAGTAAAGAATCCCCTTCTATGTTTATGTAGAAACTTTTCTCTAGACGTAGAGTATGCCCCCTTGTTCTGGATACAGTCAATAGATCTTGAGAGGGATCTCTATATTGACCTTTGATATTTATTTTGTCTCTCTAAAGCCTTCTTTTCTCTAAACTAAATAACCCTATGTCAGGGCTAAGCTGAAAGGATCAACAGGCTGCAGCAGCTGATTTGCTACCCCACCCTGATACACATGCTGCTGGCAGCTCTGTGAGTGACAGAGGCCCAGCCACTCCGGACAGGGGGCGTATCGCACCAGCCAATGGAAGGACCCGGCTACAGGGGCGGTATCCGGGAATCACATTTAAAACTCCCTGGAGGCTGAGTGCTGCGCCTGTGATATTTCCTGGCTGCCTTCATACCTGTGCTTATTGCTTGTTTGTTTATCCATGTACCTGACCTCGGGTTGTTCTCCTGACCCCGGCTTGTCTTCTGATTTTGTACCTCGCACCCGTTCGTGTTTGACCTCGGCTTGTTTACGTTTATCCCTCTGGTTCTGATTTGTGGCTTGGCATTCCTGATTTTATATTGACCCGGACTGTCTGACTATTCTTCCTTCTGATGGCCCCAGCACTTTAGCAGCACGGGGACTGTCGCCCAGTTGCCGTCTGCTGCCTAGGGCAGAACGTCGAGTTGGCAGGGACAGTGGGCTGGGTTCCAGTCAGGACTCACTGCACCCCCCCTTGACGTGACACCCTAATCTTGCTAATCTTTCTGGGTATTGCAGTCCACCGAGTCCTTTTGTTACTTTCGTTGCCCGTCTTTGAACCTGTTTAAGCTCTACAATGTCTTTCCTGTGCACTGGTGCCCAAAACTGTACACAATATTTCATGTGTCGTCTGTCCAATGATTTGTAGCAAAAATATTGTTCTCATCGTGTGCATCTATGCTCCTTTTAGTACATCGTATTTGCCCTAGCAGCTGCTGCCTGAAACTGGCTGCTACAATTAAGTTTACTGTCCACTAAGATTCCCAAGTCGTTCTCTGAGTCACTTTTACCTAGTTTTTTTCCATTTAACAGGTAAAAATGGAATGGATTTTTCTTTCCCATGTGCGTAACCTTGCATTTATTAGGGTTCTGGCCAAGACAGCACAGTATGCATACAACGGTTTTGTAAAATAATTAAACAAAAAAACTTAACAAGAACTGTATCCATTTAAGAAGATTCCGTTTAAAAAGGTCCAAAATATGACTGAAACATACCTTTAAATGGAATCCACAATCATGTAATCTAAATTCAGAATTGATTAATAACTGTGACGCCGGACAAATTTTAAATCATGTTTTTTTGATAATTACTAACAGAACAATAACATTTTGAAAATCTACTCATTAATCATTTAAATCTTTCTTTAGTTAACCAAGGAGTGTGGAACAGTAAGCTGCCCATGGCTTTATAAAAAAGCATGGTTGAACAACCGCTGTAACTTCAATTACTTCACAATTAAGTTAATTACAAAACTACCTACATTTAACATCAGGCATCTATTGCAAAAATTGTTGATATGCCATGAATGCGTTAGATCGAATTACATGATTTTTATATTGTGGCCCCTGGAAGTGGTATAACCACTTGGCACCAAGACAGGAAAACATGTTTCACCTCTGACAGTTGGAAGCACTATATATATATAAATATATATATATATTATATATATATTTATATAATATTATATATACTATATATATTATATATTTTATATATTTTAATTTATTTTTTTATCATAGGTAGTATAGGTAGCAGTAGTCCCCATTGCCTGCAATGCTCCTCCATGGGGTGGACATCCTGCAAACATTTCTTTCTTTGGATTTGCAAATGAATCTTATTGTTTCTTGTATCACTATTCACGGAAAGTGATGAACCAATATGTGTCTTTTTAAGGCTAACAAGGCTGATTTTCCAACCATATAATTCGCTTTTGTTCATCCAAAATTGCATCTTTTACTATGCAGAGAAGGGAATCTGTATCACTCCAGGTATCAGGATACACAGTGCTGTACAAACAGGGCGAGGAATCAAGCTCAGCCTCCTCCCTCTGAGCACACTCCAGTAGCAGATCTTCACATTTTCCCCACCATTGTCGTGTTTTTCTAAAAATTAAAGTAAGAGCTATCAAAATTGGAAAATGTCATAAAAAGACAAGCAGAAACATTAAGCCATTTTTACAGTATACCATCAAATCTAAAGAACCCTCACCCAAGTGACAATAATAATATTATTTAATAGGTAGCTACAGTGCTGATATGAGAGAATATATTTTTCATCAAACCCACAATACAAGAGAAATATATAAACAATACCAATTTTACACAATAAAACAGTTGCACCTGTTACAACTAAATATCCTGCAAAAAGGTAACTAAAACACATTTGCTAGTTTTGTATAAAATAATTAAAACAAACTTCACTTGTAACATTTGTAACTGAATAGAGCTGAACTGAATAGTCTTTCACACTAATAAACATCACATTAATATACGTTAATATTTATACCATTTTCCATTAAAAAATTGTAATGCTGCAGTTTTGTATAGTTCACATATCTAGATTTTTTTAATCTAATTTTTGAATCATTTTTTGAATCTATATTTCATCAGTATTACCAAAACAACAATAAAAATTGTAAATGTTGACAAAAAATGGAACAAATATTAATGAAAAAATACAACTTAGAACAACATACTAGGGCTGGATTAACACTGTGGGCCTCATGTATGAAAACTGTCTAGGTCTAAGACTTTCTTTGTTGCCTATAGCAACCAATCAGAACTCCCTTTTCATTTCGCATAGATGAAAAGGGAGTTCTGATTTATTGCTATGGGCAATAATCAAAGTCTTAGACCTAGACAGTTTTCATACATGTCCCTCTATGGTTTTGACATCTAGGTTTAGGTTACAAATACTATTTAAAAATGCGAGTGAAGCCTACGCAAAGAAAAAGTATAAAGGAAAGGATTGTACTTCTTTTATGTTTTGGACCAGGCTCAGACTGGCCCATAGGAGAGCTCGAGAAGCTGCCGGTGGGCCCCTGAGCATGTTAAGCCTGGAGCTTAAGTAGAAAGGGAGAAAAAGAGAGGCAGAAAGCAAGAAGTATGTACAAACTGCAGTCATGTACAGTAACTGTACAGTGGGCCTCAGGAATCAACTCCACTGGTGAGCCCCAATCTGAGACTGTTTTAGACCCATTTCTGGTTTTGGATTACAAAAAAAGCTGTATTATGTAGTTCATTTGTATTTTCATGAAGAAATAAATGTGCCCTTACTAATTTGTACTCTGCATTGATAAAAATGCATGAATTACATTAAGTTACATCAGAAAAACTTTTCATGACTGATTATATAATTAATAAGTTTTTGCTAGTTATATTTGACATTTTTGGTATCCCAGATGGTGAAATTTCCAATTGGTATATTAATACTCAAACATCTTTTTAATCCAACTGTCTTTTAGATAATAATACAAGCACCAGACAGCTCAAAATAATATGGCGCTTACTTGTAATACAGAAAACATACTCTGCTATTCTGACCATGCCATCCAATAGCCACAGTTTAGAAGCAGCATCCCACATAATTGGGCCATTCTTGCTCACCCTGTAACTATGTATATGCTTTAGGGTGAGTTCACATTTTGCAGTTAAAAAAGCATAAAAAATACAAGCACATTTTCACCTGTGTTCCAAATCAGACTTACAGCTGAAACCAGAAGTTTACATGCACTATATAAAAAGACACATATGCATATTTTTCTCACTATCTGACATGAAATCAGAATACATCTTACCTGTTTAGGTCAATTAGTATTACTAAAATTATTTATATTTGACAAATGCCAGAATAATGAGAGAGAATTTTTTAAGGCATTTTTATTACATTCTGCAAAGTAAAACGGTTATATACATTTCATTAGTATTTGGTAGCATTGTATGACTTGGTTCAAATATTTTGGATATCCTTCCACAAGCTTCTCACAATAGTTGGTAGGAATTTTGGCCCATTCCTCCTGACAGGACTGGTGTAACTGAGCCATCTTTGTAGGTCGCCTTGCTCGCACCTGACTTTTCAGCTTTGCCCATAAAATGTAGAGCTTTGTTCCTGTGTATATTTGCAAACATTCATCTGTCTTTTATATATTTATTTTGGAGTAATGGCTTCTTCCTGGTAGATTGGCCTTTCATCCCATGTTGATACAGTACTCGTTTCACTGTGGATAATGAAACAATCTTACCAGTTTCCACCAACATCTTCACAAGGTCTTTTGCTTTTCTTTTTGGGTTGATATGCACATGTCAGACAAAAGAACATTCATCTCCGAGATACAGAAGCCATCGCTTTCCTGAGCAGTATGATGGCTGAACATTCCCATCTTATTTGTACTTGCATATAATTGTTTGTATAGATGGAAATTGCACCCAAGGATGATCCAGACTTGTGCAAGTTCACAGTTCTCTTCCTGATATCTTGCTTGATTTCTTTAGGCTTTCCCTTGATGTTACACACAGAAGCAGTGTGAATTAAAATACATCCTCAGATGTTGCCAGTAAACCAATCAATAGCTTCCAAAGACGTGAGATCAGCATATGGGCTGTCCCAAATTGTTTAAAGGCATAGTAATCCTAGTGTACGTAAACATTTGACTTTGCAGAAAGTAATAAAATGCCTTGAAAAATCTCTCTTATTATTCTGGCATTAGGCAAATATAAATAATTTTGGTAATTCTAATTGACCTAAAACGGGTAAGGTTTATTCTGATTTCATGTCAGATAATGAGAAAAACATGCATATGTGTATTTTTATATAGTGTATGTAAACTTCTCATTTCAACTGTATTTACAAAAACAGGCAATAAAAAAAGAGAAAAAAATCTTTTTGAAAACATGTACTTTTTAGGGGCTTGCATTTTTGATGCATTGTAGTGCCGATATATTAATTGACCATCCAGAGTCCATATTGAAAGTCAGAAATTCTCAGGGTTATCCCTTATGCTTGTAGGATCTCCTGCAGTAGCTGCGTATGCTGCTTGGACTGTAGGGAGATCATCTTGTCTGGTAGCTAGATCAATAAATACTACCAGTAGAGCCTTAGAAGATACATTATTAGATATTCAAAGTTACCGCAAAGCTATTTTACAAAATAGAGCAGCTATAGATTATTTGTTATAATTGTATGTATTGTTTTAACTTGTAAGATCAAAGCCGGGATCTGCAGTCTCAGATAGAACAGTTAATGGTAAATGGTGGGATTGGTTATTTTCTTGGTTACTTGATCTTGGTTATTTACGCTATAGATTAGGAGTAACTTTTGCTATAATCTATGCGTGTATCGCCTTCTGCTGTTGCATACAATGTATCCCCTCTCTTGTGGCAATGTTTCACTCACCTATTACTGCCACTCCCTGGGGATATGGCAATACATATAGGTCAAATATGGATTCTAGATGACCAAGGGTGGAATGTAATGCTAATAGGTTATTTGGCCATCAAGAATCCATATTGTTTGGATCCCTTTAAGACAGCTTGGTTTAACTCATATAATAAAGTAACTTTCTTAGTGACTGCAAGAGTTAGTAAAAACAATATCTGTTTATGTATTCTTATCACATAGTTGTTTGGTGAGAAGAGTATTCCTACCAGGAGTCTTCATCACCTGGTCTCATTATCACATAGTTTTCTTATTATTTCACAGTTTCGGTATCCATGTTGCCAGGAGTTTTCTGACATGTTTCTCATCCAATGATGGCTTTGTCCGGTGTAAGATGACCTCTCGAGAACTGGCCATTCAAGAGGGAGATGTTATATTGGACAAATGTAACCTATCAGAGTTTGTGTAACATTTGGTTATGCAGGCATTTGTTTCAAATGAGATATAAGCTGGAGCACATAGTTGTGAGATCAGAAGCCATCTTGGACCGGGGACGCCTGTGTATATCCCAGGGGATCTCTCTGTTCTCACCGCTGATGGCTTCTCCAGCGGATGGAGAGTAAGACAGATTAGAAATCCTGGTGAGGTGTAAGTATGGCAGTGAATTTGAAGACCTGCGATGGTGACGCTAACTGGTCCTGGGGGCAGGAGATCGATTCATGTGCTTTAAAGTATGTTAACCCTTGTGATGCCCTGAGTTCTAAGACCTGCTATAGTGATGCTAACTGGTCCTTGGGGCAGGAGAATAGATTCAGTTGATTTACAGCGTGCAGTGTAAATAATGCAGTATTGTATTAGCTCATGGACCTGCCATAAGGCACTGGAGGATTCTGTGGTGAGAGACAGGTTGGAGTGTTTTATGGTATTGTGCTCATTAGTGACAAGTGTGAGTGCTTTACCTTATCGCATTCATCCAGTGAACCCGCCATAGTCAGGTCCAGGAGCCTTGGGGCAGAAGATGGGTGTTTGTGCTTTAACTTTGTTACTTATATGATGTAAATATGTGCTTTGCTTCTGTAATCTATATTATGCAAAAGTATACACAATATCACACTATCTTCCTATAGTCTTATGTAATCACAGTTCTTCATATAATAAAGTTTATAAAGCCTTTGGTGTTGCCTTCTTTAACCCCTTCCCGACATTGGGCGTATGCATACGCCCTAGCGGGAAGTGACTTCCCGCAAATGGACATATGCATACGCCCTGGCGATCGCGCGGGCTTGCGGGCGAGCCGCGCGCGATCGCGACATGGAACCAGCGGTAAATTACCGCTGGCTTCATGCCCCATCACCCCCGGCAGGAGTGAGCTCCGACCGCGGGTGAAAAACGCATCATAACCGCAGCCTGTCATGGCTGCAATAATGAAGGCGCAGGCAGGAGGAGTGAGCTCCCTCTGCCTACGATCGGCGAGGCAAGCGGCAGAGATGCCGCTCGCCCGTCTCCTACTGGACTCCCCGGATGCTTTCTGAAAGCATCCGGGTAGTCTGTGACGTCACCATGCCCACAAGGCAGTGTGGGCATGGTGTCACTAGTTGCCATGGCGACCTCTGCACAGCAGTAACGCTGTGCACAGATCGCCTCTTCAAACAGCAATCTAATGATTGCTGGTCCCCAATGAGGATTTGCTGTTACAAATCCTCACTGGGGAAAAGTAAAAAAATTTGTAAAAGTAAAAAAAAAAAGTAAAAAAGTAAAACATAAACACAAAAAATAAAATTAAACCATGTACACTGCCCTTTTCCCCTTTACAAACGCCAATCGCCCCAAAAAAGATCAAAAATAAATAAAGTACCCATATTTGGTATCGCCGCGTGCGTAACGACCCACCCTATAAATCTGTTATGATAATTAACCCGTACGGTGAACGCTGTAAAAAACAAAAACAAGAAACAGTCACAGAATTGCGATTTCCAGAATTGCGAACCCTGCCTTCCAAAAAACAGATTTAAAACTGATCAAAAAGTCTTGTCCCCACAAAAATGACACCAATAAAAACGTCAACTCATCCCGCAAAAAACAAGCCCCTACACAGCTCCGTACACAGAAATATAAAAAAGTTATGGCTCTCAGACTATGGCGATGCAAAAACGTGTTTTCCTTTTTGAATAAAAGTGTTTTTTATTGTGTAAAAGCAGTAAAACATAAAAAAAATACAAATTGGGTATCGCTGTAATCGTATCGACCTGCTGAGTAATACTAGCATGTCAGCTATACTGCACGGTGACCGCTGTAAAAAAATAAAAATAAAAAACTACCTGGAATGTTGTATTTTGTTCAAAATGCCTCACAAAAACCTTAATAAAAAGTGATCAAAGCGGCATATGCCCCCCATATTGGTACTAATAAAAACGTCAACTCATCCCACAAAAAACAATCCCATAATCAGCTCCGTATACAGAAAACTGAAAATGTTATGGCTATCAGAACAGGACAACATAAAAACGCAATTTTTTATAGACCTATTTCTATTGTGTAAAAGTAATAAAACATAAAAAACTATATAAAATCTATATCATTGCAATTGTACCGACCCCCATAGTAAAGATATCCTATCATTTATACTGCACGGCGAACGCTGTAAAATTGAAGCCCAAAAAACAATGGTGAAAATGCGTTTTCCCCTCATTTTCATAGCCCAATGCAAAAAAAAAAAATTGTAACACCTGTGCACCCAAAATGCACAATACACCCCTAGATGAGATCTATGAGGCGTGCTGAATCCAAAATGGGGCGGCTTCTGGAAGGTTTCACCTGTTCTGGTACTTTGGGGGCTTTGTAAATGCGACATGGCCCCACCAAAATCTGCGCTCCAAAAGCAAAATAGCACTCCCTCCCTTATACGCCCTGCCATGCGCCCAAACAGCAGTTTACACCCACATGTATGGTATTGCCGAACTTGGAAGAAATTGCGTAACAAAGTTTTGGGTCCTTTTTACCAGGATTCCTTGTAAAAATTAAACATTTTCAGCTAAAATTGCAGATTATTGGAAAAAAAATTTTATTTCATTTTCACAGCCTAACGCTAAAAAATTTTGTGAAACAACTGTGGTGTCGATGTACTCACTACACCCCTGTGTATATTCCTTAAGGGGTGTAGTTTCCAATATGGGGTCTTTTTAGAGGCATTTATTAAGTTTTAGCACTTTAGGGTGTCCGCAAACCTGAAATGGCCCCTAAATAAAATCGTAATGAAAATGAGACCCCAGAGTCCAGTAGGTGCTCCTCCTATTCTGGGGCTTGTGGTTGAGCCAAATAATGCACTAGGGCCACATATGGGATATCTCTGAAAACAGCAGAATCTGGGGAATCAATATTAAGTTGCATTTCCCTGATCACATTTACCGTATTCTTGTGAACAATGTATAAATATTGAAAATCTGAGAAAAAAGTGAAATTTCAAAATTTCACTTCCACTTTGCTTTAATTCCTGTGAAACACCTAATGGGTTAATAAACTTCCTAAATGCGGTTTTGAATACTTTAAGGGGTGTAGTTTCTTAGATGAGGTCATTTATGGGGGTATCTAACATACAGGTCAATCAAAGTCACGTTAGAACTAGACGGGTCCCTAAAAAATGTATATTGCAAATTTTCTTGAAAATTTGAAAATTACTACTAAATTTTTAAGCCCCCTAATGTCGTAAAAAAAAAAAAGACATTTAAAAAAATGATGCCAAACTACAGCAGACATATGGTAGATGCTAGTTATAAACTATTTTGAGTGGAATATCTATCTGTCTTACATGCAGAAATTTTTGAAGTTTGAAATTGGTAAATTTTTCAAATTTTTCACGATACTTTGATATTTTTCACAAATAAACAAGAATTTTTTGTACCAAAATTTCTTACTATCTTAAAGCACAATGTGTCCCGAGAAAACAGTCTCTGAATTACATGGATAGGTTAAAGTGTCAAAAAGTTATTCTCACATAAAGTGACACATGACAGATTTCAAAAATGGGGCTCTGTCAGAGAGGCCAAAACTGGCTCCGGCGGTAAGGGGTTAAAGCCTTACAGGACCCCTTAAGATAGTTGGCAAAACATGCATCGTGTGAACCCAGCCTTAGTAGTCAGATGCAAGGTGTTCAACAGTTTTTTTAGCATTGGGCCGTGAAAATGTGGAAAAGAAATGCAGTTCCGCCATTGCATTTTGGGGCTGCCTGACACAGGGGTTGAGATGGTACATTCATTAAACAAATTCAAGTTCTTGAAAAATATAATGTTACAGGTTATGGTTACTAGATTCTGCAAAGAGGACATTGATTTATTCTGCCATATTTGGGAAAGATTTTTTTCCCTTTTGTATAAGGTAATAGGATCTGGTTCTGGATCAACGCTGCAGAGTAGTGGGTTGGACTTGATAGACTGGTGTCTTTTTCCAGCCTTATCTACAATGTTCCTCTGTTACTTTCTTCTCTGTTTTTCAGAGCAGATGCTAAACAAGCATCTTTAAAGTCTCTTCCTCTACCAAGCAACGAAGATGCTATAGCTTCAGAGGCAGCCAGCTCACCAAGCCATGTGAAAAAAGAGGGAAACAAGAAGAAGCATTTATACCCAACTCAGCACGTTTATTGAGGTGGACACAGTAAAGCTATGGAAAAGAAACTCAGGTGGCACTATACTAATATTATTCCTGGAACATCGGGTGATATGAGTATTTTTTTCAATAAGTAAAATTAAAAAAATCTTTATCAGTTGGAGCTGTATTTAACCATGATAAATATTTTACACTTTTATAATATATGGACTTTTAGTGTAGTACAGAGCACTTTGGAAAGGTACATTTGCAGGTCTAGGTGTAATAATCTAAAGTTTCTTTCTTTCTTTCATGTCAAAACAATAAAATACTCTGAACACTACTGTTTCAGTGGGGAAAAAAGTATTTACTTAGCCACCAATTGTGCATGTTCTCCCACTTAAAAAGATGAGAGAGGCCTGTAATTGAAATCATAGGTAGACCTCAACTAGAGATGGGCGAATCGATTCTAACAAAGTGGAATTTGTTTAGAATTTCAGGAAAAATTTGATTCTGCACGAAGGCGAAGTTTATGGTGATTCGTGGGAACGAATCGTCTTTTTTTCTAAAATGGCCGCTAGAACATGGTGTGACATGGGGCAGAGAACTATGGGAGGAAGAAAGGAATGCCCTCAATGACATGTTCAGACATGTAGCCAATCAGCAACCAATGGGCTTCTGTGATGTCATAGCGCTATAAATACAGACGCCATCTTAAATTATGCCACTTGTCAGTGTGTCTCCTGTCAATAAGCATCTGGCTGCTGCAGAACTATATTGCACTCTGTGCAAAACAAATCAGTTTTTTGAGCTACTGGTGTGAAAGACCTTCATAAGTGTGTGTATCATATACACACCTGTTCCTGAACCAGCGTTTTTTATTTTGTTTGTTTTAGTTTGAGGGGTATTCCCTCCCTAATTTTCCGGGGTGGTTTTTTTTGCCCCCCAACACGCCTAATTCCACCCGGGTTTTTACTCTTAAGCTATTCTATTTTAAAACCAAGGGTTTAATTCTCCAATTGTTTTTGGGGGAGAATTTGAGTCAAATACGGGGTGTGTATTTCTTTTCCCCATACATCCGGGAAATCCACTGGTTTTCTGTAGGCAAATTTTATCCCAAAGGGGTTAAATTTTCTCCTTTTTTTTTGGGAGAAAATTTTAAAGTCCAATACAGGGGTGTGTTTTTTTCCCCATAAAACGCCGAAATTCCATCTCATTCATTCTGTAGGTATTTTTTTTTTATCCCAAAGGGGTTTTCCTTTCTCCTCTTTTTTTTGGGGGGTTTATTTAGTCAAATACGGGGTGTTGTTTTTCTGCCCCATACACACCTAAAATTTCCATCGGGTTTTTATTTTGAGGGTATTTTATCCCAAAGTGAATTTCCCCCCTTTTTTTTGGGGGAATTTTTCAAATACGGGGTGGTGAAATTTCTGCCCTTACATCCTAAAACCATTTTGCCATTCTTTAGGTATTTTTTCCCAAATTTAATTTCCCCCCTCTTGTTTTGGGGGGAATTTGTTCAAATACGGGGGGTGTTATTCTGCCTCAAAATACGTCGAAATCCATCTTCATTCTTATTTTTTAACCAAATTTAAAATTTAAATCCTCTTGTTTTGAAGTAATTTAATCAAATACAATGTGTAATTCTCCCCATACAAGCCTAAAATCCACAACTTCAACAGGGGGGGAAATTTAAAATCTGAGGCCAAATTTTAAATTTCCACTTTTGGGAGAATTCAGTGTAAAATTTTCATTTTTGGTGTATTAAACCCCCACTTAATCTAAAACCCACCCCTTTCAGCCCCTATTGGGATTTTGCAATCTGTGCAAACATTTTAAATTTTTTTCGCTTCTTGGGGTGGATTCGGGAAAAACGCTGATCCCTTTGGGGCCCCCCCCAAAAAAGTGGGGATTGCTTCATTAATTTTCCAACAAATCACTAATCTTTAAAACCCCTTCCTTTATTTTTCCAGGGGCCACTTTCTTTTGGTCAAAAAATCCATCATTGCTAAACCAAAAAAAACAGGAGTTGACCCAAAAAAATAATAAGAAAAATGGAATATTTGCATGCCCTTTTTTGGGGTTTGTATCCACCCCCTGATTTTTGGGCAAACCTAATTTTCAGACAACCCCGATCCCAAAAAAAGGGACCATGTCAAACACCTTATTTTTCCTCCGAAGACACAATTTTGGGGGTTTGTCCTTTTCTTTCCCTTCACAGTTTAAAAAAGGGGGGGGAAAACCAAACATATAGAGTGGTCTTTTTGGCAAAAAAGCTTTAGTGGGCCCAAAAACCCGAGGGGAAAATGCCCCGTTTTGGGTGGGGGAAACAAAAGATTGGGCCACAGTTTGGGCAAAAATTACACAGTGTGGAGGGGGCAGGCAGCAACAGCAGAGAAGCATCGGGCCGGGAATGCACAAGGGCCCATTTTTTTTGGGAGGGCAGAAAGCTAGGGACATAATGAAGAGGTTTTTGCAACCAGCTTTAAAGCCAATAATGACATTTGACAACCCGGGAGGTGACACACACAGAAAGAAAGACCTAAGTGTAGGTGGAAAGCACATCAAAAAGCAAACATAAGGGCCCATGAAATTTGGGGAGGGTGTGGCAATACCAATCCCTTTTTAAGAGGGTAGGGTGGTAAAAGGGAGCACGGGCAAAAGTTTGGCATCAGCGGGGGCAGCTTTCAAAAAAGAAACAGAGAAGGTACCAGAAAATCCCCCCTTTTTCAGGATCTCCCCCAGGTGCACTGCGGGTGGTACTAAATCACTGGGGGGGTTGAAGAAAGCTGCTCTCAACAATTTCCAGATTTCAGGCTGCTGATGGAGCTGGTACTGCTCTTAGTCCCCCATCCCCTCACACAAACCGTTGGGGGGTACATGAAAACTTTAGGGAAACCCCCTGATCAGACAAAAATAAAAGGATGGGCATTTGCAGATAGGGGAGCGGGCCCAACCCGACTACTTTTGGATTTCTCTATATACTTGAGTTTGTCCTATGTCTTTGGGAGGGGAAAAAATTTCCCCCCCTTTTTTGGGCTGGGAGCGAGGGGCCAAGACGGGGGAAGCCCCAAATTTAAACCCTCCCGCCCATTGGGGACTATTCAGCCCGTAAAATACCCAAACAATTAGCATGCCCGCGGGGCCCCTGCACAATGACTCCTTTATTTACCTCTCCTCCATCTTTCCCCTGTATACGGCCCTGGGGTGGGCGGGGGGTTAAACTCCTTTTACTTCCCTTCATCTCCCTCTTTCTTTTCCCTTTGCTGCTCCCGGCCTCCCTCCTTCCCCCTGGCCCAGAAAAATCCCTCATTTCAACAGACCCCAAACGACTCCCGACTCAGGGTTTCTTTCAAGGAGCTGATACGCCCTTTCAACCCCAAACCCCCCACCGTAGCCCCCCCCGCATGGTAAATGAGCGCGAGGACCTGCCGGGAGGGGTGGGCCTGGCGCAAAAAGATCTCTCTACCCTTACCAATGGGTACACCCTCCCCTGCTTGGAGCTAAATTTAAAAAGGGGGGGGGGGGGGGGGAGGGGCGGAAGGGGGGGGGTGGGGGGGGGGCGGAGGGGGGGGGGGGGTGGTGGGTGGTGGGGGGAGGGGGGGGGGGGGGGGTGGGGGGGGGGGGGTGGGGGGGGGGGGGGGGGGGGGGGGGGTGCGGGGGGGGGGGGGGGTTTTGGGGGGGGGGGGGGGGGTGGGGGGGGGGGGGGGGGGGGGAAAGGGGCGGGGGGGGGGGGGGGTGGGGGGGGGGGGGGGGGGGGGGGGGGGGGTGTCGGGGGGGGGTTTTTTTTTTCTTTTTTGGGGGGGGGGGGGGGGGGGGGGGGGGGGGGGGGGGGGCGGGCGGGGGGGGGGGGGGGGGGGGGGGGGGGGGGGGGGGGGGGGGGGGGGGGGGGGGGGGGGGGGGGGGGGGGGGGGGGGGGGGGGGGGGGGGGGGGGGGGGGGGGGGGGGGGGGGGGGGTTTTTTTGGTTTTTTGTGGGGGGGGGGGGGGGGGGGGGGGGGGTTTTTGGGGGGGGGGGGGTTTGGGGGGGGGGGGGGTGCGGCGGGGGGGGGGGGGGGGTGTGGGGGGTTTTTTTTTTTTTTGGGGGGGGGGGGGGGGGGGGGGGTTGGGGGGGGGGGGGGGGGGGTTTGGGGGGGGGGGTTTTGGGGGGGGGGGGGGGGAAATGATTGTTATAATTGGGCAAATTGTTTCAAAAAAAAAGGGATTTTAATTAGTTTTGTTAATTTAAATTAAAGTGGGATTTTTCCCCCCGGGGAAAAAAATTTTAAAATTTTTTTTTTTAAAAAATTTTTTTTTCCTTGTATAAATTTTCCCGGAAAAAAAAAGGGGGGGGGAAGGGGGAAATTTTCCAAATTGGGGGGCAAAAATTTTTAACCAAATTGGGCCCCCTTTTTTTTCAGCCCAATCCCCCTTTTTTTTTCCCCCCCCTTTCCCCCCAAGTTGGTTTGCGCCACCACTCCCAAACCCCCCCCTCCCTTTTTAAAACCAAACCCGTTCGCAAAACCCCAATGCCCCCATTTTTTTTCCCCCCCTCCCCAAAAATATTCCCCCATGTTTTTTCCCGCAAAATGCACTTATTTTTCCCGGGGGCCGAACGGCCGGGGGGAGCCAATAAATGACCCCCCCCCGGGAACCAAAAATTTTTTTCTTAAAACCCCGTTTTTGGGGGTTTTTTAGATTCATCTGGGAAAAAGGGGATCCTATTTAAAACCTTCAGAACCTTTGGGCTTGGTCACACAGGGCCTCGAGACACCAAGCTCGGGCCCGGGGAGGCCCCTTGTGACTCCCTTACTGTCTGGCCTGTGCCTCCCGGGAAACTACAATTTTTCTTTGACGCTAAAAATGGGATTTGGCCCCATCGCTTCTTTCCACTGGGCTAACATTCCTTGTCAGCTTGTTCCCACTTCAGTTATTGTCATTTTTGCCCCTGTAACTGCCCGGGAATGAAGGTAAGCATTCTAATAGCGGTGGGCCCCATCTGCATGTCAAACTAAAACACAGTAATTTTATCAAACCAAAACCCCGCTCCCTTGCATATCTAGAACGCACAAATTTTACAACACCCACACTCTCTGCAGCCAGGAAATGCGTTTTTTTTTTTTCATTTCCCGTGAAAAAATTCACGAAACATTATTCAGAAAATTGGGGGAACTGGAAAACGAATTTGAAAAATTCGCCCCTCTCTTACCTCAACTTTTAAGAAAAATAAAAACAAATCCAAAAACACATTTCTGATTTGAAAGAAATTTTTTGCAAATTATGGAAAAAAAAGTATTTGGTCAATAAAAAAAATTATCTCATATTTCTTATTTATTTTGTTGGGAATGAAGGTCAAAAAAAATTTTTTGTAAACTTCACAAGGTTGGGACACACTGTTTTCTGGATGTTTCTCATTCCTCCTGCGATCTCCTCCAAGCAGGGTGTTTTTGGGGGTGTCGCTGGGGGAAAATGGCTTCCAACTCCCTCCGAAGGGTTTTTAATGGGGTTTTAATTTTAAGACGCTACACCACTCCAACTTGAAAAGCTCTACAACCACTTCTTTTTTCCTCGTAGTGTGCTTGGATCTTGTCATGCTGAAAACCCCGCCCCTTTCATCTTTAAAACCCCGATGGAAGGGGGTTTGCCTCCAAAAACCATGTGCATGGCCCAATTCATTCTTTTATTACACGGGTCTTTGTCCTGGTCCCTTTGCAGAGAAAAAGCCCCCAAACAGATTTCCACCCCCATTTTTCACATAGTATGATTTCTTTGATGCAACCACTCCTCTCCTCCAAACCCGATTTTTTTTCTCCAACATTTTACTTTGGTTTCATCTGACCATATGACATTCTCCCCAAAACTTTTCTGGGTCATTCAAATGCTCTCTAGCAAACTTCAATGGGCCCGGGGAGCTGTTAAGCAGGGGACACTCTGGCACTGCGGGTCCCGCTTCCGGGGGCGAGTGGTTACTGATGGTAGCCTTTGTTACTTGGGCAAAACTCTCTCAGTCATTCACTAGGGTTTTCCCCCTTTTGGTCCTGGGATTTTGCTCACCGTTCTTCGATCATTTTGACCCACGGGGTGAAACTTTCTGGAACCCAATCGACGGATTACAGGGGGCTTATACTCTTTCCTTTTTTTAATTTTTGCTTCCCCAGTTTATTTCTTCACACCCAAACTGCTTGCCCATGCAGATTCATTTCCACCGTGCAAGCTACAATTTTGTTTCTGGGGGCCTTTTGACAATTTTTTTGGTCTTCACCATATTTGGATTTTGGAGTGTGACTGTTTAGGTTTTTGGCCCAGGTGCTTTTTTTACGATAACAAGTTCAAACAGGTGCCTTTTAAACCCCTTCCCCCCGGGAGCCATTTTTTGGCCTCTTGACAGAGCCCCTTTTTTTTAAATCTGTCATGGGGCATTTAGGGAAAGAAAACTTTTTGCCCTTTAAACCCTTTTCCCATGTGATTCAGAGTTTGGGTTTTTTTGGGGACACATTGTGCTTTAAATAGAAAGGGGAAATTTTGGTAAAAAAAATGCTTGTTTTTTTTGTAAAAAAAATATAAAAAAAAAGGGAAAAAAAATTTAAAAAAAATTTACCAATTTCCAAACTTAAAAAAAATTTCGGGCATGTAAGCCCGATTGTATTCCACCAAAAATAGTTTTAAACTAGAAATTCCCCCCATTATTTTCTGCTGTAGTTTGGATCTTTTTTTTAAATGCCCTTTTTTTTTTTTACGCCCATTAGGGGGCTTAAAAATTTAGTAGAAATTTTTTAAAAAAATTTTTTCAAAAAAGTTTGCAATTTACTTTTTTTAAAAAATTTTTTTGACCTGTATGTTAGATACCCCCATAAAGGGATTCATCAAAGAAACTAAAACCCCCTTAAAGTTTTCCAAAATGCTTTTTAGGTGTTTTTTAAACCCCATTAGGTTTTTTACAAAAAAATTTAAAGCAAAGTGGAAGTAAAAATTTAAAAAATTTTTACTTTTTTTGCAAAATTTCCCCTTTTTTTATACATTATTCCAAGAATAGGAAAATGTGATCGGGGGGGGAAAAAATGCAATTTAAATATTGATTCCCCCAGATTTGCTGTTTTCAGAATACCCCCCATAGGGGGCCCTAGTGAAAATTTTGGGCTAACCCAACCCCCAGAAAAGGAGGACCCCACGGACTTTTGGGGGTCTTTTTTCTTTACGTTTTCCCTTTTGGGGGCCCCATTTCGGGTTTTTGTGGACCCCCCAAAGGGTTGCTAAAACTTAAAAAAAAGCCCCTAAAATCCCCCATTTTGGAAAACCTACCCCCCTTAAAGGGAATAAAAAAAGCGGTGTATGAGTATATTGACCCCACAGGTGTTTCAAAAAATTTTTTTAGCTTTTTGGCGGGTGAAAATGAAATAAAAATTTTTTTCCAAATTTTCTGCAATTTTAGCTGAAAATGTTTAATTTTTTCAAGGCCCCTTGGTAAAAAAGGCCCCAAAACTTTGTTACGCAATTTTTTCCAAAGTTCGGAAATACCAAAACTTGGGGTGTAAACTCTTTTTTAGGGGCATGGCAGGGGTAAAAGGGGGAGGGAGTGCTATTTTGTTTTTGGGAGCCGTTTTTGGGTGGGGCCATGCCCGCATTTCCCAAACCCCCCCAAAGTCCCAAAAAACAGGGGGGAAACCTTCCGGGAAGCCCCTTTTTTTTGGGGTTCAGCACGCCCTTTGATCTCATCTAGGTGGATTTTTGCTTTTTGGGGTTTTGGCAAGGTGTTAAAAAATTAATTTTTTTTTTTTGTTTTGGGCCTATAAAAAATTGAGGGGAAAACCCAGTTCCACCATTGTTTTTTTGGGGCTTCTTTTTTTACAGCGTTCCCCGTGCAGTTTTTTTTATGGGTTTATCTTTACTAATGGGGGTCGGTACAATTGAATTGAAATAGATTTTATATATTTTTTTTATGTTTTATTACTTTTCCCAAAATAGAAATGGGTCTAAAAAAAATTGGGGTTTTTATGTTGCCCTGTTTGATAGCCATAAAAATTTTCAGTTTTTCTGAAAATACGGGAGCTGATTTTGGGTTTTTTTTTTTTTTTTGTGGGTTTGAGTTGACGTTTTTTATTATACCAATATGGGGGCATATCCCCGTTTTGGACCCTTTTTTTTAAAGGTTTTTGTGAGGCTTTTTTAAACCCAAAATAAAAAATTTTCCAGGTATTTTTTTTAAATTTTTTTTTTACAGGGCCCACCTGCATATTTTCTGCCCTGTAGTTTTAACCGCAGGTTGATACGATTACAGCATATCCAATTAAATTTTTTTTATTTTTTACTGCTTTTACCAATAAAAACACTTTTTTTTCAAAAAGGAAAACACGGTTTTTTCATTTGCCCCTAGTCCCGGGGAGCCCTAAATTTTTTATTTTTTTTGTGTACGGAGCTGTGTAGGGGCTTTTTTTTTCGGGATTAGTTGATGTTTTTATTTTAATCATTGGGGTTTGGGGGGAACCCAAAACTTTTTTAATTTAGTTTTAAAAAACCCTTTTTTGGAAGGCAGGGTGAAAAAAAAATACTGCAATCCCCAGTTGTGTTTTTTTTTTTTTTTGTTTTTTAAAAGCGCTCACCGTTCAGTATCCAGCCTTTAGCTTTTTCCTCTGGGGCGATCGAAATTTTGGCGATACCCTATTTATTTAGTTTTTTTAATTTTGGAAACATTTAAAAAAAAAAAAAAAATGTTTTTTTTTGTGTTAAATTTTAAATTTATGCATCGTGTTTTCTGAGAGCCCTAACTTTTTTTATTTTTCCGTATACGTGACGTTAAGGAACTTTTTTTTTCAGGATGAACTGATGTTTTTTAAATTTTTTACAACTTTTGGGATTTTAATGAGTTTTTTATCCCCCTTTTTATTCCATTTTATTCTGCAGGGTTTTACAAAAACGCAATTTTTGTGCGTTTTTTTTTTGGGTTTTTTACGGGGGTTTCCCCCCTACGGGTTTAATTAATGTGACAGATTTATAGGGAGGGTCGTTACGCACGTGGCGATACCAAATATGGGTACTTTATTATTTTTGATCTTTTTTGGGGGGATTGGGGTTTGTAAAGGGAAAAGGGCAGTGTACATGGGGTTTAATTTTTTTTTTTGTGTTTGTGGTTTTTATTTTTTTTTCCCCTTTTTTTTTTTACTTTTTCACATTTTTTTTTCTTTTCCCCCGTGAGGGTTTGTAACAGCAAAAACCCCCTTTTGGGAACAGCAAACATTAGGGTTGCTGTTTTAAGAGGGGATCTGTGGGACAGCGTTTCTGGGTGGGAGAGGTCGCCATGGCAATAGTGACCCCCAAAAGCCCACAAAAGCCCTTGTGGGGGATTGGGGGACGTCCCAGACTACCCCCGGGTTTCTTTCAGAAAGCATCCGGGGATTTTCCCGGGAGGGGACGGGCGAGCGGCATCTTGCCGCCCCCCAACTTGTAGGCAAGGGGGAGTCCCCTCCTTCCCGCCTTTCGCCTTCTTTAATTTCGGCCCCTGAAAAGGCTGCGGTAATTGATGCGTTTTTCAACCGGGGACCGGAGCCCCACTCCCGGGCCCGGGGGGGATGGGGCATGAAGCCACGGGAATTTACCGCTGGTTCCATGTCGCGGGTCGCCGCCGGGTCGCCCCCCAAGCCCGTGCGATCGCCAGGGGCGTTTTGCATTTCGTCCATTTGCGGGAAGTCACTTCCCGCTAGGGGGGGGAAACATAGCCCCAAAGTCCCGGGGAAGGGGGTTTAAACAGGTTAAAAGAGTGGGGGAACCTTTAAAAAAGAACTTACGGGCTGTGAGGGGTCAGAAATTTTTGCTTTTTTGTAGGGGACCAAATACTTATTTTCCAAAATAATTTTTTTAAATAAATTCTACCCAAAAACGACAAGTGATTTTCGGGGATTTGTTTTTTTCGTTTTGTCTCCCCATTTCTTGGGTTCCTTTGATTTTCCAAATTTCAGGGGCCTTTCCATCTTTTAAGTGGGAGAACTTGGACAATTGTGGCTTTACTAAATACCCTTTTTTTCCCATGTATGCATCAACTTGTGTTGGAGCTTCTTTCTTCCCAACTGTTAATGGCTTCTGTTAATTGTAACCACAATGTCTGTGCAAGTAAGGGTGCTTTCCCCCCCCCCCCCCCCCCCCCACCCCCCCCCCCCCCCCCCCCCCCCCCCCCCCCCCCCCCCTAGCCCCCCCCCCCCCCCCCCCCCCGAGCAGTTTTAAAGGGGTTTTTTTGGGTGTGGTTTTTTTGCAGAAAGGCCCAATAGTTAAAACAAAACATTTCGCACAAAAAAAAATATAAAAAAGCAAACCCAAAAAAACTCTGTGTGGGAAAAGGATCCTAAGGGCCCCCCTTTAAAAAAAACAATTTTTACTTAATGTACAAAAAAAAAAAACAAAAAAAAAAATTTGGGCCCCCTGAAAAAAGTATTTTTCCCAAAATTAGAATTAAAATGTTTAAAAGTGTTGTTGTCCCAAACCCCGAGTTTCCGGGAAAACAGTACTTTTTTTTTTTGGGCCCCCTTTTTGGGTTTTTTTTTCCCCCCTTCCCCGAAACAAAAACCCCTTTTTTAAACCTTTTTATTTCCTTTACATAAAGAAAGGGGTTTTATTTTTTGGGGACAAGATGTAATTTTTAATGGGGTTTATTTCAGTGTACTATAGAATAAACTTGGAAAACCGAGGGGGGGCAGAAAGTGGGAAGTGGGAATTTTGGGTTTTTTGGGGGTTTTTTTTTAGGGCGTTTTAATCTTTGGGATAAAAAAAATGTGTTAACTGAAATTTTTTGGTTTAAAACGAATCCCGGGAATTTCAAACATGTAAGGTTTGTATCAAAAAAAAAACCCAAAAATTTCTATTTTTTAAAAATTTTTTCCACGGAACCCCTTTTTCTTTATTAAAACTTTTTGTACTTCCACCTATGGACTTGAGGAGGGAAAACATCAACTTTTTTTTATACAATTTTTTTACATTTTAGGGTTTGGGGAAATGACCCCCAAAAAAAGCAATTTTTGTCGTTTTGGGAATTTTTTTTTTTAAGGTGTTCAGGTTCCAGGTGCCATGTAAACTGGCGATCTCGCCGTGCACCGTTTCTCATTCACTGCGGCGTCTAATAGGTTAAACAGCACGGAATGGAGTCAGCTGCAATAACCCACCATCTGTGTAGCAGGATTGTGCCGCAATCCCGCTATATAGTCCCTTACCGACACCAGGACCTATTATTACGTTCAATGTCAGTAAGGGGTTAACCATGTGTGTCTATAACATTGCATGTCATTTGATGGTTTTTTTCCTGTTAACTTACAGGTTTACAGCAATAAATTGAGAGGGTTGATTCATGTACAAAAATATATGTACTCTTACCTTAATTTTTTAGTACTCTTTTCATTTAGAGGGATATGTAGAATGATAGGATATATCCCCACACGAATCAAAGCAGAGAGACAAGAGAGTCCAAGTTCCAAAAGGCAGTGCGCATTCTGCATTATAAAAGTATAAAAAAATATTACATCACCAATTCAGGGCAAATACTGATAAGTATAATAGCTATTGATTCACCTGCTGGGCTACTGCTTCAACATTCTGCCTAGTGAAATAGCAGTGCGTGATTTCTCCCTCCTTTTCACCGATAATGTCCCCACGTTGATATCTTGTTGCATATTCTGAATCTGTCAGGCACTCTGAAAATAACATATTTTGAACATGTAAATATAACACCTGAAATTGACTTTAGATCTTAAGATCCTCATCAAACTTTTCTGTAAGCAAGTCTAGTTTCCGCTATAGCAATCATTTACATGCCATTCAGTAATTCATTTACACTGTAAAAATTACATGCGCTAAATAGATTGTCGTGACTGTCTCATGGAAACAGAGGTTGAAGTTTGTGTATATGCTGTATTTTAGTGTACCTTTCTATATATAGTAGAGTCTTGTGCAGCCATTAAAGCAGCCTATGGGACCACACTGTGGCTTTCTTTTTCTGATGGTAAAATTATGGTACTTGGGAATTTACTAAATTCTGTGCCTGCAGACCATGTCTGACAAGTATTACAAATCTGTAGAAATCTAACCAGCACATTTTTGGTGATGTTGCTCTTTGTGTATTTTATATGAAAGCCTCCAATTTTTATTTACGAAAAAA
>JAODAL010001883.1:0-213223 GCA_025379985.1 Phyllomedusa bahiana
GGAGGGGCGGGGGGTGGGGGGGCCCCGGGTAACACAGACAAACTCTTTAAAGAATAAATGGGTATTTTGGGGCAAACCCCGACTTTTGGACATTGCTTTTCAATAGCTTTATTATTTAAAAGTTTTCTGTTAAAAAATTTCTTTGGGGTATTGGGCAGCCTGAACTTTTTAGCAGGGAAAACAGATCTTTTCCCAGAAAAGGGGGTTTTATTTTTTTTTGGGGGGCAAAAAATCCAAATTTTTTATTTCCTATTTCATTTCAGATAGGGTTTTTTTTTTCCCCTTTTTGGGGCCCGTCCGCTTTGGGTTTAAAAGAGGTACCTTGCGTTTAAATTTTAACCACTTTTGTAGTCACCCCCAAAGGGTTTGATAGGTTTCCAAAAATACCTTTTATTATATAACATTTCAGATTCGTTTTTTTTTTCACTTTGGCGCAGGGCCCCGTTGGGGTTTAAAGAGCCCCTTTCAGTTAAATTTGAATCCCCCTTTTTAGCACCACCCGGGGAAATTTTAAGGGGCCAAAATACCCTTTTTTTATCCTTTTACATTTCAGATACGGGGGTTTTTTTTAGTTTTGGGACAGGGCCCCTTGTTATAAGGTAAATTGCAGTTTAAATTTTTTTCCACAATTTTTGTATCCCCCCCAAAAAGGGGTTTGGGTAGGGCCAAAAAAACCCTTTTAAATTTTCCGTATACATTTCAAATACGTTTTTTTTTTTCACTTTTGCCCAGTCCCAACTTTGTTGATAGAGGTAAACCCTTTCAGTTTTAAAATTTTTTTCCCAGAAAATTTTTTTAACACCACAGCTGGGATTGATTGTGCCAAAGGAAAACCTTTTTTTTATCCGTATACATTTCAGATACTGTTTTTTTTCACTTTTGCCCAATCCAGCTTTGTTTTGGAAAACCAAACCCTTTCAAAAAATTTTAATCCAACAATTTTTGGACCAAATACAGGTGTATTGATAGGGGCCCAAAAAACCTTTTTTTGGCCCGTATACATTTCAATAGGTTTTTTTTTCACTTTTGCCCCGTCCCCGCTTTGTTAAAAAGGCAAAATTGCCTTCAAAAACCAATTTTTTTTTGATTAAAGGGGTTTGGGGAATAGCCTTTGAATTTGGGCCCTCTTTAAATAAGAACGTTTTAAAACTCTTCCCCTACCTTCCCAAATTTAAACTTTCGAACAGGAGCGAAATGCATTTAAGGCAGCAAAGAGGGGGGTAGGACATTTTAGAAGAGGTACGAGAGAAGGGGCCCCCTTTCCCGCTGGCACAAAACCAAGCCACGGGTTTTTTCCCTTGCGGGCCCCCAGGCCCGTCAAACGCTGGGGGCAGGGGCCCCGTGAATCTCCCGAAAAGAAAAAGCGTCGCCAATCTTTCTTCAGTGGTTAATGCAAAACCTTTCATCCAGCATTTTTTCCTCCCCACCCCCCATCACGGCCCCCAAATGGGCGTCATCACATCATCACAAACCTCCAAACATGAAGCCCAAGGGGCCCAAATTTTTAACTCCCTGTACCCATCACTGTGGAAAAACCTTTTTCCCAAAAACCTCTTTGTTTACAAAAAATGCGGGTGGGGTCAGAAGGCAATTTTTTAAAAAGATTAAGGGGGGCAAAAAAAGGGTATTTTGGGGCTCTCTGACGCCCCGGGACTGAGGGCCCTTAGAGGGGGGGAAGAAACCGGCAATCGCAGAAAACCCGGGCCCTTTGCGGAATGCCTTTCAGTCCTTTTTGCTTTACCCCAATCCCCAAAATGGGGCCATTTTACAAATTTGCATGCGAGCGCTTCATCACGGGTGATGAGGAAGACATGGGGAGTGTCAGGTACGGGCCCGCCTCAAAAAGGGGGGGGCGGGGCCCCCAGAAGTCTGCTGATATGATTCCCGCCAGCCACGGTCAGCAAAAAACCCCCCTCCTCCCCTTATTTGCCGCAAAAAAGGTTTCCCGGACCTCTCAAACCCCCGGCTTTTTTTGAAACAAGCCTCTGAAATTTACCCAGCATGTTAAGGCCCCCTTTTTTCCCTAAACCATAATTAAGGCAAAATTTAGGTTTTTTTAACCACCCCCAACAGTCTACACATCCGAAATGCATATTAAACGGGGGCAACACGGGGCCAAAAAAACCCAGACTGCCCGGGCCTCCAACCATGCACACCCCTGTCTCTGCCTCCTCCTCCCCTCCGCCCCCCCAACGCCCCCTAGCTCCCCTTTCTCCGGGTCATGATCGATTCCCCCCCGCTTCAGCCTCCACCGTCGCCCGAGTACCACCGCACCCCCAGAGACCCATCCTACCCCTTCCCCTCCGCCAGTTGGATGCCTGACCCGTACACCCCCCCTCTAGCACCACCCTTTCTTCCGGGTTGGGGAGCAAAAACCTAACCCCAAAACCCATCCCAGAGCCAAAACCCTGATGTGGGCATCCCGGGCTTTGGCCTTGAAATGTTGCCTTTCCGTCGGGGGGAAACCAGATGGTTCCCCCAGCGGGGCCCCTTCCTTTCCCCAATACCAGACCGAGCAGCATTTTTTTGCCAAAATGCCGCCCCTGCCCTGGCCACCCAGTGTTTCTAAAATTAAAAGCGCTTGTCGCTTGTGGCCGAAAAGCCCCATCGACCCCCCCGCACATGACTATAACACGGCCAAGCCGCTTTTCCTTGACACCACGGGGTGAGGGGGTGGAGTCCGGGGGTGAGGGTGGCTTCGGGTCGGCGCACCTCTTCAAAAAGCAGGGTGGTCAGGGCTTTCCCCCCCAAGTCCCTGACGGCATCACGTCCCCCAAGAAACCGGGTTGGTTTGAAAATTAATCGCCTTGGAGACCTCCACACACAGGTCGGGAGTTTGTGGACGCCCCGCAACGAGACCGACCCTGGCTTTGACAAGAACCGTCCCAGGAAAAGGGGGTGTGCAAACGGGCAAAATCTGCTGGCCCCCTTTAATCGGGTGGTGGAGCACACCCCTTCCCGGCACATGCCCATAAACCTTGTCGTTCAGGAAATTTTTAAAAGCTAACCCAGGTCGGGACTTCTGCTGAGGAAGGCTCGAGGTCTGAGTTCGCAATTCGCCGTTAGCACCTGCTTCGTCCCGCCTGGCTTGCGTTTGCAGCGTCAGCTCGGCCTCCCGTCAACGTTCCTTGTTGACGTTGGCAACATGCTGGAATTTCCCATCCTCCACATGCTCCAGCGATAGTGGCACGAGGCATTGCCATTACGCGTGTACGAAGTGACAATCGCCTGACAAGCAGCGGTGCGGAACTCGGGGTGTTGAGCCACCGTGAGTGGAGGACAGGTGAAAAGAGCGCTGCACTATCCTTGCCAGTTTGCAAAGAAAGAAGCCACAAAATGCGTAGTGCGGGACGATACCCTTGTCAGCATGAGCATTGTGGTGATCTTAGTTCTGGATAAGATCGTTTGGACTCTCTGAATGACAACATCAGGTTCCGCAGGATAGGAGGAGCGAGACGGAACGGAGCCTTTCTCTCCGTCGAATCCACAAGGCCCGACAGTTTATCAATTTTATTCGGTCTTCATTTGACAGTGGTTCGGGGTCAGGGCTAGTGCAAGGCGGCCCTGAGCTCTAGGGTGATCATTGAGGCAAGTCCAGGGCTGTGATGAAAGCTGTGCCGGAGGAAGTCGGAGGGGAGGAGGAGGTGGAGATATTCATGGTACAGTAGTTACTGACGTCCCTGGCCTTGGAAGCGGTTGGGGCGAATTTGAGGTGGAGGAGGAAGATGAGGAAGATCAGTTTGCTAGTGCCCTCGACCCAGGAGGCTTGGGACATCAAAAGCCTCCATCTCTCACATGAGTGCTTGGATGCTCATTTCTTCAAATCGATCCTCGCATTAAGGCCATCAAAATGAACAACGTTACTGGGTGGCCACCCTCCTGGATCCCGGTGGTACAAAAACAAAACTCAGCACTTTCTTCCACCCAACCAATAGAGAGTAAAATGCAGGAAATGGAGACCTTGCTCGATTGATCAACTGGAGGGCATTCTGTTGCGTCTGGCCTTCACGTTCCTCAAATGTCACGGTGGAACACACATCAGGACGTGAACAGCCAGTAGAGTGCAAGTAGCCGCTAGCGGCGAGCAGCAGCAGGCAAAGGTGGCAGAAGCTAATGGTGACCTATGGCCAATCTTTATTTAACACCTCACAACGCTATGCAATGCAGGGGAACACATCCAACACTCTAGACAGCTTAAGAACCATGGTGCACGATATCTCGCGTCTCGTACACACGATGTTTTGTAATGTGTTCCGGACCAATAGACTTCTGGGTATCCAAAATGGGACGAATGGCCCGAGGCTGCTCGCCACGGCCAATAGAGGTGTTTGTCTTCCAGCAGCAGCGTATATCTGATGCGGACCTTCAGCACAGTGGAGGATTTCATTAAGACAAAGCATACGCTTTCCACGTTAATTGGCTCGTTTGGACTTCTCATCAAGATGAATCAGGCATGGATCTCTGATGATGTTGTGGGCCTCAATTGCTTGAGGTCACCGACTAGTTGCCGGTCTTACTTCACATTACCTCTTCAAACAGAAATGGTCTCCTTAAAAACTTTTTTTTCACAATGATCATTTCTTACTCCAATTTGATTCCTCGGTTCCAAAGTTATTTGCTGGTTTTTGCGGTGTGAGGAGACAGTAAAAGACAGCACGGGTTTCATGAAACACCGTTTCCATTTACTCATTTTATCTTTAGAAGTCTTTCGCCATTGTCAATGGTCTTTGAGTTCATGTGTGCTGTGCGATACGCTGAGGTAATTATTGTCTTTGAAACCGACATGTGGCTTCTAAGTGGCATTTCTTCATCACACTTTTTTAATAGTGGCTGAGAAAGTCCATATTCTATAATTTTTGGGTCATGCTGCTTTGAATGCAGCAACACTCCGGTTCTATTTAAAAATTTTTGATTTAAAACAGAACAATTTCGTTTGCACAATTGTCAAAAGTGGCTCATGGGTCATGTTTTGAATATTTGGGGGCATTTGCTGTTGAAATGCGTGCTAGACTCAGGTCCTATTGTAAAAAATGTGTGTTTTAACGACATTTGTTATTCAAATTGACAAGAGTGGCTCAAGGGTGATGGAGACTGTCGAAAACAGGAATGGTAGTAGGACACTGTTAAAGGACACATATTGCAAAAAGATTGTTTTTGCAAGATCTTAAAGAGCTTAGCAAATCCCGTATTAGAGACAACCCATTTAATTACAATTAAAAAGAGAAACAAAGAACATGGAGGGATTCCATCCTATTTTCAAAATGTGTTTTTAGAATTAAAACTACTAAAAAACTTGCATGTACAAAATAGCTGTGTAAAAAAATTCTGCTTGAATTGTTACAAGGGGGTACAGGGAAGACTTGACCAGATGTTGGTTATTCAGAGGAATGGAATATGGAGCACAGACAGAGAACAAAGAACAGAGACAATTGTCCTCCAGCTCGTGAGGTAAAATGAGGAAAAAAGATGCCAAGGAAAAAAAGGGCACTGGGTGGAACAGGAGAGTTAACCAACCCAGTATTTCCAAGTGAAGCTCAATTGGTCCGCAATCATATGGAGGGCAAGCGCTACCCAGGTCTTGATGGTACTGAGGGAGGCTGGAGGTTTTCTCTACTCAACTTCTGCACTATGCATTCAGCTCGACTGTTTTCGTCTGTGCGTCATAAGGGCATTTTTACCGTGTAAATAGATGGACAGACGCTAGCCTGGGCTCTCACCGCAACCCATGTAAGTCTGGCCTTGGCAGCTGGACCTCCATGTTAACAGAATGGCTGACGGCAGCACTGGCTCTCACCGTTAGGGGCAATCAGGAGAGCTTCAAATTTCTCTAAAAAAATCAAAATTTTGAAAAAGGTGATTTTTTGTGGGGTTTAAAGTAATGTCAAAAAGGGCCCCAGGGCTGGACACAAATTGCACAATTTGAGGTTTTAAAATTTTTTGGGCTGGAGTCACTATGGGTCGCATCATTTGATCTCCAGGGGAGTCTGTCCCTAATCACTAAAGAAGGATTTGGAGGAAATGAAACCATTGAATTGATTGGCTGAATCACTCTCAGAAGCCAGGAGGGCAAATGTCTTCTCAACTAAGAAGTGTTTTGGGGATGATTAGGACATTTTTATTACTTATCAGGTGTGCGGATGAATTAACACATCTACACGTGTAAAAAATACCTTTAAAACTGCAGGGAGGTGTATGTTGTATGTTTCACACTTGAAAAAAAAGCAAAATGATAATAATGTAAAACATAAATAAAACTTCACTAAATAAATTCTGTAAACAAATGTCAGTTATCAAAAAATATACTAAATGACAGTCACTGTACAAAATAGCATAGTGCCAATTTGTGATCTGTGGGTCATAACAGGTTTAGGGGTCATGCTGTGGCCCAGGACAGGTATAGTCTATGTCCAGTGAAACTAAATGGTGGTTGAACGACTCCTTTTTCCGGCACTTTTTAAATGTGGGGTCATGCAGGTTTGGGGCTCATGCTGTGGCCCAGGACAGGTATAGTCAATGTCCAGTGAAACTAAAATGGTGGTTGAAAGACTCCTATTTCCGGCACTTTTTAATTTGGGGGTCAGACAGGTTTAATGGTCATACTGCGGTCCAGGACAGGTATAGTCAATGTCCAGTTCAATTAAAATGGTGGTTCAAATCATACTGCCTTCTGGCACTTTTTTAATTTGTGGGTCATGCAGGTTTAAGGGTCATGCTGTGGTGCAAGACAGGGATAGTGAATGGTCTGTGATTTTTTTTCTGTGGCGTTTATAACCTAAGTGTGTTGCCTAAGATCTAGCACGTATCCATTTGACTGTTGTGGATATTAATTCCAGCTTCTCCATCCCTGTTTGGGTGTAAGAATGAAGGTGTTGTTCCTCTCCCAAAGACTTTAATGGTCATCGGCGATAATCTATTATCGACTATCGGATATCTTATTGATAATTGCCGATATCGACTATCGACCCGTTGACGATAGTCAACGTAATCGCTCATCACTATACCTAACCATTCTCAGCAATCTCCAGCAGACCAGCACCAACATAACAGCAGTATTACTGAGTTTATAAGAATGTATTTATATAAAATAATATATGAAATATAAATAAATCCATACAGATAGCTGTAAGACAATGTCCTTTGAATGATACATCTAAATAATGGTCATATGGTGACCATATAGTAATGCTATACAAGAAACAATCACTGTACTGTTACTGACCAAACCAAGACCAGTATTATTAATGATACCGCTGTACACAGATCAAATAATGCCAGCACATCATGCCACATATCACCACCAAATAATGACCAATACCGCCACGTCATGACCACATATCACCACCACATAGTGACTGAATAATACCACCACACCTTGGCCACATATCACCACCACATAGTGACTGAATAATACCTCAACACCATGACCATATGTCACTACCACATAGTGACTGAATATTACCGCAACACCATGACCACATATCACCACCACATGGTGACTGAATAATACCATCACATCATGACCACATATCACCACCACATAGTGATTGAATAATACTGCAACACCATGACCACATATCACCACCACGTAGTGACTGAATAATACCACAACATCATGACCACATATCACCACCACATAGTGACTAAATAACACAACCACACACCATGACCATATATCACCACCACATAGTGACTGAATAATACCACAACATCATGACCTCATATCAACACTATTTAAAGTCAATGGGAGAAGATGCTTGGGTTAATTTTTAATCCTGTACAGGTGAGGAGGAGCTTTAATTACCCTCCATAACAGTAAACTGGATACGTGGACCAACTTAGTGAAGAAAAAAATTGAGAGGCTAAAATACTTCATTCCTCCAATGGCTAACTGCAAGACAGCTTGCAAGCAGGGGCGTAGCTATAGGAGCAGCTGTTACAGGGCCCTGCATCCTGAGGGGGCCTAAAAGCCCCTTTGACACATAGTAGATTTGGAAACGGTGCTTTATACAATTACTGAATCCCCAAAACGGCAAAAATGAACTTTTCTCCACTCAGAATAATTTTCACCAACCAACCACTATTTCAAATAGATTTCTTTGTATAGGAGATTTGGAAACGGTGCTTTATACAATTACTGAACCCCCAAAACTGCAAAAATGAACTTTTCTCCACTCAGAATAATTTTTACCAACCAACCAACCACCCACAAATGTTGCCAAATAACAGCTGGGTGTGGGAAAGATACAACCAGCAATACCAAACTACCTAACTATTGCTGTCTATGATTCCCTAAGCTTGCTGCACACTCTCCTAACTACCTAACTAATCTAAATAGCAGCTTTTTCTGCCGCTAATAAACAAGTCTTGTGCCTGCATGCAAGCAAGCAGAGAGCAGTTTGTACATTACAGAGAATGAGCTAAAAATGGCATTCAGAACGCAATACAGTAAAATATATATAACATGGTCATGTGATTTTAGCAGCCACTGAGAGCCCTACACCTCAGCGATGACGTTTTCGACACTTCTCTGTGCTCTGCACTGAATGGATGGCCGTCAAAGTTGCAGAAAGGTGCTGAATACTGTTAAAATGGCATGTCAAACGCCTCTTGAACTCAAAGATTTACTCGAAAGAACAGTAAAATGTTCGGTTCAAGAAATCGAGATGTTCGACTCGAACTTAATTTTTCTCGAACGGTTCGATCAACACTAATCACCACCACATAATGACTGAATAATACCACCACATATCACCACCCCATTTTGATTAAATAATACCACCGCATCATGACCACATATCACCACCACATAGTGACTGAATAATAATGCCATACTGTTAGTACATAAACACCACTATACAAGGACCAAAATCCCCACTATACAGTGATCATATAGTGGTAGATACAAGTTGTACACAGAAGCTCTGCAGAAATATAAGTGATAACAATGCAGTTACATCCAATGACTCACAGGTGATGTTTTCTCCACATGAGAGTTTGTTTATAAAAGTTGACTAGCATTTTTACTGGTCTCAATGTTCGTGTAATGTTTTGAGAAAACATTTAAAAAAACATTTAAAATGTTTAAGTAGGTTAAAACAGAATAAAAATGCTATTGTATTTTGGGTTTAATTTTTATGGATGTACGGCATGTATGTGTTAACTTTATTTATTTATTTTTAATAGTGTAAACGCTTTATTATGTGGGTCAGTACAACTATGGCAAAGCCAAACTTAGATGGTTTGTTATATTTTGCTACTATTAAAACATTTGCATTACATTGCCATATTCTAAGAGCCATAACTTGTATTTCTCCATCTACAGACCTGTGTGTAGGATTGATTTTGTAGGATTAGTTGTAATTTTATTAGAACTGTTTTGGGGTATACACAACATTTTGATAACTGTATTCCATTTTTTTCTCGAAGCGAGATGAGCAAAATATCATTCGGTTATTTTTTTTTATTCTCATGGAGTTTATAAATGGGGTGATTTATACCTTAGATCTTTATAGGTGGGGAAAAAACTGTTTATTTTTCATCGCAATATAATTCATATGACAAATGGAAATTTTTTTTTAATTAATTTTTGTCTATATTTTTCAAAACTTTATTTTCTGACCCAGAATATGCATGAAAAACATGCTTTGTGAGCACTCTCTAAAAGAAAGGTGGATGGGGAGTAATGTGTAGGGAAGCATTCTAATTAAAAATTTAGTGTGGCACAGTACAGTAAGTAGAGCAGCAGGAAAATGATGAGGGAGATTTAGTGCAACACAGTATAGTATATACTGTTTATATAGTATACTGTACTGCACGTATTCCTCCTCATCTGTTTTCTGCTTTAACCACTATCCAAAATCTCCCTCATCTTCTTCCTGCTGTTTTATTTACTGTACTGTGCTGCACTAAATCACCTTCCTCAGCAGTACAGTAGGTATAAGAGCAGACAGATGAGGAGGGGGGTTTAGTGCAGGACAGTAAGTATGATTTTATAGTGTGCGGCACCATATCTCCCTCATGATCTACCTGCTGCTATACTTACTGTACTGTGCTGCTGATAAGGGGGTTTAGTGCAGCCCAGTACAGTAAGTATCACTGCAGGCAGATGATGAGGCAGATTTAGTGAATTACAGTAACTATAGTAGGTGTACTATGCTTCACTAAGCAGCGCATATCATGTGCCTGCTACTATACTGTGCTTCACTAAATCACCCTCATCATCTGTCTGCTACTATTATAAAGAATAATAAATCCACGGCACTCAAATGGATAGCATGGAGTGTGCATATATTTCTTGTAAAAATGTATCCGACAAAAACATAGTCCATAACTTTCAGAGGAATATGTTATGTCTCTTGGAAATCTTGTGAGAAATTAATGACTGTATAGTTGTGACATTTTGAAAGCCGTAGCTATCTTAATCAAACATAGTCACGCTATGAAGACAGAGAGATATGGAAGTGAGTATAAGCTGGGCTAATGATCTTTGGAAGTACAGCTATAAAAGGGCAACATGGGGGCCCAAGGAGAAATGAAGGTAGATAAGTCTGCCAGTAAACAATTACAGGCTGGTAGCGCTGTGTGGTGAAGCAAGAGAGCACCAGAACCTCTCTTGCTTCTTCACAGGCTGTGTCCACTCAGTCTCACAGATATACACAGTGTAGTCACTGGACAATAGCTGCTGCTTTACTAACAGCAGCTCATTGAAGTTACTTTGGGAAATAACGATTGCCAGCACTAGACACCAAGGAGAAGAAGCTGCAGGCCCTCTGTTTTCGTCCGTGATTGCTATAGTGGGTGGTATACATCTAATACAAATAACATTGGCACACTAAAGACTAAGTAAAACCTCAAGGTATATAGGAATATTGGAAATGCATTACTGCTAAGGAAAATATGAAAAACCTGGGATTCTTAGTCTACAGTATTTGATCAAAGATTGTTTTAAGCTCACCTCCCAAAACGTCAAGGGGTTCCCAGAGCAGGTGAGTCCCTACACTAAAACATGTTATCTTGCTAGGAGTCCATTCATACTGCCACTTCCCCAGGAGTGATAGGAACCTGCTATTGAATTATCCTGCACAGGTTTAAAGAGGCGGCTGAGTGCAGAAGCCAATGAGATTGCCATTTCTCAAATAGACTACAAAACGTAATTAGGCTGTGCACATCTAAAATATAATTTGAAGACGTAAGCATAGGTGCACACTGAAAAGGCAATAGCATACATCTAATACAAATAACAGTGGCACACTAAAGACTAAGTAAAACCTCAAGGTATATAGGAATATTGGAAATGCATTACATGAGGTTTTACTTAGTCTTTAGTGTGCCACTGTTATTTGTATTAGATGTATGCTCTTGCCTTTTCAGTGTGCACCTATGCTTACGTTTTCAAAGTATATTTTAGATGTGCACAGCCTAATTACGTTTTGTTTGCTATAGTGGGTGGGACATATGAGAACTGCGCTCCTCCTCTCCTCTCAACAGATGGTTCGTAATGCTGCTGGCAGAAACCACGGCCCCTGTGCTCTACTTACTCCTGACACAAAGCCCTGATCGAAGCGCTACATTCCGAGGTCTTGGTGAAAGAACAATGCAGCCACAGCTCCACAGTAAGTGGTGATGGTGGCAAGTGAGCCCCTTATATCAGGGGCCCGGTCGCAACTGCGGCCTTTGTGACCCCTGTAGCTACGCCACTGACAGGAGCTACAGAGTGCCTAATTGTATTCCCCGCGATGAGCAGCTGGCATTGGCAGGAGAGTGAGTAGCTGGGGCAGGGACCAGTAAGCGAAGACAGAGAGGCAGACTCCCAGCCCTTAGCCGTGCTGCTGAAGTGGAGTGACCCACATCACATACATTAAGGATTCTTTTGCTTGTTGGATTTTCAGAGTTTTTACCCATAGTTATATAGTTAGTATCATTGAAAGACTTCCCATCAAGTTCAACCAAGACTAGGGAAAGATGTGGATGAAGAGAGGGGAACAGGAATTGATTCTAGCTTTATGTCCACCTATTGATACAGACTTTGGAACCCATAAGGCATGAATCAATGTCCCCTTAAATAATATTTAATTTTTTATCTCAAAATTGCCATCAGACTGGATCTGGACATTTTATACAGCTACACAAGTTTTAATATTATTTAGCACTAAGTAGCTATCTAAACAGTTATTGAAACCCTCATCTGCTCCTGCTGTGACCTGCTGCTTGGGTAGCTATTCCACAGATTCATAGTTCTCAAAGTAAAGAAGGCTTTTCTTCTCTGATTGTTGATTTTTTTTCTCTCCAGCTGGAAGGAGTGCCCTCTTGTCTTTTGAGGGGGGTTTAACCCATCATACTTTTTGTAAGGGCCATTTACTTACACACATATATATAGTGAAGGAAATAATAATTTTATCCCTTGCTTATTGTGCAAGTTTGCCAGAAAATCACATTGCATAAATTATATAAATCTATTTGCATTTAGAAATAAGTATTTGATCCCTCTGGCAAACAAGACTTGGTGGCAAAACCCTTGTTGGCAAGCACAGAAGTCAAAAGTTTTTTGTAGTTGATGGTGAGGTTTGCGCACATGTCAGGAGAAATTTTGGTCCACTCCTCTTTGCAGATCATCTTTAAATCATTAAGATTTTGAGGCTGTCGCTTGGCAACTCGGACATTCAACTCCCACCATAAGTTTTCTATGGGATTAAGGTCTGGAGACTAGCTAGGCCACTCTATGAACTTAATGTGCTTCTTTTTAAGCCACTACTTTGTTGCCTTGGCTGTATGTTTTGGGTCATTGTCTTGCTGGAAGACCCAGCCATGACCCATTGTTAATGTCCCGGCAGAGGGAAGGAGGTTGTCACTCAGGATTTTACGGTACATGGCTCCATCCACTCTTTCATTGATGTGGTAAAGTAGTCCTGTGCCCCCTAGCATAGAAGCACCCCCAAAACAATGTTTCCACCACCATGCTTCACAGTGGGGACAGTGTTCTTTGGGTCATAGGCAGCATTTCTCTTCCTCCAAACATGGCGAGTGGAGATAATGCCAAAGAGCTTAATTTTTGTCTCTTATGACCACAGCACCTTCTCCCAATCACTCACAGAATCATCTAGGTGTTCATTGGTAGACTTCAGACGGGCTTGCACATGTGTCTTCTTGAGCAGGAGGACCTTGCGGCCACTGCAGGATTGTAAACCATTACAGCATAATGTGTTACCAATAGTTTTCTTGGTGACTGTGGTCCCAGCTGCCTTGAGATAATTAACAGGTTTCACCCGTGTAGTTTTAGGCTGGTCTCTCACCTTCCTCATGATCAAGGATACCTCACGAGGCGAGATTTTGAATGGTGTCTCAGATTGATGTCGATTGACAGTCTTTTTGTATTTCTTCCATTTCTTACTAGAGCACCAACAGTTGTCTCCTTCTCACCCAGCATCTTACTTATGGTTTTGTAGCCCATTCCAGCTTTGTGCATGTCTTCTACCTGACATCCTTAGAAAGCTCTTTGGTCTTGCCCATGTAAATCAGGGAACCATATGGCAATGGGACTAGACAGATCACAGGATATTGTGACCATTGCTGGTACAGAGGCAGGTTCAGGCATAAGCTGGGCTGGTACTTGACACGAAGAATAACACAAGGTAGGAGAAGGTGCAGAAATAACTGAGGTAGCCTCAGGGGTTCCAGGAAAAGATGCATGAGAAGTAGAGGATACAGAATCCAACACAGGATCAGAAGCTGGGTCTGGCTGCTTGGACACAGAAGCTTGAGCTGGAAAAGAAGGCATTGGAATGGATATAGATGGTGCTGAGCTGGATTTAGGGCCACATGTATGAATCCCGACGAGTCGGGGTGCACCTTTCCGCTAGTTTTCCGGCGGAATCTGCGCCTGATTTATGTCGGGGCCGGAGTGCGCTCATACATACAATGTAAAGTCCGCTTGCGCCTCGCCAGTGTTTTAGGCGCAGTGCGGGTCCGAAGCGCAGTGCGGGGCTGCGCCTATGATTCGCCGCCGGAGGTAGTGCACTCATACATGCGGGGAAAAGTTCCCTGTGCCTCGCCAGTGTGTGTGGGGCACAGTGCGGGGACATGGGCGCAGTGCGGGACTTAGGCGCCATGCGGGACTGCGCCGAGAAACAGTTCCGATGTGAGACAGGCTGGAACAGCGAGAAATTATTCCAGATGTCGGTGCGAAGTATGAATCAAAAATCGCCTTTATAAAGGCGTTCAACATTCTCAGGAAAAGAGCTGAAACCTAAAAAAATAAAAATAAATAAAACAAAATCACTTTCCAATATCCTAATTCAAGAATTAGGATATAGGAAATTGCCGGGAAATACAGTAATTCAAATTCTGAAAGCTATTCTGATTGGTCGGCAGAAGCCAGCCAATCAGAATAGGAGCGACAGTGAACCATTAAAATCTATGGGGAAGTTTAGACCAATCAGAATCCACGGCGGGATAGTTCAAAATACAGTAAAAATGCTGAAAAGAGCTGATTGGTTAAGCTACCGGGACTTGACTACTCAGCCAATCAGAATAGGAGCGACAGAGACCCATTCTAAGTCTATGGAGAAGTTTAGACCAATCAGAATCCACGGCGGGATAATTCAAAATACAGTAAAAAGACAAAAAAGAGCTGATTGGCTGAGCTAGCGGGTGCTTGGCTATCCCAGCCAATCAGAGCGCGAGCTACTTCTCCCATTATAGTCTATGGAGAGATGGGCGCACTGAAATCTCGGCACTCAGCGCCGTGCGGCATGAAGTATTAATAAAAAAAATTATTTTTATTAAATGTCAAACATTATCAGATAAAGAGCAGAACCCTTCTTTACAAATAAAGCAGTTAAAATCCCGAACAACGCGTTTGTCGCCGAGACCGGCGCTACATAGGGAATTGCAATAGAGAGAATCGCCGGGAAATACAGTAATTCAAATTGTTTAAGCTATTCTCATTGGTCGGCATAAACCAGCCAATCAGAATAGGAGCGACAATGTCCCATTATAACCTATGGAGGAGAATTGACCAATCAGAATAGGAGCGACAATGTCCCATTATATCCTATGGAGAAAAAATTGACCAATCATATTCAAAGGCGGGACAGTTCAAAATACAGTAAAAATGCAGAAACGAGCTGATTGGTTGAAGCGGCGGGGGCTCATCAGCTTAGCCAATCAGAGCGTGAGCTACTTTCTCATAGAGTTCTATGGGGAAAAGAAATTCTGAGCGCGCTCTGTGATTGGCTAAGTTAAAAGAGGCGCAGTTATTTGGACCAATGGGAGAGCGAGCGACGCTCCTATGGGTTTTCAAATGCAATCTGAAATAAAACTGTACACGGCCGAAATCAAATTATAACACTACAGAAGTGGTCCCGATGTGTATATAAAACGAATGATAATATGGGGGTAACGAAAAAAAAAAATATTAATTCAATAAAATCATGTTTATTTCTTTATTTTCGTTAGCCAAGGATCAATAGTATGGGTGCAACGAAAATAAAGAAATAAACATGATTTTATTGATTTAATATTTTTTTTTCGTTACCCCCATATTATCATTCGTTTTATATACACATCAGGACAACTTCTGTAGTGTTATAATTTGATTTCGGCCATGTACAGTTTTATTTCAGATTGCATTAGAAAACCCATAGGAGCGTCGCTCGCTCTCCCATTGGTCCAAATAACGGCGCCTCTTTTAACTTAGCCAATCACAGAGCGCGCTCTGAATTTCTTTTCCCCATAGAACTCTATGAGAAAGTAGCTCGCGCTCTGATTGGCTAAGCTGGACGAGCCCCCGCCGCTTCAACCAATCAGCTCGTTTCTGCATTTTTACTGTATTTTGAACTGTCCCGCCTTGGAATATGATTGATCAATTTTTCTCCATAGGATATAATGGTACATTGTCGCTCCTATTCTGATTGGTCAATTCTCCTCCATAGGTTATAATGGGACATTGTCGCTCCTATTCTGATTGGCTGGTTTATGCCGACCAATGAGAATAGCTTAAACAATTTGAATTACTGTATTTCCCGGCGATTCTCTCTATTGCAATTCCCTATGTAGCGCCGGTCTCGGCGACAAACGCGTTGTTCGGGTTTTTAACTGCTTTATTTGTAAAGAAGGGTTCTGCTCTTTATCTGATAATGTTTTACACTTAATAAAAATAATTTTTTGATTAATATTTCATGCCGCACGGCGCTGAGTGCCAAGATTTCAGTGCGCCCATCTCTCCATAGACTATAATGGGAGAAGTAGCTCGCGCTTTGATTGGCTGGGATAGACAAGCACCCGCTAGCTCAGCCAATCAGCTCTTTTCTGTCTTTTTACTGTATTTTGAATTATCCCGCCGTGGATTCTGATTGGTCTAAACTTCCCCATAGGTTTTAATGGTTCACTGTCGCTCCTATTCTGATTGGCTGGTTTATGCCGACCAATGAGAATAGCTTTCAGAATTTGAATTACTGTATTTCCCGGCAATTTCCAATATCATAATTCTTGATATTGCGCCGTTCTAGAGTTTTGGAAAGTGTTTTTTTTTTATTATGTTTATTTTTTGTGTTCAGCTCTTTTTCTGACACTGTTTTCCGCCTTTATAAAGGCGATTTTTTCGGAATCATACATCCTGCTGCACGGAGCGGAGCGCCGAGATTTCTTTCGCGATCTTCGATCCGCTTCCTCGCATGTTCCGATCCTGCTTCACTTCGCCTCTGCCAGAGCATTTAGACCAAAAAAAACCTGGTCTGCCTGTCGGAGCTGCCGAGCGCTGCACTGCGCCTCGCTTTGCCGACTCTCCATCGTACATGCCTCGGAGTTTTCGAGCGCGCCGCGCCCCGCCCCGGAACGCCTACCCCGCGCCCACACCGCGCCCACTGCCCGCCCCTTCATGCGGGGCGCAGCTGAAAGTGGCGAACACTACGCCTAACACTGAATCCCCGCGTCCGACAGCGGGATTCGGGCTGGGAGGCGCAGTGTATGCCAAAAAACGGGCCAAAAGCCCGTTCATACATGTCGCCCTTAGTGTCATCAGGTTCCAAGGCAGAGATAGGAGTCTCAGGGGAGCCAAGCCAGAAAAATATGATTTAGATTCCAAGATTTTGCTGGACTTGACATTTCTTCTTGGAGCACAGAATTTGGAACTCCCACCAACAAAACAAGGCTTGGAGATTTTGAAAACCGGATGGTGTTTGGAAGTCTTGCGTGCAGGACAAGAAATATGGGTAGCAGGAATGGAAGCCTCATTTATTTTGGAATCTCCAAGTATTATCACCAGAAAAAAAGGTGTCTCTTGGAAAACAACAGGTGCAGGGAATAAATTACACTTGACAGCCGTATAAGGAGAGGCAGAGATGACATCAGTAGCAGAATCCAGAGATACTGGAATCAGTGGTGCAGACAGACACCAAATGAGACTTGGACTTACGAATCCTAGAATGAGGCATAGAAGTTGACTCAGCATAACTACCACCAGGACTACGTATGGGAACAGAAAGGCAATCCTAATTAGCAGGTTTGCATGGTAGTTCTGTGGAGAGAATCGTAGTAATCAAGGTGTGTTCGAAAGAAAATCCTTTCCGTAGGAACTGATTCAGCAGAGGACAGCCCCTTAGTCCTTGTCCAAAGTATTCTGCAAACCAATGGAAGTCAGTGGACTGACCTTACGTCCCATGGATCCATGGCCTGAGTATATTGTTACGTTTCATGGCTTTGTTGAGGCAAACATAAGTATACAGGAAACAAAGGGGGAACCCTTGAAATGAATACAAAGGAAAGTGGATCCTTAGAACCACGGAGGCAGGACTCCAAACACTACAGTCAGGAACGTATGGTCTAGGCCAAGTTGCAGGAATACTGTCCGCAAGATGTGAAAAGTCCAAAGGGGCAAGGCCTAGGGGTCATGGATCAGGAAGCTGCAGATGAGGATAGGGAGGCTTGGACCACCGCAGGACAGGATGGACAGTACAGGAACACGAACTCCGCCAGGAAGTACTGCACAGTAACACGCACTCCGCCAAGAGATACTGCACAGGAACATAAACTCCGCCAGGAGGTACTGCACAGGAACACAAACTCCGCCGTGAGCTACTGCACAGGAACACAACTCCACCAGGAGGGACAGCACAGAAACACTCACTCCGCCAGGAGGGACTGCACAGGAACACGAACACCACCACCAATACTCAGGCACAAAGTGTTGGTAGGAGGTGCCCTTTAAATGAGTCAGCAGAAGAGGAAGTGATGCATCTGGACCAGACCAGTTGGGGAGTTAACTGTTGCAGACGAACAGCATTTGCAAAATTTCCCAAACTCCAGGATTTATCACAATTTGATACAGGCAGGAGACAGACCAATTGCAGATCGGGCCCCCAGGCCCCTCGGGGCCTTAAAGCTTCTTACAAGCCACTCCTTCGTTCCCTGGCAGTGGTTTTTTTGGGTCATTGTCATGCGAAAGACCCACCACGTTTATCTTCAATCCCTTTCTGATGGGAAGGAGTTTGCCTCAAAATCTCACAATACAGTAATGGCCCCCCTTTTTTATTTTTCATGTAACGTATCATTTTCCTGGTATTTTTCAAAAAAAGAAACAGCTCCAAAGCATTATGTTGCCACCCCCCCGTTTCCATAGGTATGGTGTTCTTTTGGGTGAATCGCATTTTTCTCTCCTCCAAACCGACGATTGTTTTCTACCAAACAGTTCACTTTGGTTTCATTGACCATTGACATTTCCCAAAACTCTTTGGGTTTTCCAAATCCTAACTGTTGACATCAAATATCTTAAATAAACACATTATTTTAGCAAATTAACTATTTTCATAGAATCTGTGGTACAGAGCAGACAGAAGTCATGAATGAGAAAAAAAACCCCACAATATTTTACAGATATACAACAACAAACCATCCAAGAAATCATCTAAAAATATATTGCCCCCTTTAAAGCACCTTGATTTTTACATCATGGCTGCCCGTTAAGCACCATTTACAGAAATGCAGGGAATCTGCGGGAAGTTAGACACCTTTCGGGAGTCCTGTAAACTTTATTTTCGAATCAAGCCCCCTTGTTTTACTAATGGCGAAGGGCGAACTTGACACCTTTTGAGCTGGGTTTAACCCAATTGAATGGTTCTACGCCCCCAACCTTCTGAGGAAGTCTGGGGCTTTTGGGGGGGGGAGGCCGCTATGAAAAGGGGGGACGGCATACCACACCTCCGGGCCTTTCCCCAGTAAACGTCTAGAAAATATGGCTTTTACATTTTTTTGGGCCCGATTTTGGTATTTTTTAACGGTTCAGCTGAACCAGCCCTAGCTTCTTCGCTGGTCAATTTTTTTTTGGTTTTCCTGCCACCCCCTCTGCTGCTGGCTTGTGCGAGGGCAGGTGTATTTTATAGGGATTTCATTGTCTCCCCCAAGTGTGTTTTTGGATGTCCGAGCCGATCCAATGACAATCTGGACCAGGTCCCCGACTCCCCATTTATTTCCCCCCCCTGCTTGCAGTCTTTTCTGGTTAAAAAATTTTTTAAAATCCCCGGGCGGTCTATTCAATACTGGTTTTTCCCCTCTTTTCTAACATTTTTGTTTCCCCTTGCCCCCCTTTTGGGTTTTTTGGGCCCCCGGTTTTTCTGAAACCCCCTTTTTTGGGATTGTCAGTCTTGGTTTTTTTTTTGTGTTTGTTCACTTTGCAGTATTTTTACGCCCCCAAATTTCCACCGGGCTACTTAGGGGGGGACAGGTAGCAGGGGCCCAAAATTTTTGGGGGGCCTAATGGGCCTAAATATGTCATTTTTTTTTATCCGTTAAAGATGATTTTGTAAAAAAAAAAAAAAACCCAAAGACAGAAAAAGCAAAAATTTTTTTTATCCTGCTAAACATAGAAAGGAAAAAAAAGGGGCTAAAAAAATCATATGAAAACCCCCAAAAAAGGTGTAAATGAAAACCCTTTTGTTTTCCCGCCTAAAAAACCCCCTATATAACTCGGTTTTTTGGAAAAAAAAAAAAACTTAAAAGGGGTTTTTCTCGCTACAAAAGATTGGGTTTTTTTTTAAATATCTTTTAAAAAAAAACCCCTTTGGAATTTTTAAGTTTCATTACAAATGGGCCCCACTGATTTTTTAGTTATCCCTGATTTGAAATATTTTCCAAAAGCCCTGAAATCTCTATAGCAAATTGACCGTTGATTTTTATCCCCAAGGGTGCCAAGGCCTTTTTGCATCATCCCGGGTTTTTTTTAAAACAGGTTGGCACAGAGGGCCCCCCCAAAACAGTAAACTTCTGTATTGGGGGCAGGGGGGCCGGGGTTTTGGGAAGTTCCTTTCTGCCTGGATTAACCCTGTGGGGTGCCTGCTTCCCCCCTGTTCCAACACAGATTGGAAAGGGGAAACAGAGGTGAAGGGGGAACCGGGACCCTGTGTGTTTTTCTATAATCATGAAGTGTCGTGGACGTGACTATACTAATAAAACAGTCAGGGGGGGGATGGGGAAAAGCTTTTTAAAACTCTCCTGTATTAGTTACACATCCGATTTTAGAAACTCCTTCACAGCTGCCCTGTTCTTTTCTGATAGGGGTTTTTTTGTTTCTGGGGATGTGGAAATTTTTATCTAAGCAGGGGGAAAAAGGGAAAACTTACAACCCCCCCTGTTCCATTTAAACAAACACAGCTTTACAGACCCTCCACATTCACAGATCAGGGGCCCTTGCTGTCTCCTGACTGTGGAGAAGATCAGCAAAAGCCTGCACAGACCTAGGGAGGCACACACAAGGGGGTTTAAATCTGGCAGCAAAACCCCCCCCGCCCCCCCTTTTGTATAAAATTTTTTGAATTAGCTTTCCCGTTTTGCTGAGGGTAGGGGGGAAGAGGGGGGAGAAAGGGGAGACAAGAAGCCCCGCCCCTTAAATTAAAAAAAACCTTTTGCTTCCCCCCACACATTGAAAACAGGGTAAAAAAAACCTTTAAAGAAAAACCCTTTAAACTATCGGGAAAAGACAATTTTTTTAAACCTTGGTTTTTACACAATAAAACATGTTTTAATTTTTTTTGATCTTGGGTTTCCGAAAATAAAAAAAAATCTAAATTGGGTATTTCAATAATCATATCTTCCAGTGGAGTAAAACTAACATGTCATGTATACTGTAAGGTGAGCGCTGTAAAAAATAAAGGACACTACCAGAATTGCCATATTTTCTTTATCCTGCCTTCCAAAAATATATTGAAAGGTTATCAAAAAGTCATGTTTCCCCCAAAAATTATACCTATAAAAACATCAACTCAACACCGTGAGAAACAAACCCCTACACAGATCGGAACATAGAAAATAAAAAGTTTTGGCTCTCAGACTATGGCGATGCAGAAACATGCTATTTCCCCCAAATAAAAGTGTTTTTATTGTGTAAAAGCAGCTAAACATAAAAAATATAAATTTGGGATCACTGTAATCATATAAATTTGTAAATTTAACGTGTCATTTATACTGTAATATGACCAGTGTAAAACGCAATTAAAGCATCCTATGAATCCCATATTGGTATCAATGAAAATGTCAACACATCCTGCAAAAAACAAGCCCTTAATCAGCTCCATATACAGAAAAATAAAAATGTTATGGCCATCAGACCATGACGATATAAAACACAACTTTTTACAACCACATTACTATTGTTTAAAAGTATTAAAAGATAAAAAAACTATATAAAATTGGTATCATTGTAACTGTACCAACCCGCATAGGTAAGTTATCATGTCATTTATACCCCACGATAAACAGTGTAAAAATGAAACCTGAAAAACAATGGCGGACCTGCAGAGCTTTTTTTTTTTTTTTTCATGGCCCAAATCTAAAAAAAACCTGTGGAACACCTGTGGGCCCTAAGTGCACAATATACCCTATATGACTTCCCTGAGTAGTGTTGATTCCAAATGGGGTGACTTCAGGAAATGCAATATGGCACACACCAAAATCTGTGCCCCAATGCCAAAAAGCTCTCCCTACCTTGTATTCCCTGCCATATGCCCAAACAGCAGTGTGCACCCACACATAGGATATTGCTGAACTATTGCTGAATTGGATAATACATTTTAGGGGGCTTTTTCATTCCTTGTGAAAATAAAAAATATTGTGCTAAACCAGAATATTATTAGGAAAAATTTAATTTTTTTTCATGATCCATGGCTACAAAAAAAATACTTTGCTATTAAAAATATTGTGATGTGCCAATGTGCATGGGTTCCTCAGTAAAAGGTGTAGAGAAGGAGCTGGTATAGTTGACTACTAAGTAAACATTCTCACAGGTGATCATTCTGATGGCATCAGGTAATATGATTAAATTGTTCCACTGTTATTTAGTGGTTCTGCACCTCAACTTAGTATTATATTCTTTTGCTATACATCTTCCCTGAAAAAGATCTTACTCTTGGCCACTAGAAGACAATTAGGGTCATTATATAAGAGGCCTAAGATTATAAAAAAGAAAGTACTGATGTTGATTCATTAAAATATGGAGCTAAAGTAATCACATTTAATCATCACTTTGAAACAGAGAGAAACTTCTCTTACTTGTTGTTCAGTTCTGGAGGACACAAGGATAAGCATGAGCAGTACTTACAACCTAAGCAGTAAATTTAATTAGGGTTCAGGTGCTGAATCCAATCAGTTTTAAACCCCCTTTAAACCCAGCCCCAGGCTTGAAAGTAGTTAATGAACCAGAACATTTTTTTAGTTTTTGCCTCCTTGCGTTTTCAACAGTTGAACTTTTTTATTCTTTCAATGACGCAGTTGGATGAGGCCTCGTTTTTTTCGGGACAAGTTGTACTTTATGGGGGAATAGTTTAAGTTCACTTAGAAATTATTGCAGTTTTTTTTTTTTTTTTTTACACCATTCACATTTCAGACTTAATAAATTGTTAGATTAATTCTACAGGTTATTACGGTTGTGTGGATGCCTAATATGTGTAGGGTTTTTTTGGGTGTAATGTATGCACAATTTTTATTAAATATTTATTTTTATTTTATTTATTTTTTATTAATTTTTTTAACTTTTTATATTTTTTACTTTTTTTTTTTTAATTCCATGAAGGGAGAACTGTTTTTTTTTTTTTTTTTAACACTTAGTAATGTATTAGCATATTCATATATCTATGGATACATTCTAATCTGTATCACTTTGACACAGGCAGTGATCTGGACAGCACACAGTGTGTCCTGGTCACTGGCTTCATACACAGGCAGCTCTGGGGCCACTCTAGGTCCCCAGGGCTGACTGTGCAACCGTTCCCCGAGCTCTGTCGGGTGACCGGGTGTTCCGATCACCCGACAGAGCAGGGGAACCCTTTGATTGCTCTGCGGTAACGCAACGCCGCAATCAAAGGGTTAAAGCACCGAGTTGCGTAGGTTTCCTCAGCTCCCCGGTGCTCGCAGGAGATGTTCTGGGATCAGGGCTGTGTAGTACAACCCCGCTCCCAGCGCAGCTGCGGCGCCGGCGCCACAAACCCCGATGTCTGCAGCGACGCCAAAAGACGTCGCTGCAGACAAACGACCCGCACCAGCTGACGTCAAAAGATGGTGCGCGGTCGTTAAGGGGTGAAAACAAACTGCCATAGTCCGACTTGGCTCAGGCCACTATGGCTTGCAGATATTTAAAGGTTCCTAGGTTTGGAAGTCAGTAACAGGCACAGTAGAATGGGCTATAGAAACTTAAGAAGAGTGGCCCAAATGGAATGCTGGCTGGGTCTTTTAAGTGGCCAGTCAGATGGATATTCTAATTGGATGAGCGGCTGAGCACAATGATTTACCCAACAACCATAGACTTTATACACATGTGGTCCTGTATGGTGACCCTCTAGGAGCATTGGAAAGGATGGTGGAGTTGTGGTCCTTATGTCACTGTGGCCTTCTCACCCAACACTATTTTACTTCCTTGGGAGAATACACAATGAAAATGTGTGGGAGGTGGGTGAGGGGCACTACAGGTGAAGATGGTGGTGTTGGAATCTATCCTTAATTGTTTCCCCCGGTACACACTTTGTAAGATGTCAGCCTCACTGCCCTGATGGTGGTGGAGGTATCCATTTTGTCATGCAGCAGAGACAATAAGAGACAGGAGGCAATATTGGAGTTCAAAAAAACAGAGCAGCTCTTTACTCCAAACAAGGTGTTGAACCTGGACATAGCCTTCTTAGCAGCATACGTATAACAGTCACTTTTAAAGAGCTGGCAGCAAGGATGGTTCCAGTACATACAGCAGTCAGATTAGTAATTACCACTCTGCAGGAACTTACCTGCTCGCCCCATGCGTTCCAGAACTTTCTATGGAGGGGATAATGGGAAAAGGGGTAGTAGTGGGTTGAGCTAGGCTGGTAGCTGCTAGTACTCAACAGACTCTGAAGAAGATGCACTTACTCTCCTCCTCAGGCACTTTCACTACAGTGTGTGCAGAATTATTAGGCAAGTTGTATTTGAGAGGATTATTTTTAATTATTGAACAACAACTATGTTCTCAATCAACCCAAAAGACTCAAATATCAAACCTTAATATTTTTGGAAGTTGGAGTGTTTTTTTTTTTTTTTTGATTTGACAATATTAGGAGAATATCTGTTTGTGCAGGTAACTATTAATGTGCAGAATTATTAGGCAACTTAATAAAAACCAAATATATACCCATCTCACTTGTTTATTTTCACCAGTTAAACCAATACAACAACAGACAATTTAGAAATAAACATTTCTGACATTCAAAAACAAAACCAAATCAGTGACCAGTATAGCCACCTTTCTTTATGATGACACTCAAAAGCCTTCCATCCATAGATTCTGTCAGTTGCTTGATCTGTTTACGATCAACATTGTGTGCAACAGCCAAAACAGCCTCCCAGACACTGTTCAGAGAGGTGTATTGTTTTCCCTCCCTTTATATCTCACATTTTATGAGGGACCACAGGTTCTCTATGGGGTTCAGATCAGGTGAACAAGGGGGCCATGTCATTATTTTTTCTTCTTTTAGACCTTTACTGGCCAGCCACGCTGTGGAGTATTTGGATGTATGTGATGGAGCATTGTCCTGCATGAAAATCATGTTTTTCTTGAACGATACCGACTTCTTCCTGTACCACTGCTTGAAGAATGTGTCTTCCAGAAAGTGGCAGTAGGTCTGGGAGTTGAGCTTCACTCCATCCTCAAACCATAAAGGTCCCACAAGTTCATCTTTGATGATACCAGCCCATACCAGTACCCCACTTCCACCTTGCTGGCATCTGAGTCGTAGTGGAGCTCTCTGCCTCGGGCCCATCCATCTGGCCCATCAAGAGCCACTCTCATTTCATCAGTTCATAAAACCTTTGCAAAATCAGTCTTAAGATATTTCTTGGCCCAGTCTTGACGATTTATCTTATGTTTCTTGTTCAAAGGTGGTCATTTTTCAGCCTTCATTACCTTGGCCGTGTCCCTGAGTATTGCATACCTTGTGCTTTTTGATACTCCAGTAACGTTGCAGCTCTGTAATATGGCAAAACCGATGGCCAATGGCATTTTGGCAGCTTCATGCTTGATTTTCCTCAATTCATGGGAAGTTATTGTGCACCTTTTTTTTCAACACGCTTTCAACATGAAATACTTGATTGTTTGGTGATCACACTTCAAAAGTTTGGCAGTTTTCAAGACTGCTGCATCCCTCTGCAAGACATCTCACAATTCTTGACTTTTCAGAGTCCGTCAAATCTCTCTTCTGACCCATTTTGCTAAAGGAAAGGAAGTTGCCTAATAATTAAGCACCCCTTATATAGGGTGTTGATGTCATTAGACCACACCCCTCCTCATTACAGAGATGCATATCACCTGATTTACTTCATTGGTACTTGGCTTTCAAGCCTGTACAGCTTGGAGTAGGACAACATGTATAAAAAGGATGATATGATCAAAATACTCTTTTGCCTAATAATTCTGCACACAGTGTATATTCTAGGATCCAACTCGTAAGTTCTTAGGTCCCCTTTTATCTTTTGGTTCCTTGCTTTCCTTCCTAGGCCAGGATCCAACCCGTAAGCTTTTAGGTCTCCCCTTTATCCTTCAGTTCCTTGCTTTCTTTCCTAGGCCAGGGTGTGGAGTAGCAGGGCTGAGACACTTAGGGCAACATGTATGAAGATCGGCGCATCGGAGCGCCCGTTTTCGCCCAATCTAAAGTGAAAGCTGCGCCTCATTTATGTCGGTGCCCAAAGTGCGCGCATACATGCAGTGTAAAGTCCCCTGCGCCTCGCCAGTGTGGGAGGCGCAGTGCGGGACTTAGGCGCAGAAGGACTGCGTCTAACATCTGGTATGAATCGAGATAGGCTAGAAAAATGCATGAAAAAGCATGAAGCATGTTAGTGAATAGGAGAAATAGTTGTCTTTCCAATGAATGAATGAAGATAAATATCAACCTGGTATAAAATCTATTTCAATGTTGGCAAAAATTTTATGTATTAAAATGAAAGCAAATATATATACAATAAACAAAGAAATAAATATCACCTAGAAAAGGTGTTTAAAAAAAAGGGAGATAATGCCACTAATAAGAAGAATAAATAATTAACCCCTTCCCGACATTGGACGTATGCATACGCCCTAGCGGGAAGTGACTTCACGCAAATGGACGTATGCATACGTCCTGGCGATCGCGCGTGTTTGCAGGCGAGCCGCGCACGATCGTGACATGGAATCAGTGGTAAATTACCGCTGGCTTCATGCCCTATCACCCCCGGCCGGAGTGAGCTCTGGCCGCGGGTGAAAAACGCTTCATTACCGCAACCTGTCATGGCTGCGATAATGAAGCCGCAGGCAGGAGGAGTGAGCTCCTGCTGCCTGCCATCGGTGCAGCAAGCGGCGGAGATGCCGCTCGCTGGTCTCTTACCCGACTCCCCGGATGCTGTTTGAAAGCATCCGGGTAGTCTTGTGACGTCACCATGCCCACACTGCATTGTGGGCATGGTGTCAGTAGTTACCATGGCGACCTGTACACAGCAGTAACGCTGTGCACAGGTCTCCTATTCAAACAGCAATCTAATGATTGCTTTTCCCCAGTGGGAATTTGCTGTTACAAAATGTGAAAAAGTAAAAAAAAAAAGTGAAAAACAGTAAAATACAAACACAAAAAATAAAATAAAAACACGTACACCGCCCTTTTCCCCTTTACAAACGCCAATCGCCCCACAAAAGATCAAAAATAAATGAAGTACCCATATTTGGTATCGCCGCGTGTGTAATGACCCACCCTATAGATCTGTCATGTTAATTAACCTGTACGGTGAACGCCGTAAAAAACAAAAACAAAAAACAGTCACAGAATTGCGATTTTTGTACATCCTGCAGCACATAAAATGGAATAAAAAGTGATCAAAAACTCATAAACGATAAAGTTATACCAATTAAAACGTCAGTTCATTACGCAAAAAATAAGTCCTTACACGTCTCTGTATATGGAAAAATAAAAAAGTTATGGCTCTAAGAAGACAGCGATGCATAAATATTATTTAACACAATAAAAACACTTTAAAAAAAAAAAAAGTGCTTCAAAATGTAAAAAAAATAGATAAATTGGGTATCGCCATAATCGTATCGACCCAGATAGTAAAGCTAACTGGTCATGGATACTGCACGGTGAGCGCTGTTAAAAATAAAAATAAAAAACACTACTAGGATTGCAGTATTTTCTTCACCCTGCCTTCCAAAAAACGGATTTAAAACTGATCAAAAAGTCTTGTTCCCCCAAAAATGATACCAATAAAAATGTCAACTCATCCTGCAAAAAACAAGCCCCTACACAGCTCCGTACACAGAAAAATAAAAAAGTTATGGCTCTCAGACTATGGTGATGCAAAAACGTGTTTTCCTTTTTGAATAAAAGTGTTTTTATTGTGTAAAAGCAGTAAAACATAAAAAAAAATATACAAATTGGGTATCACTGTAACCGTATCGACCTACTGAGTAGTACTAGTATGTCAGTTATACTGCACGGTGACCGCTGTAAAAAATAAAAATAAAAAACACTACCAGGAATGCTGTATTTTGTTCAAAATGCCTCACAAAAACCTTAATAAAAAGTGATCAAAGCGGCATATGCCCCCCATAATGGTACCAATAAAAACTTCAACTCATCCCACAAAAACAAGCCCAGAATTAGCTCCATGTATACAGAAAACTGAAAAAGTTATGGCTGTCAGAACAGGACAACATATAAACTCAATTTTTTATAGACCTATTTCTATTGTGTAAAAGTAATAAAACATAAAAAAACTATATATAATCTATATCATTGCAATTGTACCGACCCCCATAGTAAAGTTATCATGTCATTTACACTGCACGGTGAACACTGTAGAATTGAAGCCCAAAAAACAATGGCGAAACTGCGTTTTCCCCCTCATTTTCATAGCCCAATGCAAAAAAAAAAACTATGGACCACCTGTGCGCCCAAAATGCACAATACACCCCTAGATGAGATCCTTGAGGGAGGCTGAATCCAAAATGGGGTGACTTCTGGAAGGTTTCACCTGTTCTGGTACTTTGGAGGCTTTGTAAATGCGACGAGGTCCCACCAAAATCTGCGTTCCAAAAGCCAAATAACACTCCCTCCCTTATACGCCCTGCTATGCGCCCACACAGCAGTTTACACCCACATGTAGGGTATTGCCAAACTTGGAAGAAATTGTGTAACAAAATTTTGGGTGCTTTTTTAGCAGGATGCCTTATAAAAATTAAACATTTTCAGCTAAAATTGCAGATTGTTGGAAAAAAATGTTTTTTTTTTCATTTTCATAGCCCAACGCTAAAAATGTTTGTGACACACCTGTGGGGTTGATATGCTCACTACACCCCTGGATATATTCCTTAAGGGGTGTAGTTTCCAATATGGGGTCTTTTTAGGGGAGTTTATTAAGTTTTAGCACCTTAGGGTGTCCGCAAACCTGAAATGGCCCCTTAATAACATCGTAATGAAAATGAGACCCCAGAATCCGGTAGGTGCTCCTCCTATTCTGGGGCTTGTGGTTGATCCAAATAGCGCACTAGAGCCACATAAGGGATATCTCTGAAAACGGCAGAATCTGGGGAATCAATGTTTTTGCATTTCCCTGATCAGATTTACCATATTCTTGTGAATAATGTATAAAAATTTAAAATCTGCAAAAAAAGTTAAATTTTGAAATTCCACTTCCACTTTGCTTTAATTCCTGTGAAACGTCTAATGGTTTAATAAACTTCCTAAATGCTGTTTTGAATACTTTAAGGGGTGTAGTTTCTTAGATGAAGTCCTTTATGTGGGTACCTAACATACAGGCCAATCAAAGTCACGTTAGAACTGGACTGGTCCCTAAAGAAATGTATATTGCAAATTTTCTTGAAAATGTAAAAATTACTACTAAATTTCTACACAAACAGAACTTCTATGCTGCTGCTTACCCCTATATACGATCACCGTTGTGTTTCAGTGCAGGCATGCACCTCTTCGCCTTCCTTCTGATTGTTGCCCGGGTTAGTGTGGTTTCCACATACGCACGGAGAGGCCACCAGTCAACGCCCCAACATAACAAGCGTGTACTCCGAAGAAGGAGAAGACTCCAGCGGGTACGGTATCCACGATTTATTCAATATTTTAGGTCCACAGGACAGCGAAAAAAAGCATCACACACTAACGCGTTTCAAATCCCACGGGATTCTTGTTCACAGCATAAAATACTTATGGCTAACATACACATATATATAGTTAAAAAGACTACGTCATCTGGTTACGTCATCCTGGGCGTTGCCCCGACATTAACCCTCGGATTTCTAACATGGATTTCAACATAGGCAGTTTTACAGGTTTGTCATATATTTATCATGTTACTTTAATTTCATTTATCTCTTTTTTCATATACCTGATCGTCTGTTTATATCTCTTACAACACTATGTTATGGCTAATGGACAGAAAAGAGTGAACATATATGATCTATGCGAGAGGGAGCAAGATAGATATATAAGAGAAAGATCCTTTACATGTATTAAGTTCCAATGGGAAACGTATGTCACATGGATTTAAAACCTCCACGGTTTTCCAAGTCTGTCATTTCTTTAGCATTAACCCTCGAATTTCTAACATGGGTTTCAACATAGGCAGTTTTACAGGTTTGTCATATATTTATCATGTTACTTTAATTTCATTTATCTCTTTTTTCATATACCTAATCGTCTATTTATATCTCTTACAACACTATGTTATGGCTAATAGACAGAAAAGAGTGAACATATATGATCTATGCGAGAGGAAGCGAGATAGATATATGAGAGAGAGATCCTTTACATATATTAAGTTCCAATGGGAAAAAAAAACACGGTTTTCCAAGTCTGTCATTTCTTTAGCAAATTGCTATAATCTTATTGATTTCTTTTCTTATATTAAACCCGATCATTTGTTTATAACTTTAACAATACTACATTTTAAGCAAAGGTTAAACATATTCGGTCTATAGAAAAGGAAATTAGTGAATATATAGAAGGTCATTGCGTCTATTAAGTCCTCGTGGGGAGCGAGTGTCACATGTCATTATCCAGTACGCTTCGCGTATTCTCACTTTATGTTCCCAATCACCCCCCCCGTACTGGCTTTACTACTCTTTCCATTACTCCACATTTTAAGCTTGCAATTTTGCTGTCATGTTTTTCTATAAAATGTCTTACAGCACCTGAAATTTGTATTTGCTTATTGCGTATACCTGCCAGATGTTCTGCAACTCTTTGTTTGACTTTTCTTATAGTACTTCCTATATACATCAAATTACACTGGGTGCACAAAATGTAATAGATTACATGGTCTGTTTCACAGTTGACATAATGTTTCAGCTTAAAGTGTCTTGTGTTGGTGCTATTTACAAAAGTGTTACCTTTTATAACCAATGGGCATAGGGTACATCTGCTTTTACCACAGGGATAAAATCCTTGATACTGTAACCAAGTTTTCTCTTTATTGCTCATAAAGGTGCTTGGTGACACTTGGTTAGCTAATGTGATGCCTCTTTTAGAGACACATTTAACTCCTTGTTCTACATACCTACTGAGAATCTCATCCTGCCGCAAAATTTGTAGGTTCTTTAAAAAGATTTTTTTAATCTCATTATAGTTATCACTGTACTTAGTTGAGAATACAATAGGTTTTTCTCCATGCGATACATTTATTCCATTTTTGTGGCCCTTATTTTTTGTTTTTTGTTTGTACAATAAGGTATGTTGTGTGGTATTCTTAATTTTTTCAAAAGCTTCTTTGAGCAAGTGTTCTGGATAGTTTCTCATCCTTAATCTTTTATCAATTATTGTTTTTTCTGTCAGAAAGTCACTATCCCTAGTACACGCTCTCCTCGCTCTGATATATTCCCCACTCGGGATTGCTGCAATAGTGTGTATAGGGTGGTTGCTGGATGCTTGTAACAGCGTGTTGCCACAATGGGGCTTCCTAAACAATTTAGTCACCACCTTCATCGTCACCTCATCCACCTCCAATGTCAAATCTAAGATGTCAATTTTCTTTATATTGTATGTAAAGGTAAATTTTAAGTTGTGCTGATTGACATTCAGATAATCCACAAACTTTGGGATGGGCGCTACATCGCGACCCCATACAAACAGGAGGTCGTCGATGTAGCGCCCATACCACATGACACAATCGCCATATGGGTTGTCATATCCATATATGACCTGTTGTTCCCACCAACCCATATATAAGTTGGCAATAGTTGGCGAGGCTGATGCGCCCATGGGTGCTCCTTTCACCTGCAAATAAAAAGTGCCATCAAATTTAAAGTAGTTATGTTCCAACAGGAAATTGACACTCTGAACTATAAACACTTTTTCCTCATTACTTAAATTTGCACTCTTATTCAGGAAGAACTCAATAGCTGTGATAGCCAAATGGTGAGGTATCGTGGAGTAAAGGTTCACTACATCACAGGACAACCATGTATAACATGGCCTCCATGTGAATTCTTGAAAAGCTTTCAACACACTAGTGCTATCTTTTATGTAGCCGGGAAGTCTTCGGACGATTGGTTGGAGACAATCGTCCACCCAGCTACTCAACTTCTTACTTAATGACCCATTACTTGAAAGGATTGGCCTCAGTTTCGGGGGAAATTGGTCTTTATGAGTTTTTGGTGTACCGTATCTCCGCCCATACCATGTATTTCCGACACAAAATCCGTTCCGTAATTACATTGCAAATACGTGCCACAAAGTGTGGCACGTATTTGCAATGTAATTACGGAACGTATTTCACGTCAGAAATACATTAGACAATATGAAGAATAAAATGCATTTGTCCAAGAAATGAATTACTTAATAAACAGACATAGCCAAGTGCTGGAAAAATTAAATCAATGTATTAATACATTTTTTACAATAACATTAATGACAATATATATATATTAGCTGCCAAGAAAAAAATATCCCCTACAAAATGTATTGCAAAGTGTGTGAAAATTACACTAATTAAACATCACATAAGCCAATGCAGATGTTGCACAGAGGTTGGACAGAGGTTTTATTACACATTTTCCCTAACATAAATTTTTGATGTATTGGGGCTGCTTAGAAGTTTAATGCAGTTAAGTATATACAACAAAAGGCTTGCCGGGACCTGTTGTTTCTTGCTTAATTATTTATTCTTCTTGACAATTCATTTATTGTAGTAGTGTACTGCTGTAAGTGTAGAACTCGAGCGCATTACAAGAATACCGCGCTCCACTTCGACTTCTCCGCTCAGATAGACCACATTCAACTAGGTCTGCCTGTCGGAGCTGTCGAGTGCTTCAATGCGCCTTACTTTGCCGACCGATGATCATGCATACCTCGGAGTTTTCAAATTTGCCGCGTCCCGCCCCAAAATGCCCATGGTGCGCCCATTGCACGCCCCATCATGTTAGGCGAGGCCTAAATTGGCGAAGGTTGCACCTAACATCGCATCCCTGCGTCTGACAGGGGATTCGAGCCGCTGAGGCACAGTTTTCGCCAGAAAACAAGCACAACTCACGATCATATATGTCGCCCTTAGTTGTAGGACTTCACACCAGAGCCCAGCAGTGACTTTGGTGGAACTCCTCTCCTTAGAACTGCTTGATAGAACTCGCTGTAGAACTTCTCCTGAAGAACTCCCTGGTAGAACTCCTGTAGAACTCATTAGTAACCCAGCTACAGGGCAAGTAAAGTCTGAACCCTTTGTTGTCCTGGTAACCATCCTTGCTTAAAGTTCTGTACAAAAATTAGCCCATTAAGTTTACTTGCAGGGCAGAATACCATGGCATATCACCACATTGCCTAGTATAATCATAATTCAATATAATGAAACGGAGATTACAGCAGTAACCCTTGACCATCCTACAAACACTTATGCGCATGTCTTTTTTGCCTTCCCGAGCCTCAGCCGGACAACACCATTGCCAGCGCCTGTTTAATAACATGGTTACAAGAAAAGAGTGACACATTTGAGAAAGGTCCAGGTGGGACCGAAAACGGAGATGAGGAGTCGCTAAAAAGTGTGAATTTATACAAAGCTTGGAATTTTTATGGAAATTTTGATAATAAAGGTTGGAATTTTTTATGCAATTCAGGTGCGGGTATATAATTTTTTTTTAGATACATATTCCAATAACAGTGGCACACTATAAACTAGAGCACTATCAAAGGCGACATAGGAATTTTGAAAAAAGCATTTCTGCTATCTAGGATACAGGAAAAGTTTTTTGAGATTCTCAGTTCACACTTTTGATCAAAACTGTTTAAGCCACCCCTGAACTTCAATGGGACCTCAAGGCAGGAGGTCCTACACTATTGATACCTCTCGTTTGCGTCCTATTCAGACCTTCACAATCCAGGGAATGAAGGAACCAGCTTACATGTTACATTGCTCTGATTAAAAAGCCTGTCAAGGTGGGTGGAGTGCAAGAAACCAAAATGGAGGCAGCCACTCCTCCAAACTCAAAATAGAAACAATAAATGGTTATGCACATCCAAAAAACATTTTTGAAAAAAAATGAACATAGGTGCAACACTGGTGCGGCTGTAGTATACATACATACATACATACATACATACATATTCCAATAATAGTGGCACACTATAAACTAGAGCACTATCAAAGGGCACATCGGAATTTTGAAAAAAAGCATTTCTGCTATCTAGGATACAGGAAAAGTTTTTTGAGGTTCTCAGTTCACACTTTTGATCAAAACTGTTTAAGCCACCTCCGAACTTACACGGGACCTCAAGGCAGGTGGTCCTACAATATTGATACCTCTCGTTTGCGTCCTATTCAGACCTTCACAATCCAGGGAATGAAGGAACCAGCTTACAAGTTACACTGCACTGATTAAAAAGCCTGTCAAGGTGGGTGTTGCACCTATGTTCATTTTTTTTCAAAAATGTTTTTTGGATGTGCATAACTATTTATTGTTTCTATTTTGAGTTTGGAGGAGTGGCTGCCTGCATTTTGGTTTCTTGCACTCCACCCATCTTGACAGGCTTTTTAATCAGTGCACTGTAACTTGTAAGCTGGTTCTTTCATTCCCTGGAGTGTGGAGGTCTGAATAGGACCCAAATGAGAGGTATCAATAGTGTAGGACCACCTGCCTTGAGGTCCTGCTGAAGTTCGGGGTTGGCTTAAACGGTTTTGATCAAAAGTGTGAACTGAGAACCTCAAAAAACTTTTCCTGTATCCTAGATAGCAGAAATACTTTTTTCAAAATTCCTATGTCCCCTTTGATAGTGCTCTAGTTTATAGTGTGCCACTGTTATTGGAATATGTATGTATACTACAGCCGCACCACTGCTGCACCTATGTTCATTTTTTTTTCAAAAATGTTTTTGGGATGTGCATAACCATTTATTGTTTCTATACTTTTTTTTAGATGACTGGCACAACATCAAACAACATGGGAGATGGGAGCTCAGCAAGGTAGTCATAAATCAGTACCAACAGTCTTTAATTACATTGAAGGTGCTACACAGCAAGGGAATGAGAAAAAAAATTAGAGATCACCCCAGGATTTCAGTGAAGTGGCTATAGAGAGTGGAGAGCAGGCACTACATAAAGTTTGACCTTTGTGACAAGCATCCTCTGTAGTACATATTGTATGTTTCTAGTTGACATCCTGACAATTGAAATGTGGATGTTGCTCCAAGAGCCACAGTGTATGCTAATCCTATCTTATTTTTTAACAAATTACTTAAAATTTTGATTTATAAAACAATAGAACTTTGCAATTTCAAGGAAGTGAATATAGAAGACTTTGATTAGAGTAAATTGTTACATATTATACAATAGCAAGCACCTTGATTTGCTGAATTGCAGTGCAGCACTTTGCATATCTAACATCACTTTTGCTATTTGGGCAACACTGACTATTAAACTACCTGATGATTACAATTAAGATTAAAGTAAGCCAATTCATAGAAGTACTGATTCCTATCTTGGTTTGATGGAAAACAAGCTTGTCTTAGTAATACTAATTCAACCAACATTTTTGTATTCATTGTATTTCTTGACCCTGTGCAACACTGATTGCTTGACACCCGCAAATTACCCCCTTTTCCGACAGGACCTCACGCTGCCTTGGCCCCCCAAAAATAAAGACTCTAACAACCGACTGGATTAAATTGTCCACAGCAGCTGTTTTATTAACAAATTACAAAACATGTAAAATATTACCATAAATATAAATATAACATCTCTCTCTCTCTCGCTATATATATATATATATATATATATATATATATATATATATATGTATATATACACACACACCTGTAATGCACTAATCTCTGTAAACCATAAATCACCATAAACAACCAATCGTACTCCGATCCTTTTTTAAATAAGTCCCAAAGTACAACCATCTCGACGCATGGGGCAGGGGTCCTTGAAGCTAAGCGACCTGGCGACCAAAATCCCAGAAGGGAAACCACCAATTACCCCCAGCCGTACTCCACTGGCTCGGGGGTCCAAAAGCCATATCCAATGGCTCAACCATTTTGCTCTCTATGGATATAAACCTGAAAGAGCCCCACCATCGCCAGGTCGCACCCAAGTTCTCCAAACACTGAGGGAATCATACCCCGAATGACTCCCTCCCAACTCCAAGAACCTCCACTGCCACTGCGAGTGTGCCATGAAACCTCAGGTGTGTGAGACCCCCACCAAACCAATCACCCTATTGATGCCTTCCTGCAAACCCAAGGCCCACACATCCAGGCCAATTGCATCCGAAACCGAACACCGTCCGACCTCCAAAAATTCCCAACTCCCGCCTCCAATTCCAGGTGTTGCACAAACACACCACCATTCCTAGCGACAAAACCTGCCACGGACCTGTTCACCTTCACCCTTGCCCGGTTCAAACTCTCCACCAAGCGAGCCCCCCTCCAATGGTGACGAAACACTATGTCTGACCACACAATCACTAGGCCCGGAAAGGATGACCACAACCATAGCAGGTCATGCTTAATGTTCCGCACCAGTTCCCGGGATGTCAGAGAGCCGAGTTCGTTGCCGCCCATGTGCAACACTAAAATCTCCGGCCTATCCAATGCCACGAACCGAAGAAACTCCAGCACCCCTCCCAACCAATACATACCCCACCGTCCAAGCCATCGCACCACAGCCACACTTCGGGAAAATCCCAATTGCCTCCCTTTCAGATGCACATCCGCTCTCTCAGCACCCCAGTGCACATATGAATAGCGGAGGATCCATATGAGGAGCACACTGGAACAAAGAAACAGAACAACAGATAAACCACGAACAAACATAGACACACAGTTCTACCACCCTTTCATCAAAACCCTGAAAAGGTCCACCCCTTATACCAAATGGGGGCGAATATGTAACAGAAACCTATTCGACTCTCACCTCCCTATTCAACGAACCAAATCCAGACACAGGCCCCAACCCGCTGCCTCCGTGGTCGCTCCAATATGAAAAGAGTATGGGGCAAAAGCAGATGGATCCAATCCAACTGCCTCCAACAGCGTCGGAACACCGCGGAAAACTGAAACTGAGATAAAAACGACCCATCATCGTGACAAAGAAGTGGCCCATGCGAGGCCCTCCGTAAAGACCAATACTCACTCAAACACCGCAACGAGCACATCAGGGCCCTTGAATCCCTGTGTAGATGCACCTGTTGTCCTCGACCCTCCTGATCCATTTTTAATCTTCTAATCCAGAACTGATCCAGCACATCCCCAGCCTGTAAGCCGCCACCCCGCGACTGACTGGGAGACACTAACTCCCCCACCCTCAAAGCACCGAAGAATGCAAGTGAAAAAGCCAGACAAAACAAAACCGTCTCGAACCCAGAGCTGATGACAGTCGCCAACACGCGCCCCAAGCGCTCCAAAAGCGCAAAGAGCACAGGGCGCCACAGGAATCTCTCGTAACCCGCCCCGCCAATAACCCCGCAAGGCATGGGCTATGACAAAAACCTTTGTCAACTCTCGCATCCTACACAAGCAGAAACCAAATGCCAGGCCGATATGAGTCTGGAGACCCTCTCCGCCAACCAGCCTTCCTCATGAAGACGACCCAGAAGGCACAACAATGCCCCTATTCTGTTGTCCTCCGATGACACATCACCTAAACCCAAAATCCAATCAACCAAAGGCCCCATATAAGCCACCCAAGTTCCCCGTGCCAGCGAAGCCCGAATCAAGTGACCGGCGTCTCGGATGCCACAGTCCATAGGTGACAAGGACATTCATCCCCCACCGCCGCTGCCGTTGGAGCCAGGGTCCTGAACCAATCCCACTGCAAGTAAGAAAGAGAATCAGCCACTTCATTCTGCACACCCGGCACATTTTCGGCCACCACCCATGAGTTTAACTCCAAACAACGCAACACCAAAACCCTGAGCAGCAGTATCACCGGCGGAGACGAAGCCGACAAGTTGTTGATAGCTTGTACCACCCCCAAGTTATCACAATGAAAGCGCACCTTCTTGTTCCGGAAATGCTCCCCCCAAAGCTCCACCGCAACCACTATGGGAAAAAGTTCCAAGTAGGTTCTGCACCTACCCATGACACCGGCCAAGGAGCCGCGCACCAACTAACCCCACAAATGACCCCGAAACCCGTGCTGTTCGCTGCATCGGTGAAAATATCCACCTCCTGGTTTGACAATTCAGCCCCCATTATGAGGGACCGGCCATTATAAAGGTCCAAAAATAAGGGCCCAAACCACCAGATCTGCAAAGTTCAATTTTCCCAACAGAGACAGCAAATCCCGCAAGGGAATCTTCCTCAAACTCCCCACTCACCTAACTTCCTCCTTAAGGGAATGCAACTTGTCATCCAGCAACCTGCATTCCATTGCCAAAGAATCAATACAGATTCCCAAAAAACTCAAGCAGGAGGAAGGGCCCTCTGTCTTGTTCGTTGCCAGTGGGACCCCAAAATGGTTTTCCACCCAACCCATCGCCGGCAACAGAGACTGGCAAATCGGGGACCAGCCGAGCCCACACAGAAAAAATCATCCAGAAAATGAATAATGGAACTCAAACCCAAAACGTCTCGAACCACCCACTCCAAAACAGTGCTGAAAGCCGCGAAATAGGCATAGGATAAGGAACATCCCATAGGGAGGCAGCTATCCACAAAAAAATTTCCCTCCCAGTAACAACCCAACAAGTGCAACCTACCAGCATGAGCAGGAAACAAACGAAACGCTGACTCGGTGTTAATTTTTGCCATCAGCGAACCAAGGTGATCGCTTCATCAAACGACATGTAAACAACCGAATACAGTTCAGGCACAATGCCATCGTTTACCGAACAGCCTTTGGGAAAGGATAAGTGGTGAATAAGCCGAAACTTCTTCCGCTCCTTCTTCGGCACTATCCCCAAAGGTGATACCGCTAAGTCAGGATAAGGCGGCACATCAAACGATCCTGCCATTCTCCCCAATGCCACCTCCTTTTCCAACTTCTCTGCCACTACCCTCGGATGCTCGTAAGCAGATCTCAAATTCTTAACGGAAACGAGGACCTGAAGTGGGGATCCTAAACCCCTCCGCAAAACCCTCCGCCAGCAATGGACTCCTACCCCCTCCAGGGGATAACGAACGCTTTCATGAAGGCCTCTGTCAGCTGGCAGCCCCCCTGACCGGTACCTCACCATGGACTGTACTGTCGGCAAAGAAGCAGCAGCGAGCCCATCATCTGACTGCTGACCAGGCCTGCTGCTCTCCATAGAGCCCACTGGCCTACTTGTATGCCTCCCAGGCCAGGCAGACCGACCCCCAGCGTGAGGCCTACCCACCCAACCTGAAGGGTCCCCTGAGGAGCTCCGCCGGCGACGGCGAGCCCTAGGCATACACTCAGGGCTCAGCCTCTGGGGAGGTTGTGACCGACACCTGCGCCTGCTTCCACTTTCACCTGGGGAAGGCGCAGTAGACACCACCACAACACCATAGGCAGTCCATAGGCTGTATATAAACGCAGTCCAAACAATAAAGAAAGTGCTTGGTATAAGACCAGGTGCTGAGGCTTGAACATTACTGAACTTACTAACTATCTGATTTAACCATATATGTAAGGAAACTATATATACAAGAAATTACATACAGTCTTTATTCTGGGTAGCGAGCAGGTAGAGTTCCTTTTGTAGAGCGCTCTGGCCGTCTCAGCGATGTGATCTCCTCTTCAGATGCTGGAGCAGGAGCATGAGGTTGAGCCTTGACTGGCGCTGGAACATAGACAGAAGCAGCAGGTGAAACTGGAACAGGGACTTTCATTGGAGCAGACAGTGGGGTTGAAACTGATACAGGCATGGGCACCCATTGGTAGCATCCAGGGACGATAAACGAAGTAGCTCGCAGAGTGTCTTCCAAAGAAGGCTCTTTAGGTGGAACTTGGACCAATGGAGAGGGCGTGCAAACTCTGATAGGCGGCTGTGAAGAAGAGGACATGATGAGAAGGTCTTCTTTGGTACACAATTTCATCCTATTTCAGTGCACTGTCTGAAGAGCAATTCCAGGTTTTTTGACTTCGTAGACATCTGATTCAGGAAAAGGTATATGTAACAGGTTGGTGGATTCGCTGGACCACCGCAAGCGATGATAGTTAAGCCACGCCTGGGAGCGGAGTATAAGTAGCCCCCGGTATTCACCAGAGCCCGCCGCAAAGTGGGATGGACTTGCTGCGGCGTGGGGCTACCAGGTCGCTACCTCTGACGTGATTTGCTTGCGATGGGGGCCGGGTTAGTGCATGGTACAGAATCGTAATCCAGAGACGTAGTCGGGGACAGGCAGGAGGTCAGGACGGGTGGCAGAGGTTCGTGGTCAGAGACGGGCAGACGGTCAGGACGGGTGGCAAACAGGCAAGGTCAGGAAACGTAGCGGAACGGACTGGTACACGGGTAATCAAACGGAATTCCAAACTCTCTCAAGACTCACTAACGCACACCAACGATCTGGCAGAGAGTGCAGGGGGCGTGTACCTTATATAGGACCAGCAGCCGGCAATTGACAAATTACCGGTGCGATGGGCTTTTAAATCCAGACCAGTCGTCGCACGCGGGCCCTAAGCAGCGGGTGCGCGCGCGGCGGCTGGGACAGGCAGAAGCAGGAAGCACAGGAACGTGGACGGGTAAGTGACCAGGCGCCGGGACCCGGGCGGGCGCGGCACCCGCGCCGGACCCCATGCGGGGAGGGGGGCGGCTGCGGTGGGCGACGGCACCCGCGCAAGCCCCCATGACAGTATAGCTGTGATAGTGTATGGCTCAGGTTCCCACAAAGAATCCAGTTTATCTGAGCGATGATACTTTTTAAGCCATATTCTGTCTCCCACCTCTAGTGGTGTGGCAGTAGCTCGCTGATTGTAGGATTCTTCTTGTCTCCTATGTGCTTCTTCCATCCATCTATCAACAATCTCTTTCGCTTCTTGGATTCGCCTTTGGTGCTCAGATACCCAATCGGCGTTAGGCAAGGGATTAATGGAATCAGAAATTTGTATCCCGAGAGCTCTGTATTGAGGGAGTTGTCCTTAATGACCAAACATCAAAGTAATAAGGTGAGTAGCCGGTGGAGCAATGAGTCGTGTTATTGTAGATCTCGACTAACTCATCCAGTAATTGTGGCCATTCTGCCTTTTTAGACACTGAAGCTGTTCGCAGCATGTTGATGAACACCTGATTGATCTTCTCACAGAGACCATTGCCTTGTGGATGATAGGCTGTTGTGCGGAGCTTCTTACACTCGTGGAAATTACAAAGTTCCTGGAAGAGTTGGGACTCAAAAGCAGGTCCACGATCAGTCAGTACTGCTTCTGGGCATCCATAATGCTTGACATACTCTCTGTAGAAGGTGATGGCTGTTGTTCGAGCTGTTAAGTCTTTTACTGGAACCACGACGACCCACTTTGAGTAGTGGTCTACCATCGTTAGAGCATAAGTGTAACCGGATCGGGTAGGAGCCAATTTCACATGGTCTAAGGCGACTAACTCATTCGGTCTGTGAGAGGTGATGGGATGTAAAGGTGCTCTGGAGTCTTTTCTTCTGGCTTTAGAGAGATTACAAGCTGGGCACTCGCTGCACCAATTCATGATGTCTATTCTCATTCCTATCCAGTAGAATCTCTGGCGGATAGTAGACTCGGTCTTGTGGACACCGAAATGGCCGGACTGGTCGTGATAGGCATCGAGCACGATTTTAGCATCACGCCTGGGGATGAGAATTTGATGGAGTCTTTCTCCCAAGACAGGTTCTAAAGAGATTAGAAGGATCAGGCCTTTTTTGATGAAGAGCCTTTTTCTTTGCCTCCATAGGCATCTAAGCTCAATGTCAGGGTATGGTCTTCTGAGTCTCATAGGGATCCTACCGGTAGAGAGGTAGTCAAAGATTTCTCCAAGGATTCGCGACTCATCTTGGATAGTCTGCCATCTAGATGGTTCTTGGAAGGGATCAGACTTTTGTTGAGGAACTCCGTCAGCTTTAGCTGCAGCAAGAGCATTCTGCGTAGAAAACCTCTGATAGAAGGGAGGCATCTCAACATCTTCCCAATCGTCTTCTTCATGTGGTTCTTCACTTTTGGGCAGACGAGACAGTAGATCACCAATCTTGACGCTCAACGTTGTTCAAGGGCACCGAGCCATGCGGTTTGGAGGTGAGCAAGAGAGTTGTTATCCGTGAACACGGTGAAAGGTGTAGCTGCAAGATAGTCCTTAAACCTCTCAGTGACGGACCACACTAGAGCTAGTAGTTCTAGTTTGAACGAGCTATAGTTGTTGTCGTTCTTCTCTGCTCCTCTTAAGCTTCGGCTGGCATAAGCAATGACTCTTTCTCGATTGTCCTGAACCTGTGACAATACAGCTCCTAGGCCTTGGTAGCTGGCATCTGTGTAAAGATGGAATGGATGATCATAGTTAGGATAGGCCAGAATTGGAGGTGATATCAACAAGGCTTTCAAAGTTTGGAATGCTGTTTCTTGACGTTCAGACCAGTTAGCAGGAAGTCTTCGGTTGTAACTCTCTCAGGGGCAACCACGTAGTAGCTCATGGAGTGGTTCAGATATCTGCGCAAAGTGCGGTATGAAGCGGCAGCAATAGCCAGCAAAACCAAGAAAACTTCTGACTTCTTTTACTGTTCTTGGAGTATCCCAATCTTTTACTGCAGAGATTTTCTCTGGGTCAGGCTGGATTCCGTCAGCACTGTCAATGTGGCCTAAGTAGTTGACTCGTGGCTTGAGCAGATGGCACTTGGAGGGTTTTATCTTGAGGTCATGATCAATAAGAACCTGGAACACTTCTGCAAGATGGTGTAGGTGGTCTTCATAGGTGCGTGAATACACGATGACATCATCAAGATACAGCAATACACTTTGGAAGTTGACCGCTAGTGAGGTCGAGAGTGGAGAAATAGGCAGCTGAGCCCAAAGCAGCGATGGATTCGTCAATACGGGGAAGAGGATATGCATCTTTGTGGGTGATGTTGTTTAGTTTTCTGTAGTCGAAGCAGAGGCGAATATTACCATCCTTCTTCCTCCCAGGACAATTGGTATGGCCCAAGGACTTTGACTTTCCTGGATGACCTTGGTGTCCTTCATCTCTTTGATCAACTTCTTAACTTGCTGATAGTTGGTAGGCGGAATAGGTCGATGTTTCTCCTTGATAGGAGGATGATCACTGGTATTTATTTTGTGTTGGATCAGGTTGGTCTTGCCGAAGTCAAGTGAGTACTTACTGAAAGCTTCATGGTGTTGCTTAGCAACCTTGGTTACACCATTGATGTATCCCATTGGAGTATTAGCATCTCCAATACTAAGTTTGTCCCACCAGTGGGTATGAGCTTTGTTAGAGTCTTCAGAAGAAGCTTTGATGGACTTCTGATAGGCATTTGTCTCTTCATTCATGAGGTCTTCTTGGTCGAGCTTATATAGCATAGCAACTGTAGTGAACTTGTGATGCAAGTGGTTACTTGGGAGCCGGTGTCAACTAGGGCTTCAAGAGGAACACCGTTGACCCATATAGTTACATGCGGGCATTTCGAGAGAAAACGTGAAATCCACTGTGGTTGTCCTTCTGGGCCCTTGGAATTACCTCCCGAGGGGTGGCCCTGGGCCTTGGGGGTATCCTGTTTAACTGAAAGCACTGAGACTTGTGATGTCCCAGACGACGGCAATAGGTGCAGTAGGGACGTTCACATCATGGAGACCTTTCAGGCGGTGGCCTATCCAGGTTTGGACGGCGAGAGTGGGGCTCCGGAGACAATGTCCTACTTACAGATGACGCATGGGAAGAGGTCGAAGATTGTCTGGTGATGCAGCAACACAGTCTCTGATTATCACTCCCATCCTTAGAATTAGCACTGTGATAACAGATAGGAGAATTGCACTTAGCTGAGGGTGAATGCAGGCAGGAGCTGGATGGATGGCTGAAGATGCAAGTTTGGAATGGTGACCGGAGCTGCAGGCTTGCTGGCAGGAGGCTGTAAGAGGACCGGCAGGAGAGTGGAGCAGGCGGCTGGATCAGTGGTAGAAGCGCTGGGGCCGCTACCTTGTACCACAGTAATATTTTTCTTTACTGGTGCAGAAGTGCAGAGTTGGAGAGTTTTAGGGGTGGAGCCCGAGTGAAGTGCATGTGCGGTAAGACAGACAGTGGGCATAATCCCTTAGATGCCGCTCCAGCGGCGGGCAGCGACAGTATCATGGCGGCAATAGGCACAACAACAGCTAGACAGATGAGCAGTAGTGAACACACACTAAGCATGACTTCAGAGCTCCCCCTCTTTGAGTAAAGCAGACCTTATCCAAATTGTACAGTATGCAGTCTTTATGGGGTTTCCAGGCAATGCTGGGACTTGTAGTTCCACAGTAATAGAAAGGAAACAGAGGTGCTTTAAATCCTGGTCATGATGCCACTTGCGACAAGCTGGGTGACTGGGACAGAGGGCCTTTAAGATTGTCATGGGCGATGGTGTGGCATGAGGGTATATGGTGGCCCTTGTTCCCAGGCCCTGCCTGACCGCAAGAATGTTCCCTGCTACCCAACCCTACACAACGCCCACAGCTGAGACAGTCACTACAAACGAAGGCTTGAGGGTAACAGTTGCTTTACTAGAAGATGGAACGGTTGGTATAATACAGAGTAACACTGGTACAGTCTCTCGTGGGTAGGCCACGGTAAAATACAGTTTTGTTAAGGAGCAATTAGGAGTCTTGGAGCTGTATGAGCACTTTAGTACTTGTAAAAGAGACGCTGGTATGCTCTGGAAGTAGTAGTTTTAGAAACTTGAGACGTTGGGAGGAGTAGTAGGGTAGTAAAAAGTAGTGATGAGCGATTGCATCAACTATCGTCATCGGGTCGATAATCGATATAGTCAATTATCATGCCGATATCCTATAGTCGATAATAGATTATCGCCGATGACCTTTAAAGTCTATGGGAAAGGAACAACACCTTCATTCTTACACCCAAACAGGGCTGGAGAAGCTGGAATTAACATCCACAACAGTAAAATGGATACGTGCTACATCTTAGGCAACACAATTAGGCAACAAGAGTCACAGACTATTCACTATCCCTGTCTTGCACCACAGCATGACCCTTAGACCTACATGCCCCAAAAATTAAAAGGTGCCAGAAGGCAGTATTATTTGAACCATCATATTACTTGAACTGGACATTGACTATCCCTTTCCGGGAATGCAGCATGACCCTTAAACCTGTCTGACCCACAGATTAAAAAGTAACGGAAAAAGGAGTCTTTCAACCACCATTTTTAGGATGGAATCCCACCATGTCTTTGTTTCTCTTTTTTTTTATTGTATTAAATGGGTTGTCATTTTGCAATATGTGTCCATTAAGAGTGTCCTACCTATTCCTGTTTTTGACAGCACCATGCCCCATATATTTCAAAACATCACCCTTGAGCCACTCGATAATTGTGAAGAACAAATGTCTGTTAGAAACCACATTTTTTAGAATAGGACCTGTAGTATAGCTGCATTTCACAGCAACATGTCCCCAAAAAATCAAAACATGACCCGTGAGCCACTCTTGACAATTGTGAAGAACAAATGTCTGTTAGAAACCACATTTTTTAGAATAGGACCTGTAGTATTGCTGCATTTCACAGCATGACCCAAAAAAATTATAAAAATGACTTCTCAGCCACTGTTGAAAATTGTGAGGGAGAAATGCCACTTAGAAGCCATATTTCTGTTCCAAAGGATCATGATTATTGCTGTATCTCACAGCACCATGAGCCATTGACAATGCGAAAAATTCTAAAGATAAAGTGAGTAAATGGATTACGGTTTTTTCATGACACCTTGGTGTCTTTTACAGTCTCCTCACCGCAAAACCAGCAAAATGAACTTTTGGTAACTGAGAATCTAAATTGCAGTAAGAAATTATCATTTTAAAAAAAAGGTTTCAAGAGGACTATTTCTTTTGGAAGAGGAATGTGACGTAGACCGGCAACTAATCGGTGACCTCGGCAATTGGGGCCACAACATCATCAGAGATCCATGCCTGATTCATCTTGATGAAAGTCAAAAGATCCACATTATCTGTGGAAAGCTGGATGCGTTTGTCTGTAATGACTCCTCCAGCTGTGCTGAAGGTCCGCTCAGATACGACGCTGGCTGCTGGGCAGGACAACACCTCTATGGCGTGGCCATCGAGCTCGGGCCATTCATCCATTTTGGATACCCAGAAGTCGATTGGGTCCGAACATATCCAAAAACATTGGTGTTGAGACGCAGATAGTCGTGCACCATGATCTTAAGACGGTCTCTGTGTGTTGGATGTGTGCCCTGCATTACATACGTTGGTGAGGTGGTAACTAAAGATTGGCAGAGGTCACCCATTAGGCTTCTGCCACAATGCATGCTGCTGCTGCTGCTGCCGCTACGGCTACTTGGCACTCTACTGCTATCACGTTGGTGACTTTGTTCCACTGTGACATTTGAAGAACGTGAAGCAGACCCAACAGATGTCTCCAGTTGATCAATCAGCACGGTCTCCAATTCCTGCATTTTACTCTCTATTTGGGTGGGTTTAAGGAAAGTGCTGAGTTTTGTGTCGTACCGGGGATCGACAAGGGTGGCCACCCAGTAACTGTTGTTCAGTTTGATGGCCTTAATGCGAGGATCATGTTGGAGGAAATGGAGCATCCAAGCACTCATGTGAGAGATGGAGCCTTGATTTCCCAAGCCTCTGGGTCGAGGGGCACTAGCAAACTGATCTTCCTCATCTTCCTCCTCCGCCTCAAATTCGGGCCAACCTATTTCCATGGCAGGGACGTCGGTAACGTCGGTGTCCAGGAATACCTCATCCTCCTCCTCCGCTTCCTTCGGCACAGCTTCAACACAACCCTGACTTGCCTCAGATGATGCACCCTGAGAGCTGAGGCGCCGCCTTGCACTAGCCCTGGACCCTGAACCACTGCCTAATGAAGGCCAATAGAATTGTGAAATTGTCGTGCCTTGTGGATTCGACGGAGAGAAAGTCTCCGTGTCCGCATCTGTGTCTGTCTCCTCCTCCGTCGCTGGTGGGACCTGAAGTTTCAGAGTGTCCAACGATCGTTCCAGAACTAAAATCACCACAATGCTCATGCTGACAAGGGCATTGTCCGCACTGACCATTTTGGTGGCTTCTTCAAAACTGGCAAGTATGGTGCAGAGCTCTTTCACCTGCCTCCACTCTCGGTGGCTCAACACCCCAAGGTCCGCAACGCTGCTTGTCAGGCCAAGTGTCACTTCGTACTGCGTAATGGCATTGCGCTGCTGCCACAATCGCTGGAGCATGTGGAGGGTGGAATTCCAGCGTGTTGCCACGTCAACAATGAGACGGTTGACGGAGAGGCCGAGCAGACGCTGAAACACAGCCAGGCGGGACGAAGCAGGGTGCGAACGGCAGAAGTGTGAGCTCAGACCTCGAGCCTTCCTCAGCAGGCAGTCCAGACCTGGGTAGCGCTTTAGAAATTTCTGGACATCAAGGTTCATGACGTGTGCAAGGCGAGGGATGTGCTCCAGCCTACCGATCTTAAGGGCGGCCAGCAGATTTCGCCCGTTATCCCACACCACCTTGCCTGGCACAAGGTTCTTGTCACCCAGCCAGCGCTCGGTCTCGTTGCGAAGAGCCGTCCACCGCTCCTGACCTGTGTGTTGACGGCCTCCAAGACAGATTAATTTCAACACGGCCTGGTTCCTCTGGGCACGTGATGCCACCAGAGGACCTTGGGGGAAAGAACCCTGCACCATCCCTGCGGTTTTGAAGAGCGTGCGCCGAGCCTGAGAGCTACCGTCACCCCCAGAGACATCCACCCAGCTCCCGCAGTGAGCTGTCACAGATATATAGCGGCCTTGGCCGTGCTTACTAGTCCATGTGTCGATGGTCGGATGGACTTTGCCGGACACAGATGCAGACAACGCGCTTGAAATTTTAGATAACACATGGCTGGCCAGGGCAGGGACGGCTTTTCTGGAAAAGAAATGCCTCCTCGGTATCTGGTATTAGGGACAGGCAAGGGCCATGACGTGGCGGAACCCATCTGTGTCCACCAGACGGAAAGGCAACATTTCCAAAGCCAAAAGTCTGGCAATGCCGACATTCAGGCTTTTGGCTTTGGGATGGTTTGGGTTAAAGTGTTTCTTCTGCTCCCAAACCTGGTAGACAGAAGGCTGGCTGCTAGACTGGCCTCTGTACGGCGTGCAGGTCATCAAACTGGCGGACGGAGAAGGGGAAGGATGGGACTCTGGTGGTGCAGGTGGTACTCGGGCGACGGTGGAGGCTGAAGCGGAGGCTGATCACTGATCATGACTCGGAGCGACCTGGGCAGCTGAGGACCGCTTGTGGGTGGTGGAGGAGGAGGCGGAGACAGAGGGGGTGACAGTGGTTGGAAGCCCGGGATTGGTGTGACCTTTTTTGGCCAAGTGTTCCCGCCATTTCAACTCATGCATTCGCTACATGTGACTAGACATATTGGTGGTGGTGAAACACCTAAGATTCTTCCCTCTACTGATGCGTTTACGGCAAAGGAGGCATATGACTTCGCTTCGTGAATCAGAGGCTTAGTCGAAACAGGCCCAAGCTTGAGAGGTCCTGGACCGTATCGACAGCGATAAGCGAGGAGTGGTGTTTCTACTGATTGTGGCTGGCGGAATAATCTTAGCGGACTTGTGCGACCGACCTCTCCCTTTTTGAGGCGGGACCCGTACTGACACTACCCCATCGTCTTCCTCCTCGTCCAGTGATGAAGCGCTCACAAGCAAATTCTGCTGAAAAGACCACGTTGGATCCGCAATGTCTTCATCATCATCATCAACACAGGTGATTTCCTCGTCCTGACATTCTACATCCTGGAGCTGCGGGCTACAAGCAACAGGCACTGCAAGGCGTGGCCGACCGCCCGGGATTTTTACCGATTGACCGGCTTCCTTCTCCTCCTCTGATGGCATCAGCGATTGGGCATCAGAGCAGACAAAATTATCCTCTTTGGCCTCTTGATCTATGGAAATGCCTTCTGACCCCAACCGCATTTTGTCATCAAAGAGGTCTTCAGAAAATGGATTATCCACCGTGGTGGGTACACGAGTTGACATTTGGGCTGCCTTCGCTTCATGTTGGACTGGTGCTGATGATGATGATGATGACGACATATGTGTCCATGACTGGGAGGACGAGGAGGTAAGACTGTTTGATGCAGGTTGCATTAACCACTGAAGAACAGATTGGCGACGCTGTTCGTTACCGAGATTCACAGGGCCCTGACCCAGCGATGACAGGCCTGACGGTCCTGCAACCGAAGATCCGCTGGCTTGCGTGTTGTCGCCAGCACTGGAAGGAGCACCTTCTCTCGTACCTCTACCTCCATTTCCTACCCCCCTCTTTGCTCGCTTACCACCTGCATTTCTCTCCATGTTCAGAAAGATAAAAAATTTAAGAACGTATGGGAGAGTTTTTGACAGTCTCTTATTGAAAGACGGCAAATCACAGCTATTCTTAAATCCCTCTAATTTCCTACAGCCAACAAGGATTAGAAACAGAATTATTTCTAGCGAATACATGTGAAATGCGGTCTGGTGGAAGAACCTTAAGACAAAATCAACAGTGTTCTTGCTTCAGTCCCAGGGATTTACAACTGCCCAGTAGGATTAGGAATTGACAGTTTTCAACAAACTATCATACAAGTGCGCTATCTGCGCCAAACTGAGATTCACCGAGCGCAATAAAACTATTCAAAAGTTACACGGATGAGAAATTGCGTTTTTTGAACAAAACTGGGCTGCGCCAAAGTGAAAAACAGCTATTTAAAAGTTATACGGATAAGAAAAGGTGGTTTTTGCACCAATGAAATACACCAACAGTTACTACAAAATTTCTGTATTCAAATTTAAGTACAAGGTGGCTCTTTGAACAAAACTGGGCTGCGCCAAAGTGAAAAACAGCTATTTAAAAGTTATACGGATAAGAAAAGGTGGGTTTTGCACCAATGAAATACAACAGCAGTTACTACAAAATTTCTGTATCCTAATGTAAGTACAAGGTGGCTCTTTGAACAAAACTGGGCTGCGCCAAAGTGAAAAACAGCTATTTAAAAGTTATACGGATAAGAAAAGGTGGGTTTTGCACCAATAAAATACAACAGCAGTTACTAGAAAATTTCTGTATCCTAATGTAAGTACTTGGTGGTTATTTGAACAAAACTGGGCTGCACAAAAAAGGTACAATTTCACCTCAGGTGCGAGGTGTGCTGGCCAAAAACTGGTAAAAAAAATGCCATTCAATGCAGGTTCAAAGCAGAGTCTGGGCTGCACAATGTACACCCTCCTTTCAAAAGCCTGCCTGCCGGTTTGTCTGTGTTTGTCCGCACCCCTCCTCCCCCCCACCGTGGCTGTACAGCGCTAAATGCTTCTTTAAAAGTCTCTGTCTAACTAAGAACTGAAATTCTCTAATCTACCTATATTCTAATGTTCACAGCTAAAAGCATAGTTGTCCATATGAATAAAGAGAAGAACTGTGTCTCTGAACTGAGCTGTATTGAGAGAGACGTAGCACACGTCTTGCTCTAGTGAGAGACACTGAAACACTGATGATGAACAGGAAACGCTGTTCTATGCAAAACGAGGTCATGTGATTTTTCCAGCCAATGACAACCATACACATCACAGTCATGACATTGCACACCCAGCTCACCCTGCTCTATGCTCTAAGCTGATTTGCTGGCCGCCAAAATGACAGGAAGCGCCGAAAATGGCGTGATAGTAATAGATTATCTGCAGATTGTCACCTAAAATATCGCATGATCGGAAATTTCCGATCAACCTAAAAATCGTGCCGATTTCAACTATGTCGATTATAATCGCTCATCCCTAGTCCTGAGTACAGTGAGACAGGGACAGAATGGGGAAGTGTCCTGAGGAAAGAGAGAAGTAAGGCCTGCCTAAATTGTCTCAGGAAGCAACAAGTGAGGAATTTCCAAAGGAGCAATTGTGAAGTAAAGTAGTAGTGTAATGTGCTGTTTAAAGTGAAAGTCAAGAAGTGTAATGTCTTACAAGTTTTGTGCTGTGAGTAAAGCATGGGAGATCCCTAGAGTTGGGAGTAACGGTGTCTGATTTCCCAAGTGCTGGTGCACCACATTAACCAGCAAACCCACACCATTAAAGCTGTCATCCACTTAACCACTTCACCACTTAGGGTAGCTGGATGGGTCTAAGTAGTCTAGTGGAAGACCTAGCAGAGGACCCCCAGCTTTACAAGCCAAGACAGGATACAGTGGATGAATGTGAAGGTGACATGTTTGTTTCTTGTGGTTTGTCCCTATAGTGCATTTCCCAGACTTTTAAGGCTTTTTGATCATGATGAAGGATTCACAAAGTATACATCTGATACGATTAATTGACCCATACTTTGACAAATAACAGATAAAGGATTTGTAGATATCTAGAAGTACCAAAGGGAACTGATGATTCTCAAGGAAGGAACACCTTTAGCATCTTTCATACTCTGCCTGGATATTTTTGGAGGTTAGTCACCATCAGAAGAAATGGTACCCGACAGTGCATTTAATTTAGTGAGTGAGAATTGTTGGGTGTCAGCTCAAAGGTAGTTAATTTTAGCACATACACAGGTTTTTTGGTGCAAAACTTAAACACAAAGGGCAACATGTATGAACAGGGCTGCCCCAGATATCTGGCGTCTTTTCAGCCCAATGTCAGGTACAGCCCAGTTCATACATTTTGAAATCTCCCGCATGCCACTCTCGGGAGGTGAGGCGCAGTAGAACTGTAGCAAAGCTACATATTTATAGCTTCACAACGGCGTTTCTACAGCTTGAACAGGTATACTACTTTCAAAGTAGTATACCTGATCCAGAAATGGCACCCTAGCTCTAGAATGTGCCTGATTTATGACCCATTGTAGAGCGGGTTCATAAATCAGGCGCATTCTATGGAAGTATAATGCGCATGACATTTGGCGCGTTAATGCCAAATTTCATGCAGCTCGCCCAAAGCTTGTCTCTTGGGCACAATAACCAAAATACATGCTTCCTTCAGCTTACAACTAAAATTAAAACAGTCCTTGTTTCCTTTTGCCTTTTTTTTACCCTGAAGGAATCTCACCAGGTCAGCGGTACAAGTTTTCACAGGAACCTTTTGGCAGATTTATAGTTCCGCTCCAAACAGAATCCTCCAGCTTCAACACATGGTTCTCCCTTCAGCTGTCATAGCTGCTTTATATATGCCTATTAAGGCCTTAAAACAACCTTTCCCAACCAGACTCTTGGATCTCCCCATAAAAAACCCTTACCCGAACTACACATGAAACAACAGCTCAGCAACATATAGTAATGTCACTGGCAGCATACTATTTATGTCTTTTACATCACGAGGCTAGCAATTTTATCCTTTGCTGTCTTACAGAGTGCCAGTGAAGCCTTCTACTAAGCATTGGTGCCTTTCTGCAGAAGGCTGTAGAGATAAAATTCCTTATCATGATTGGTGTTAAGAGGTGTATCCCAGACCTACACAACCAAAATGGGAAAAATTCTGACTGCAAAATGGGAAATTTATCCAGTGTGTCGGGTCCTTATTCCTCTGAACCAAAAACTAATAATCAATTAGTGAAAGAGCAAGAAGGTAAGACAGAAGTGAAAGAATGTAAATGTATATTAAGGAAGTGGGCATGCCAAGAGAAGGGCTACTGAAACCTTATAAATAGGACAAGTTTAGAACGGAGTATAAAGGGTGGATTTTAGAAAGTGGATACACAATTAGCAAACAAATGGCAAAAGTGTCTGAGGAAGTACGAGAGAATTGTTGTAAGGTAGATAAAATGGGAAAAAATCCTCCATGAATTCTTTGTCGATAATCCCAAATTACCATCTCCCCCTCCCAACAAAATGATTTACAGCATGAGAGACAGGAAATGTTAAGTATGCAAAATTCTGATTGACCCGAACAATGATACAACTGTTGGGCTCAACATAGATCTACATCTCCTTTGATCAAACTCCTGTCAGCTGTTACCAGGTCACAAGTTCTCACTAAAGGGGAAAGTGAAGATGCCCCAGTCCAGTTTAATTTGACTGATCCTGAAGTTTCAAGAGGTGCAGCAGGAGGGGAAGATGAAGGAATGTTCACTCTATGGACCACTTCCACAAACTGAGGTTACTCTACTCCCGTTAGGTGACAAATAGTGGAGAGGGTACAATACCAACCTTGGAAGCCCTCTGATCAACTGGCAATTATAAAACAGTTACGTGTCCTAGAGGAAAAGACAGTTCCCATTTGACATACAACTTAAAGGGTTGTCTCACTAAGAAGATCATAGTTTAAAATGAGGGGACCATACATGAGAGAGAGAGAGAGAGCACAGCAGTCCCATGTAAGATGTGCAGTGCCATGCAAATTGCATACAGAGAGAACACAGCTGTACTGTGCAGTCCCACGTAAAACAATTTTGCAACACAGATATTCAGTCCCATGTAAATCACTTTTGTGCGTTAATCAGAAACAGAGAACACAGCACGCCGATGCAAGATGTGCAGACCCATGTAAATTACATACAGAGAGAGAACACAGCTGTACTGTGCAGTCCCACATAAAGAAAACACAAACAGATACAGTGTATAGTTTTTGTTCTGCAGACCTTTAAAGGTCAGAGGTGTAATAATCTGTAGAATATATCATGTGTGAGAGAGTGAGAGAGACAGAGAAAAAAAATCAACCATTTTTCCCAGAGACCTGAATGTCAAATGCCCATTCTAGTTACAAAATGTAATTATAAACTATCGAAACTCAGCTTTTCACTTCCAATGATTCCAATGACAGCTGAGAACCTCTTCCTTCCCCCAGCTCACACAGATTGAATCATCACGTGCACACTTTGGGGTCATGTCTGCAGAAAGTGAAGATACTCCCTGCTGGGAGAAGAAACATGCCCCTCCATTTCACGAGCTCTGCTTGGCAACCAGCATAAAAGGATGCCAACTGTTGTAATGAGACAACCCCTTTAAGTCTTTTCAAACCACATATATTTGTAAATGGGAGGATATATAGGAGAATTAATGGAACATATAAACAAAAAAAAGATCGATCAATTTAAGAACACTGTTTTAGCTAAGAAAGTTTAATATGTAAAAACACTCTAGTAATGTAAGGACTATATCCAGCATCTTAACAATTGTCCAAAAGATGTTAACCGACCACTAAACAATCTAGACCAATACATTCTAAAAGGGACATTTATGCATGGGCTACACTAACATCTTAGAGTTGCTATTACCAGTAATCATCCAGAATGGTATGAAATGTCCATCTGACACTATCTGGCAGTAGGGCAAAGAATAGACATGGAAAAAGAAAATAACAAACAGGGAAAAAGACCAAATCATGTCATTGCATCCCAAATCAGGGGAAGGAGTCAGCAGCAGGGAAAAGGATCAAGACTCTGAGATAAATCTTAAATTACATGCTGGAATTGTGAAGACATGGGGAATTATTCACAAAAATGCAACCAATCTCAAAAACCACTGTCTCACTCTGATATCTAGGAAATTGGCAACCCGGTAACCCAACCTGTGCACCCCGTGTTTGTCTCATGAAACCATAGTCCAACTGATATAACATTTGTCATGTTACCAGGTGGAAAGGAGGTTAAAATTCTTGTGGATAGTCGGGCAGCTAAATCGGTGGTGCACTAGTGGTTAATCCCTAAACAAATGATATCTTCGGACTTTGTACAATGCGTAGGAGTAGGTGACAGAAATGCCTCTGTCAAATTGGATTAAAGTTAAAATTCATGATTCCACTGAAGTTGTAACTAGTTTCCTAGTAACTCTGCCACAAACAATTTACTAGGGGCAGATGCGTTGGAGACTTTGGAGGCGGTCATTCCCTACACTCCGGAGAGAGTTAAACTAATTCATCCCGTTTCTGAAAATCAGCTGTGCCGATTATCTATCTTGATGTGTTTAACCACAATTCATGATGAGAATGTAACTGTTCCAAATTAGCATTATGAACTTTTGGCTGTTCCTCCTTGTTTTTCGGTCACATAAAAGACTGATACAGGGTGGCATTCTTTCCCTCCTACCCTGGTAAAGCTAAAACTGGATAATTACTGCTTAGCACGGGATTATGGTGTAATTTGGAGAAGTTGGGCTTTTCTCATGTCAGAAGGTAAACCCATGAAAAATGCTGTCAGTGTATGAGACATTATAGTAGCCTTACTTATACACACACACACAAGGGGGAATAATAAAAGTCAAGAACCATACTAATGATGATATACAAGAGGCAAAAGGTAAAAGAAGAGCATATGAGGCAGCTAACGAGGCTGCAAAATTGCCTAGGAAAGAGGAGTCTGTTATGGGAAGTGGGGGCCCCAAAGTGGGAGTCTGGATATACTCAAATCCCTTCAGAACCAAGGATCACAAATGGAAAAATAATCACATTGCATTACTCCAGGGTTCTCCACAGTGACGGTCAGATTCATGAAATCTTGCATGATTTGTGCTAGGGGCAATCCAGTCAAGATACCTATAGAAGTGGCCCCTAAACCACTCTACTACTGTTAGGACTGTACTACTGGCCATTTAAGGGCTGTCTATTGGATTTTGCTGGTCGGATTTCTTTGGCCCTGGAATTTGGCATGTCTTTCTAGTAACTCTCCTGCTTGTTCCTTTTATTACTTCATATTCTCCTGGTGTGACCTCGGCCCATCTGATCCTTCTCTATTTGTTTTCTGTTTATCATCTGTTTTGTCTTTCCTCCATTTGGCACCCATTTTAGTAGGAATAGCTCAGGAAGAGGTTCAAGTGCGGGGTCGACCTTTTCGTGGCGGATACTCTTCTTAAGCAAGGCACGCCAGGATGAGACTTAAAGGAGTTGTTTCATTACAAGCTTTCAGCCTGTCAGTGAGCCTGATAGTTGAATTTAGGGGCGTGCTTCTTGGTCTGTCTCTTCTGCTCCCTCTTCCTCCTCCCCTCAGCACACAGGCAGCTCAGTAACTTCTATACAGCAAGGGGGAGGGGGTTTGCTGCCAGAGTTAACCCTGTGTGTGCCTGCCTAGGTCTGTTGCAGGAGAGGGCTGATCTATGAGTGTAGAGAGGTCTGTGAAGCTGCTGTGTATGCTAATAGCAGAGGGGATGCATGTGTTCCTATATCCCCTGCTTAGCTTACAAGTCTCCACATCTCCAGCAACAACAAACCCTGTCAGAACAGACACAGGGCAGCTGGGAAGTGTTACTATGTGTCACTAGTACAGCACAGCATGAAGTATTCACATGCCTGATCTGTATAGTATTAGTATAGTGACAGTTCCACAGACACATCATGATTATAGTAACACACAGGGTCACTGCTGTCACATCTATCTGTGTAGAGAGCAGGAGGAAGCAGGCACACACAGGGTTAATCCAGGCAGCATGGACACAGAAGCCAGAGTCCTCCCTCCCCCTCCCTCCACTACAGAAGCATTCTGTGCAGGAGGGGCTCTCTGCTCAGACCTGTCTTCAAAGGTGATGAGTCATACAGACCTGACAGCCAGTAAGATAAGGATCAACAGGTCAGCTGCTATAGAAATTTGAGAAGCTGATGCACTCCTACTAACAGGGCTAACTTAAAATCAGTAGGACATTTGTAATGAACATATATTGCAAAGTTGATTGTTTTTTAAAGATCTTTTAATTAAAACCCAATCATTGTAGCGAGACAACCCCTTTAAGTGTCCCTCACAGAATCGCAAACTTATATTTTTACCTCCTGACTGTGGAACCAATGAAGGCACTGGTGGACAAGATGCATGGTATGACGAAATACGTTCAGGATCTTGCACAAAGGATCCAGCTGCAGGAGACCACCTTCTCCCATAGTGCGGCTCATTTGTACCTACCTGTGGAGCCCAAGCTCAAGCGTGGATCGTTTTTCTGGAGACAAGTACGTTTGCCACCTGCAAGTTGTATTTTCGGGTTAGGCCCCATTCATCTGGATCCGAGGAGCAGCGAGTGGGGTTCACAATTTTCTTGCTTCAGAAGACTCCACAAGCTTGGGCCTTATCATTGAATCCTGGCTCTCCTGAACTTTTGTCTGTTGATTAATTTATTCAGGCCATAAAACTCCACTATTGCTTCGAGTTCAGGTGCTGGTTGGGGCCCTCACAGTGGAATGACCCAACACTTCAGTGTATTTTACAGCAAGGACTGTCTGAGACACTTAAAGATCTTTTCTAAGTCCGGCGGTGATATACTTCATCCTCATAGGCCTTATGACTGTGCTATCAATCTACTGCCGAGCGTTAAATTTCCTAAGGGTTGGATACATAATCATTCTGCACTAGGGAGAGAGGCTATGATGGATTATGTCAAGGATAGTCTCCTCATGGGTCATATGCGCCCCTCCACCTGCCTCGTGGGTGCTGGCTTCATCTTTGTTAAGAAGAAGAATGGAAGTCTCAAGCCTTGCATAGACTACCAGGAATTAAATAAAACTACTGTTAAAAATCAGTGCCCTCGTCCCCTCATCCCAGACCTGTTCAACCAGATTTCTGGAGCTGCCTGGTTTTCCAAGTTAGATTTACGAGGTGCTCATAATTTAATTTGTGTCCACATGGGAAATGAGTGGAAAACTGCCTTTAATACTCCTGATGGGCACTATGAGTATTTGGTTATGCCCTCTGGCTAAAGTAATGCACCTGTGGTTTTCCAAAACTTTGTTAATGACATCTTATGAAATCTCATTGGCAATTAGTTATCATTTATTTGAATGATATTTTAGTGTTTTCTCCTTTCTGGTCTTTCCATGTTAGACATGTATGAGCGGTCCTGCAGATTCTTAGAGAGAATCTTTTGTATGCAAAACTGGAAAAGTGTCTATTTGGGGTTTAAGAGTTACATTTTCTTGGTTATATTCTCACACTGCATGCCTTTCGTATGGATCCCGTCAAGGTCCAGGATAATTTGGGTTCAGCCAAATTCCCTGAATGCTCTGCAGAAAATGTATCCGTAACTTTTCATCCATAGCCAAACCTTTGACAGACCTTACTAAAAAGGGGCAAATCTTGTTGAGTTGGAAGCTATTCATGCTTTTGAAACCTTGAAGAGGTGATTTACTAAAGCCCTCGTTCTGGTTCAACCAAATTTCTCTTGGCACTTTATTGTTGAAGTGGATGCTTCTGAGGTAGGAGTGAGGGCAAAAAGGGCCTCCCTTATTGACTAACCTTCACCCCTTCACCCCCTAAAACCAATACCCTTTACCCTTGATCCCTGATCTGTTCAATCAAATCCAGGGAGTGAAGTGGTTTTCCAAGTTGGACCTTAGAGGGGCCTATAACCTCATCCGTATCCGAGAAGGGGATGAGTGGAAAAACGCGTTTAACATTCCTGAGGGTCATTTTGAGTATCTGGCGATGCCGTTCAGGTTGTGTAATGCTCCCGCAGTGTTCCAGAACCTGGTTAAAGATGTTTTCCGTGAACTCATTGGTTGTTGTATGCTCGTTTAACTGGATGACATTTTAATCTATTCGGAAGATTGGTGGTCTCACATTAAACACGTACGACAGGTATTGCAAATCCTGAAGGAAAATAGTTTGTTTGTCAAGCTTGAAAAATGTGTTTTTGGAGTGCAGGAGTACCTTTTCTTGGGTATATCCTGACTCCTAACTCATTTCGTATGGACCCCTGTAAAGTTCAAGCTATTCTCGATTGGGTATACAGCGATTCCTAGGGTTTGCTAATTACTATTGTAAATTTATTCATAATTTTTCTTAGTTCGGCCGTTGACTGACATGACTAAGAAGGGGGTGAAGTTCAGTAATTGGCAACCTGAGGCCAAAGAGGCGTTTGAGAAACTTAAAGGGGTTGTCTCGCTACAAAGAATAGCTTTCAAATTGTAGGGAACACAAAATAAAGACATTTTCCAAATATATTGCTTTGTTCCTCTGTTTTCCCTAAGGAGATACAAGTGAAATTTATGCCCTCCCTGGCTTTTTTCAGTTCCCTTAGTAACTGACCTGTATACAATTCTCCCCCTGCTGTTTGTTCAATGAGATAACAGTGAGTGATGTCATCACACAGGTAGTGGCAGTGTCCTCTGCTGCTCAGCAGTAAAAAGCTTGATTTATGTAAATAAATAGAACTATAATTAGTGCTTTTGTTTTGGGGATCAGATAAATCCTGTTAGTAGTTTGAGAAGCTAATCTGATCTAATTAGCATCTGAAAGCAGAGCAAGGTGCATGGAGCTGTACAAGTTGCATGCAAATGAGCATATGCAAATGAGTCAATCTGAACCAGGAAGTGGCAGAGTATTTCATTCATGCATTGTCTGAAACTCTGAAGGGAGACAACTCCTTTAAGCAGTGTTTTGTATCAGCTCCTGTGTTGATTCAAGCAGACCATAGCAAACCCTTTGTCATTGAAGTTGATGCTTCCTAGTATGGTGCGGGGGGGTCTTGTCTCAGGGGTCCGCTACTATGACTAACATTTGCCTTTGTGCCTTCTTTTCACGTAAATTTTTCTTAGCTGAAAGGAATTATGACGTTGGGAACCGGGAATTGTTGGCTATTAAGTGGGCCTTCGAGGAATGGCGCCACCTCCTCTAAGGTACCCAACAGTAAGTCACGGCCCTTACTGATCATAAGAATCTTACCTTTTTAGAGAGTGCTAAAAGGTTGAATCCACGTCAGGCATGTTGGGCATTATTTTTTACGCGCTTCAACTTTGTTGTTACTTACAGACCAGGTTCTAAGAATGTTAAAGCCGATGCACTATCTAGAAGCTTCTGTGCCAGCCACGCATCCCAGGAGGAACCGGTACCTATATTGCCTAAGGAGACTGTTGTATCAGCTATTTCCCCTGATTTAGCCACTGACATTAAGACCCATCAGGATGAGACCTGCCAATTGTCCTATTTCGAAGGTCTTTGTTCCCACTCAGTTCCGGCTATGGTTACTAAAAGAATTTCATGATTCTGTTTTATCTGGACATAATGGAGTGCCTGGCACAAAAAAGCTGATTTCTCGTATTTACTGGTGGCCTTTGTTGTCTCGTGATGTTGAGGCCTATGTTGCGTCTTGTGAAGTTTGCGCTCAGGCAAAGGGTCCCAGAACTCGTCCTCCTGGCCAACTTTGCCCCCTGCCTGTACCTGATCATCCGTGGACCCACATCTCCATGGATTTCATGACTGACCTTCCTACCTTAGAGGGTAAGTCAGTTATTTGGGTGGTAGTGGATCGTTTCAGTGAGATGTGCCATCTGTTTCCGTTAAAGGGGTTACCATCGTCCAAAAAACTTGCTGAACTTTTTATCAAACGTATTGTCAAACTTCATGGTTTACCGGAGAATATTGTTTCTGACAGAGGGGTTCAGTTCATTTCTCGATTTTGGGGAGCCCTTTGCAAGGCTTTGGGTATCACACTGTACTTCTCCTCTGCCTTCCACCCAGAGACTAATGGGCAGACTGAGAGGGTAAACCAAATGGTAACACAAAAACTCTGTTGTTATGTCTCTGAATTGCAGGCAGATAGGGTAAAGTACTTACCGTTGACAGAATTTGTCATTAACAATCAGGATAATAGCTCATCTGGTACCTCACCATTTTATTGCAACTATGGTTTTCACCCAAGACATGCGTCATTTTCCAGTGCTACTTCTGATCACAGCGGGGTAGATGCTATCAGTAAAGATCTGTGCACAGTCTGGGCCCAAGTTCAGAAGAACTTGGTTAATACCCAGAGCACCCAGAAGAGAAATTGCGATAGACGGGATCTTTGTTCCAGAGGGTTTGCAGTTGGAAATAAAGTACGGTTATCCACCTGAAATCTGCGATTAAGGGTTCCTTCTGGTAAACTCACGCCGTGATTTGTAGGTCCATATGTGGTTCTTGAGGGGGTCAATCCGGTGGCATATCGTCTGAAATTGCCCTCTTCTCTCTGGATACACAACGTGTTCCATCGCTCACTACTTAAGAAGTACATTCAGCCTGTGACTCCGCCCTCTAGACCTCCTCCTCCAGTTTGTATAGAGGGGGAGTTAGAATATGAAGTCGCCCGAATCTTGGACTCCAGGAGGGTTCAATGGTCACTGCAGTACCTGGTCCACTGGAAGTGTTATGGGCATGAGTAAAGATCATGGATTCCGGCTATATCCGTCCATGTCGATCACCTGGTGAGGGAATTCCATGAGTTCCACCCGGACAAACCCAGACCAGGGAAGGGTCCAGTGGCCCCTCCAAAAAGGGGGGGGGTACTGTCAGGGCTAAGCAGAACTCAGTCTACAGGGAGCAACAGTCTGCAGCAGCTGATTTGCGACCCCACCCGGATAATCAGTCTGCTGGCACCTCTGTGAGTGACAGAGATCCAGCCACTCTGGACAGGGGGTGTGTCGCACCAGCCAATGGGAGGAACCGGAGGCCACTCCAATCAGCTACAGGGGCGGTGTCTGGGAATTACATTTATACACATTCCAAATGCCAGTAGCACAATATCAACTAAAAACCATCCAAGGTACATAGGAATATTTGAAAAAAGCATTTCTGCTACTAGGGATACATGAAAATTTGGGGTTCTTAGTTCACACTTTTGATCAACACTGCTTAAGCCCACCTCCCGATTTGGTCAAGGGGACCCGAATGCAGGTGGGTCTTAACACTAAATGTTACCTCTCATTGGAGCCTGTTCAGACTTCCATACTTCAGGGAGTGAAAGAACCAACTAACTGAACACACTGCACTGATTTAAAAACCTGTGAAGGTGGGCAGAGTGTAAAAAGCCAATGAAGGGAGCCACTCCTCCATACACAGACTAAAAAACAATATTTGGCTCTGCACATCCAAAAACCCCAAATTTTCATGTATCCCTAGTAGCAGTAATGTTTTTTTCAAATATTCCTATGTACCTTGGATGTTTTTTAGTTGATAGTGTGCTACTGGCATTTGGAATGTTTATGTATATTACTGCCGCACCAGTGTGCACCTATACTCATTTTTTTTCAAGAAAAAGGTTTTTGGATGTGCAGAGCCAAATATTGTTTTTTAGTCCGGGAATCACATTTAAACTCCCTGCAGGCTGAGTGCAGCGCAGCGCCTGTGATATTCTCCTGGCTGCCTTCATTACCTTTGCGTATAGTTGTTGTTTGCTTATCCATGTACCAGACATCTGCTTGTTTCCCTGACCTTTTCTTGCGCTCCTATTTTGTACCTCGCTCCCGTTCGTGTTTGACCTCGGCTTGTTTATGTTGTCTCTCTGATTCTGATTTGTGGCTTGACCTGGACTGTCTGACCTTTCTTCCTCCTGACGGCCCCAGCACTCTAGAAGCGCAGGGACTGTCGCCCAGTGGGCTGGGTTCCAGTCAGGGCTCACTGTACCTCCCTTGACGTGACATTACCCCTGCATAGGTCCTATGATTGTGCCATTGAATTATTGCCTGTCTGGTCCGGAGAGACTTGCCATGAAGCAGTACATTGCAGAGAGCTTACAGAAAGGCCGCATCCGGACTTCTGTGTCGCCTATGGGTGCTGGGTTCTTTTTTGTCAAGAAAAAAGATGGAAGTCTCCGCCCTTGCATTGATTACCGGGAACTCAATAAGGTAACGGTTAAGAACCAATACCCCTTACCTTTGATTCCCGACCTGTTCAATCAAATACAGAGGGTAAAGTGGTTCTCCAAACTGGATTTGAGAGGGGCTTACAACCTTATTCGGATCAAGGAGGGGGACAAATGGAAGACTGCTTTTTAACCCCCCCGGGGGGGCCCCCTTTTTAAAATGATTTTTTCCAAAGATCTTTTTGGGTCATTGTATGGTTGTTTATCTGGATGACTTCTTTTTTTTATTTGCGGGTTTTGTTTTTTTCCCCATGTTAAAAACGTAAAACAATTTTTGGGCAGTTTTAAAAAGGGAAAATCGTTTGTTTGCCCCCCCCAAAAATTTGAGAAATGTGTTTTCGGAGTTCAGGGGGTACCTTTCCGGGAAAAATTTTTTTTGCTCGGGAACCTTTCCGTAGGGAAATCCCGGGGGGTTTTAAAGCTATTCTGGGTTTTGGGTTTTTCGGCGCCCCTCCCGAAACCCTTTTACAGGGGTTCTTAGGCTTTCCCAATTTTATCGAAAGTTTTTCGAAATTTTTTCTGTTCCTCCCGGGCCCCTTTAACTGATATGACAAAAAAAGGGGGTTTAATATCAGAAAAAGGGAAAACCAAAAGTATTTAGAGGTTTTTCCGGAAAATCTCAAGCAGTGTTTTTGTCCCCAGCCCCTTTGGGTTGGTTCAAGCCGATCATCCCAAAAACCCTTTGTTTTTGGGAGGTAGATGCTTCGGGGGTTTGGGAGGGGGGGGAAATTTTTCAATTCGGGGGTGGGCCCTGCCTGGGACCTAATTCCACCCAAGTCCCCTTCTTTTCTCATAAATTTCCTCTGAAAAAGGGGAAATTTTAAATGATTTTGGGGAAAACCGGGGAAATTTGTTGGCTAAAAGTGGGGGAAATGTCGTACACTGAAAATTCAATGTATTCTGTTTTTGGTTCTTTAAACCTTTGGCTCAAATTGTGAAGTCCAAAATTCCTGCAGCTTAAAATCCCAAACCCCCCCACCCTTTCCCCCTGTATAAAATTTGAAGCATGGCCTGGAGACCCTCTCCAGCATTTTTGAGGTTTTAAAATTACTAAAACGGTTTAGATACCTTTGGTTTATTACACTTTATGGCCCAGGATTGTATAGCAGCTGTCCTGGACCCCGATAAAACTAGCCCTCCAAAAAATTTATCTTAATTTTTTCTCCCCAGTAGAAGCGTAGTCCGGGAGTGCCCCCTTTTTGAAATAGTAGGGCAAAAACCCCTATCCGAAAAATCGGGTTTTACACGCATCCTCACCCATAATGCCCCCCAGTAAAAAAGTGGGCATTTATGAGAAGGAGGAAAACCCTGGACGGGTTTTAAAGCCCCAGGCCAACCTCTATCTGTGTCAAACGTGGGGGGCCCAAATCTTTATTAAAGGTGGGGTCCCATTTTCCCTTTTCCTTTCCCGGGGCCCTGATCGAAACATCTGAAAATTTTTAAAAACCTTTTATGTTTTATCCTTTTATTTTCTTAACGTATTAATGGGTGCCCCTTTTTAAACTTTTTATCATATTTTGTTTTTTTTAACCCCTAAAAAAACCCATTTTTAAAAATTTAAAAGTTACCCCCTTAATTGGAAAGTTCTTGTTGTTCCCAAACCGCCCCTTTTCCCTTTGAAAAAGTTTTTATTTTTCTTTTGTAGCTGCTTCAGAGCAGTGAGATAAGCCATTTTTACGTTTTTTTTTTTTTTTAAATTTAATCGGTAGGAATCAGATTTTTTTCCGGGCTGTTTCCCTTTTTGGAGTATTAAGGAAGGTGGTGCCCGCGTTTTTTTTTGGAGGGGGCGGGAACTGCCCTTGGGTTTCGATTTATGTTTTATTACTACCTGGGGGAAAAGGTGAGCTCGAGTGGATAAAATTTATCCCCATTGCAGGGGCCCCCCCATCAGTTTGGTGAGGGGTGTCATGACAAATTGGTGGCAGAGTGGTGGGATATTTTTCTTTTTATTGCAAAATTAGTGTTTTGGTTTAAGAAAATTTATTCCCTGCCCCTAAAAGACTGGCTGTATCTTTGTAAAAATTACCCCAGCCCCCTTAAAAGAACTAACGCAGTCCCTTAAACAAATTGGGACATACACCAATCAGTTTCCCTACCTGTTTTTCTTTTTTTTCTTTTATTTGGAAAAGGGTTGCTTTGTAAGATGGCATCCCTTTAAAAGAAGCAAAGTAAAAAAAAACCATAAAGCCTATGTGGGGAGAGAGATTTTAATACGCCCGAAAAAACCCAAGGTGCGGGCTGATTCGGGGAAGCTCGTGGAGCAAGTTTTAAACACCCACGGGGACCCCCGGGCGCCCAGAGAACGAAACTGACAATGCCCCGGCCCCCAATTGACGGAATTTGCGCCGGGAAGAAATTTTTCACCCTGAGGACCCCCGCAGGGGGCAGTTTCAGGGGGGCATGGACTCTGTTTCTGGGCATGGTTTTGGGCAGAAAAATTGGCACTTGGGGACCCAAATGTGCGCCTCCCAAACTTATCCTGCAATTCCAAAAAGAAAGGGGCCTGCAAAAACCGTCAGGCCGTGAGAAAACAAGGGGGGGCCGGGAGCCCCGGCAGAGAGAAAGAGAGAGGGGGCCGGGGCGTCAAGCAAAAAAGGGGACCCAGTACAGCGGGGAAACGACTTAAAGGGGGGGTGAGGCTTTGCCAGGGCCCCTAAAGCCCAGGAAAAAAAAAACCCTTTTAAAAAAAAAAAACCCCGCTAGAACATTTTTCCTGTGAGGGAAAAAGAATGGGGACTTAAAATTTTTTCCTACGAGGATTTGAAAAGATTTGGGGGAAAATTTATCATCTCCCCCAAAGAGGATTGGGGCAGATACTGACCCCAGGAACTTGGGGGAAAACCCTTGGAGGTTTTTTGGGACCCCTCCCGGGAGAAAGAGGGGGACAAAATGCCCGCCATAAAAGAGTTGGCCCCGAAATATCACCTCACTCTGGGGGGTGTACGCAGGAAATTTCGGAGTCGCAAAAAGGGCCCCCCATGACAGCAAACGCAGATGTGGGGGAGAAAGTTTAAGGGGCCACCTGCAAGCAGGGGGTAGAAGGACTCTCTGTTTCCAGCTTTGACGACCGGGTTGAATCTCATGATCAAGGAGAAACCTTCTCCATATCTGTCCTGCAAAGGTTCGTCATTTTGGTTCTGGGGAACGGGAAGCCCAAAAACGCCCAAAAGAAGCGGTGACCTGGAAAGACTCCAAAGTTCCCAAACGGATGCCAGAACCCCGGGAAAACCTGAGTCCACCGGGGGAGAGGTAACCCCTGCGGGGGAATCCCCTGCTCCTCCCCATCGATCCCCGGGGCACCCCCCCTAGTACTCCGCCGGGAGTCCCCGGCCCCCACACGCCCTTTGACTGAATGCGAAATGTTTTAATTTGCAACCAAGTGGGGAAATGTTATGCCACTTGTCCAACAAGGGGAAAGGACCCCCCGATGCCCAAAAGCGCCCCTGTGCAGGCCCCTCCATTTTCTTATAACTGGGGATTGGCCGGGAAAAGGGAAAAAGGCAAAACCTTAAAACCTTTTCACCGGGGGCCAGAAGAGCCCCCCTGGGCTTCAAGACAGTGGGGCAAAGTGCCCGGTTTGGTGCGTCCAGAAGATGGTGGAGCTAAAAAAATTTATTGGGGGGGAAAGGGACCATGCCCCCATACCGGATTTGGCGGGGGCCCGCTCGCTATACCAATGGCTCGTTTTTATCGGGACTGGGGAGTGGGCCGGGGGATGAAAAAACGGGGGTGTTTCTGCTACATCCCTACTCATTTTACTGGGAAACAGATTTTGGGGAGATGCCATAATTACGCCCCGGCCCCCCTCTGAAAGCAACCCCGGCGCCCGGGATATAGATTCCCCCAGAGCCCGGCCATACTTCTGGAATGCCCCGGGATGAGAAAGAAAAATATGAAAGGGGATGTACCTCTGAATGTTGCCACTTATATGTAATGTGCCAAAAAGACTGTCCTTTTAAAAACACTCCTGTGACCCTTTGTCCCGGGTATTACAATCCTCCTTTGTGGGGTCGGCTGACCAGCCCAAGGTTAAAGCTCTGCAGAGATCAAATTGCAAGTAAAGGGGGGGAAAAGTCTGCAGGCCCCTCAGCCCCCCCCCCTGCTGACAGTCACCGTTCTCATATTCCCCCCATATCAGGTCCCCAGGGCCAAGGACTGAAAGGGGAGGGCGTCCTGCCCCCCGCTGAGTCTGGTAATCACGGAGTTTCAAAGGGGGAACAGGGGGCCAAACCAGGTCTAAAGGGAATTGGGGAAACCCTGTAGCAGCCCCCCTGATGGTGGGGCCCGGAACCCATGGGGATAAACCCGGACTATCCCTGTGTCGCCCTCCTCCTATCAAGGACCCCCCCGCACCGAGGAGGAAATGTCTGTAAAAATTTTTTGATGTATCTCAGCCTTTAAAGAGGCCTGCGATGTATTCACCGTTGTGCTTGGGTGGTTTCCGGTTGGGGGCCCGACACGATTTACCACAGCTGTTTTGGGCCCCAGATTTTATCCCAGCCCACAGTTACTCCAAAATGGGCATGGACCTTGTAAAAATAACTCAGCCTGTTTAAAGCGGGTGGGCCCCCGTATCTAAAAACTTGCCGCAAAGACTTGGAATGTTGTGGACAATTAATGATTTTTTTTCCAAACCGGGGGGCGTTTCTCAATGTCTTTGGGCCCCTAAGGGGGGTATCTAAACCTGAGGGTATATCTCGGTGGTATTGACAATGATCCTGGGTTCAAAAACCCGAGGGGGTGAAACTCAGACTGTTTTTAGACAATTTATAAAGTATCTAAACCTGAGGGGGGTGCCCAGGTGGTAATGTGGGAGAGGGCCACCCCTTTGTCTGGTTTCCATTAAAACCAACAGCTAGTGGGGTGTGCCCCGAACCCCAAAGATGCCTTCAATCTTTTTTCACAGTAGAAGTGTTTTCCAAAGGGGGGGCCAAAAAAATGCCCTGGGCCCGCCCCTGGGTGTATCCAACCCCATGGAGGTGAAATGGTGGCCTTCCAAGCTGTTTGGGGTCCAAAGCCAAACGTGGGTAATCTTTGCCCAAAAGGTTTTTTTTCCCCGGGGTTCCCGAGGTGGGTAAGGGGTTTTGACCCCGGTCTTTGAGGTGATGTGTCCCCACATGTAACGTGGGGAAATGGGAAACCGCCCAGCAGGATTTCCCCCAACCCCCCCATATCTTTATAGGGAGATACAGGGGGGGCTTTGGGGTGTGGGGAAGGCCCACAGTCTCCCTCGCCCCCGAGGGGGTACCGGGGGCGGGCCCCAAGGGAAAAAAAGGTGGGGCCATCCCCCACGCCCCCCTCCCCAAAAAGGGGGACTGTAAAAGTCGTACAATGAAAATTCAAGGTTTTTCGATTTGTTTTATTAAAAACCCTTGCTCAAATTGTGAAGTTTCCCGAATTCCGCAGCTTGAAAAACTACCCCCCCCTCCTTTTTCCCCCGGTAGAGAATTTTAAGCATGGGCCTGGAGACCCTCATCCCCGCCTTTTACGGGGGGGTTAATTACTGAAAATTTAATACCATGGGTTTAAAAACACTTTTGGCCCAGGATTTTTATATGCAAACTGTCCCCGGAAAACCTGATTTAAAAAAGCCCCTCCAGAAAAAACTCTTAATTTTTCCCGCCCGTAGAAGCGCAGTCCCTGAGTGCCCCCTTGTGGAAATAGTATGCAATTTAAACCCCCATCCGACAATTTCTTATACAAAAGCCCCTCATTTTTAATGCCCACCCGTAAGGGGAGTAGGGAGTTTTGAGAAGGGGAAGGGAAAACCTGGGGCAGGGGAAAAAGCCCCCCGGCCAACCCCCTATCTGTGTCATTTCGTGGGGGGGGCCAATTCTTTATTTAACTGTGTCCCAGGTTCCCCTTTTTTGCCCCCCAACCCCCGATCTGAAACATCTGTAAGTGGAAACCTTTCTATGCATTTATTTCCTTTTTTTTCATAACTGTTTTTGATGTTTTGGGCTTTGTTATTGTTTTCCTAAATTTTTTTATGTAAACATGAAAATCTTTTTTTAAATTTAAAGTTTCCCCCAATTCGGAAAATTTTTTGTTGTTGCAACCCCACCCCCTTTTCCCCCGAAGAAGTTGTATTTTTTTTTTTTGTTTGCTTCAGGGGCAGTGGGGATAAGCATTTTTAAGTGTTTTTTTTTTTTTAATATCGGGGAGAAAACAGATTCCTTCTGGGCTGATTCCTTTTTGAGTATTTAAGGGAAGGGGGGTGGCAGCGGTATTTTTGGAGGGGGTGGAAAATGTCTTGTTTGGGACGAAATTTATGGGTGATTAGCTACCTGGGGTGAGAGGTGAGCTCGAGTTGTATAAGTCTACCCCTTTGCAGTGGCCCCCAGGGCAGTGCTTTGGGGACTTTTACCGGGCCCGGGGGTTTTCCCAAAGGGTTTGGGGCCAATTTTTTCGAGGGGCCCCGCACCAAGTCACGGTCCTAACCCCATCATAAAGGGAAACTTACCCTTTTTTTTGAATGCTAAAATTTTAACCCTTGTCAGGCACGTTGGGCATTGTTCTTTACTCGATTTAACTTTATGGTTACATTGTTTATGTCATGTTTTTGTTTTTGGATTTGCCATGCCTATTGCCTTATCTGAAAAAATCTCCTACTTCTTGCATAGGAGATGTAGGCTAACATGTCCTATTGCTGTCACATCAAGTGTGGTACAGTGAGCCCTAACTGGAACCCAGTCCACTGTCCCTGCCTACTTAACGTGCTGCCCTAGGCGGCAGACGGCAACTGGGCGACAGTCCCTGCGCTGCTAAAGTGCTGGGGCCATCAGGAGGAAGAAGGGTCAGACAGTCCGAGTCAGCAACAGATCAGTAACGTAATGCCAAAAAATGGAAGACAAGAGAATAAACGGAGGACACGCCAAAAGGTCAGAACATGGTCAGGAGCGAGGTACCAAATCAGGAAGCAAACTGAAGTCAGGAAACTAGCCAAGGTCAGGAAAACGGGAGAAGCAAACTTACAAATGCAGGAAACAACACAGCCAGGAAATATCACAGGCAAAGCCTGAAGATCTCTGCAGGTTTATATGGATGGCCCGGACACCGACCCAGTAGCTGATTGGAGCAAACCCTGGGCCCTCCTATTGGAGCGTGTGACAGGCCCTCTAGGCAGAGTAGCTGGAGACCTGTCAATCAAAGGATCTCCAGCAGCCTGTCTCTCTGGGTGTGGACCCAAACCAGGAGATGCAGGTTCAGAGCATTGCTAGACGCTGGAAGCCGAGCAGGTAAATGCATACTGACAATTGCTGTCTTAAAGTTACCCTAAACACAGTGTCATGATCTGAACTTTTTCAACCAAAAAAGGGGAAAATATAAAATATAACTTTTAATAACACTATTAAACCAATGGCACCGCTTAAGGACAAACACTGACAAACAACAAACAACACAATGACAGCACACACATACAGGCGACAAAATCCCTGAACAACCCTAGGTAACTAGAAGACACCTAGAGATAAACAGGATTATCCCCCCTGAACAAGGACGGTCCTGTCTCGAACCTATCCCTAGCTACAAAAACCTTAATATTTCCCTTATGCAAAACAGACTCTCATAATAAACTCCCAACATGTTTCGATCCTCCCAGATACAGGGATCTCATCAGGGGACAAATTAAAGGGAATAGAGAGTAAGGGAATTACAAGCGCCGACTCGATAAATATGAACAGCTACTTAGATTGAAAAAATAGGGTATTACTGGATGTATGTATGTATGTATCACCAAAACATCATCCGGAGAACTTTCAACCACGATATTTAGGAAACCAACTGCTGCTATTTCTTTGCTAGGGTAGGAGAGTCTCCATCCAACACCCCTCAAAAGGGGGATCCCCTGTGGCCAGTACCTATGCCTTAGGAGAAAATGTTCATCTGAGGTTGAATTTCGTGCTCAGGCGACCAACCTCAGGGAACGATTCTTGGCACGAGGATATCCTGACTTAGTGCTATGGCATGCATTTTATAATGCATTGAAAGTCAATCGCACTAGCTTACTTATTCCTAAAGTAGATTCAAGAGCTTCCCCTTATACACGTATTATAGGGACTTTTGATAATGCGGCACCTTTTGTGAAACAAGTCATACAACGCTATTGGCATATTTTAAAAATGGACCCTGACATCAAAGATCGTCTTGGAGAATTTCCATCTATTACGTACATACGAGGCAGGAGTCTTAGGGACCATGTAGTTCAAAGTCACTTTACTATGCCCCGCTCGGAATCATGGCTATCTAAACCAACTGGATCGTTTAGATGCTCTGAGTGTGTTGCATGCTCTTTTGTTGAAAAAACCACTTGCGTCACAGGAATAGGGACTAGAGATGGGCGAATCGATTCTAACAAAGTGGAATTAGTTTAGAATTTCAGGAAAACTTCGATTCTGAACAAAATCGAAGTTTGGGGTGATTCGCGGGAACGAAGTATGTTTTTAATTGATAAAATGGCTGCGACAACATGGCGTTACATGGGGCAAAGAACTCTGGGAGGAAGAAAGGAGTAGCCTAAATGACATGTGCAGAGATGAAGCCAATCAGGGACCGGCGGAATTCTGTGACGTCACCGCACTATATAAGTCCGGACGCGATGCTGGCAGTTCACACTCCTTTCACTGTGCTGTGTAGTGAAGCTGCTGCTGCTGAGCTCTCAAACTAAAGAACTAACTTTTAAACAGCGATTTTTGGGGGGTGTCACAGCTTGTCTCAGAGACTGCTTCTCTTACGTTCTAATTTTGATTTTGTGGGGTATTGGAATTGCAGTCCAGTGTGCGTCCAAATCAGCTGCATATACATTTTAATGCTATCTGCTCAGTTCTTGAGCACATTGAATATCCAAGGGTTATCTAAGCCTGTTGTTGCTGTTGTATTCAGTTTAAGAAACAGCGTTTTTACAATGCAAATATCACTTAATTTTTGGCTGCTCATTTCTTTTGCACAATTTAGATCCAAGGGTTAATTAAGTTAATCTGTCTGCTGTTGTGCTCACTAAAAGAAACGGTGTTTTTCAACGCCAAAGCAGAAATTTTGCCTGTAGCATAATTCATATCCGAAGTTTAATTAAGCGATTTTTCTGCTGTTGTGGTCAGTAAAATATACGTCGTTTTAACACACTACAAAGCTGGTAATTTTTGGCAGCACATTTCTTTTGCGCAATTTACATCCAAGGGTTAATTAAGCGTTTTTCTGCTGTTGTGGTCAGTAAAAGAAACAGTGTTTTTCAACGCCAAAGAAGAAATTTTGAATGTAGCATAATTCAAATCCGAAGGTTAATTAAGCCTGTTTGTGCTTTTATATTCATTAAAATACACAGTGTTTTTAAACGGCACATACAAGTAAATTTTTCCTGGCCATTTGTGGAGCGCAATTTATATCCAAGGGTTACCCAAGCTTGTTAGTGGGTTCATTTGGAGTCAAATACAGGGTGTGTATTTATCATATACAGATATCTTCATTAAACAGAGTCTGTACATTTTAGAACAAACAGTATGTCAGACAGAGAGTTGGCAGGCTCTTCACATGCGAGTGGCAGTGGCACAAACATTCCTGGAGCAGGCCCAGGTCACAGCACAGTAAGGTGACGTCACAGCAGGGGTCACTTGGTGAGGCCAGAACTGCCGGTGTCATCTAGCGGCCATGTGCTGACTAGCAACCCAAGGGTTCTTGATTGGTTGACTAGGTCATCCACTTCCTCCCAGATGACATCAGACAACCCCAGCCAAGAGTCGGTGGAAACATCAGACACAACCCTTAGTTGGCATGGCCTGGGAGCGGGTCAGCGACCCTCACCTGTCCTCAACCCGCCACTGTCCCATCCGGTTCCCTCTGCCAGAGATCTACTATGTGGTCTGGGCTCAGCGCCACTATCTAGCGAGGATGAACAATTTGAGGAGGACAGTCAGCAGCTACTTGGCAGCGAAGAAATGGGGCCAATATCCCCTGTTTCTTGCAGTAGGTGGCAAAGTATAGATGTGGAGAGTGGCATGGGAGGTCATGTTGTGAGGGGTCAGCCTCTGCATACCAAGACCGTTGAGGAGGACAGCAGTGAAGATCAAACAATAATCGATGATGATGTAGCCGACCGCACTTGGGAGCCGGGTGAAGCAAGGGCTTCATCATCGTCCGGAGAAGAGGGCGTCAGTTTGTGCGTCAGGTAGCGGCGCTGCCAGCAAGTGGTAGTGTGGCCGTGCGTCAGCAGGGTAGCAGCAGTGCGAGGTCGGGAGCCAAGCGGCCATGGGGTAGAAAACCCGCTTCACAGGTCCAAGAAAGTAGCGGCACAGGGGCTCAGCGAGGCAGCGGCGGTAGTAGTCACTCAGTGTGGAGCGCTGGCGGTAAAATCAGCTACTCAGCGGTGTGGCAGTTCTTTGCTAAGACACCGAATGGAGCTGAATATGGGTATATGTAGAATCTGTGGGCAGAAAGTGAAGCGTGGCCAGGGAGCTAACGTTGGCACCACGGCCCTGCATCAACACATGCAGCGTCACCATCCGGTGGCCTGGGAGAACCGTGGTTCAGATATGGTGGTCCATCCTGCCGCCGCAGCAACAGCAGAAGCAGCGCCCAGTGGCACGCATGCCATTGCAGCCAGTCAAGGCTCCACCACCTCTGCAGAAGGGAGCTGTTTCTCTTTGCCATCATCTCCCGGTCCAGATGCTCCTGCTCCTCGCTACTCCTGGCGCCAGCAGTTGTTCAACGAGGCGATTGCAAAGAGACAACAGTATGCGTCCAACCATCCTAAGGTGCAAAAGCTGACCATGCTCCTGTCCAAGTTGTTGGTACTGCAGTCCCTCCCTTTCCAAATGGTGGACTCTGCACCGTTCAGAGAACTAATGGCTTGTGCTGAGTCGAGATGGAGAGTTCCAAGCCGTAATTTCTTTTCCAAAAAGGCAGTACCAGCACTTCACAAATATGTAGAACAGAAGGTGGGCCAGACCTTGAGCTTATCGGTTTGTTCCAAGGTGCACAGCAGCGTGGACGTGTGGAGCTGTAACTACGGTCAGGGCCAGTACATGTCCTTTACGGCCCACTGGATGAATGTGCTTCCTGCCCAGCCACACCAACAACTTGGACAGGAGACGCCCCTTTCTCCTCCACGTTGTCAAACTGCTGCTCATGAACCAATGTCCGTCTCCTCCTCCACCACCTCCTCAGCCTCCACAAATGCTGCTCCATCATACCACATGTACAGGGCAGTGGTTTCACGCAGTTCTACACCTGGCTTGCCTTGGCGAGCGAAGTCACACGGGGAGGAACTGCTCCGCGTCATGCAGCAAGAAATCAATTTGTGGCTTTCTCTGCGCCAACTGCAAATCGGAACCATGGTGACGGACAATGGGAGTAACATGTTGTCTGCGCTGCACCGAGGAGAGATGGTCCATGGCACACGTGTTCAATCTTGTTGTGAAGGTTCCTGAAGTCTTCCACCAATCTTCAGAAGAGTATGAAAATGGCCAGGAAACTGGGCATGTACTTCATCCATTTCTACAAAGCCAGGCACCTCCTCGAGTTGCAGCGGCAGAACAGCCTCCCCCAACACATGCTGATATGCAATGTTTCCACCCGTTGGAATTCCAGCCTGCACATGTTGGACCGACTGTATGAACAGAGAAAGGCCACTAATGATTTTTTGATGATCCCTGTGGATAGGAGTACTCCCCTGTGTAACCAGCCATTTGATGTGGCCATTCGAGGAGGCCACGTTATTTGTCAGTCGCCAGGACTACGGGAGGAATAACGTCATTTCACTGCTTCATGTCCTGGAACAGATGCTGAAAAATCTGTCTGGGCAGGGAACTGGAGACGTGGCGACTATATCTCGCGGACACATGAGTCCGGTGGGGACTGAACTGGAGGAGGAGGAGAAAATTGGAGCAGAAGCATTGTCTGGTGAAATGAGTGGTTTTCTACCCAGGTGACAGGAGAGGAGGAGCAGGAGCAGCTGTAGGAGCAAGATGGAGATGAGGAAGATGAGGCAGATGACCCGCAAGCACCATGGCAGTATAGAGTGGAGATGGAGGCAGGGAGTCCCTCGGAGTCATTTGTGCAGATGGCCCACAGCATGCTTATTTTCTTGGCTAGTGACAGCTGAATAGTCACCATCCGGCAGAGGGATGATTTCTGGCTCTCCACCCTATTGGACCCTTGCTACCGGTCCAAAATGGGAGCCTTTTTCCCAGCTGCTGAGCGGGAGGACAAACTCAAATACTATAGAGAAATCCTCCGTAGTCAGTTGGCCGCTGCCTATGTGCGGCATCATCCATCCTTTGACAGGTCTGACCGGGGGGGTTCCTCAGCACTCACATACCACTGCTGCGGCTGCTGTGGGAAGGTGGGGGGGTAGGAGCAGTACCAGCTCCATCAGCAGCAACCTAAGTCTGGAGTCGATGATGAGCAGCTTCCTTCACCCGCCTAGTGAGGAGGGCACTCGCCAGCAGCAGCAGTATGACCTGGAGCAGACTCTGAACCAACAGGTGGTGGCCTACTTGGACAGCACTCTGCCACCCCAGTTAGAAGATCCGCTGGACTACTGGGCAGCCAAACTGGATGTGTGGCCGCAACTTGCTGAGTTTGCAGTGGAGAAGCTGTCATGCCCGGCCAGTAGTGTGGCATCAGAGCGGGTGTTCAGTGCAGTGGGGGCCATCGTTACCCCAAGGAGAACCTGCTTGTCCACCAGAAATGTGGAACGCCTTACCTTTGTCAAGATGAATCAGGCGTGGATCGGCCAGGATTTCCACACACCAATGCCTTAGGCGTCAGATTACATCGGCCATGACGCCTCACCCAAACTTTGAGAAATTAGTCTGGGTTCAAATTACCTGCCTCAGACACTATTATGATGCCGCCACCCGCCTGATGCTACACATCTGCTGCCAGTTTCTCCATCTGCCTACCACCATCTTTACCAGGGACTGGTATTGCCACCCACCTCCACACTCTGTCATTGTACCACTCTATGACCTCATGCTGCTGCTGCTGTTGCCATGACCTCCACACTTTGTCATTGTGCCACTCTCTGAGCTCATGCTGCTGCTGCGGTTGTTACTGCTGCGGTCACCTCCACACCGTGTCATTGTGCCACTCTCTGACCTCATGCTGTTGCTGCTGCCGTCACCTCCACTCTGTCATTGTGCCACTCTGTGGCTTACACCTTTTTGTGCCACCTCCACACTCTGTCATTGTGCTACTCTCTGACCTCATTCTGCTGCTGTTGATGACGTCATCTCCACACTGTGTCATTGTGCAACTCTGTGGCCTACTCCTGTTTTTGCCACCTCCACACTCTCTCATTGTGCCACTCTCTGACCTCATTCTGCTGCTGTTGATGACGTCATCTCCACACTGTCATTGTGCCACTGTCTGACCTCATGCTTCTGCTGTTGCTGCTGCTGTGCCCTCCACACTCTGTCATTGTGCCACTCTTTGGCCTACTACTGTTTTTGCCATGTCGAGAATGTCATTGTGCCCCTGTCTGACCACATGCTGCTGCTGTGGTTGCTGCCGTGCCCTCCAAACTCTGTCATTGTGCCACTCTGTGGCCTACTCTTAAGTGCCCAGGGAATTTTAGAGTGAAGCGATTCTAATAGCGGCGGCAGTCATGTGCGTGTCATACTAAAACACAGCATTGTATGAAGACCAAACCAAGCTCCCTCTGCATATTTAAGTATGGCACAACGTTCTACAGCACCCTACAGGCCCTGTGCAGCCTGGAAATAGCTGTTTCTTAACGTCATTCGCCCTGAAGTAATTCGGACCGAAACAAATTTTGTCAGAAAATTCGGGGAAGTCTGCGAACTCTAATAGGGACTAATAAGATCTTTAATATACGCCACTTCAGTAACTGTAAAACCTCATTTGTGGTGTACTTGATTACCTGTTCCTGTGGTCAGAAATATGTAGGGAAGACATCACGTCAACTTCGTCGTCGCATTTGTGAGCACCTAGGTGATATCCGACATGAGCGTGACACAGCTGTGTAGCGACATGTTTGGAGTCACCATGTAGGTGATCCAAAATGCTTAAAACGGACAGGTATTGAAAAAACTTTGTTATCTGCTCGCAAGGGAAACTTTGACCAAAAATTGCTACAGAGGGAGACTTTTTGGATGTTCACTTTAAAAACCATGACCTCGCGTGGTCTTAATGAACAAATGGACTTTAGTTTTTTAATATGACATCCCCTTTTTTTTTTTTTTTTTTTTTAACTCTTCTCTTTCTTTAAGCCCTTGTTGTATTATCTAACTTCAACAAAAACATACTAAATGGTGTATCATCTTATTGCCATCTTAGTGACAAATAGTTATGTTCCAGATGTATTTACTGGTTCTACTTCTAATAAGCCATGTTTATTTACATATTAGTTACCCAGTGCCTCTTTCATCTATGAGGCCCCTCTATGTGTATTCTCACCGGCTGCTTTTGACCGCGGCAGCCGGCTTACTAGGGACGCATGTCTTAATTGGCTGTAGGATCATGGCCTTTATGCGTCATATCCGGAACGCGGGTGCGCTCTTAAGAGAGCACGCGGCTCGTCCTTCGGCTTCCCTATCCGGCGCAGCATTGCCCGGGTGCCACACTCCGTCATACACGGAGAGTGCGTGGCAGCGGCAACGTTATTTGTGGACATTGTGGCTTGCAGGTAACTAGTGATGAGCGATTACGTTGACTATCGTCATCGGGTCGATAGTCGATATCGGCAATTATCAAGACGATTTCCGATAGTCGATAATAGATTATCGCCGATGACCATTAAAGTCTATGGGAGAGGAACAACACCTTCATTCTTACACCCAAACAGGGCTGGAGAAGCTGGAATTAACATCCACAACAGTCAAATGGATAAGTGATACATCTTAGGCAACACACTTAGGTTATAAAAGCCACAGAAAAAAAATCACAGACCATTCACTATCCCTGTCTTGTACCACAGCATGACCCTTAAACCTGCATGACCAACAAATTAAAAAGTGCCAGAAGGCAGTATTATTTGAACCATCATTTTACTTGAACTGGACATTGACTATCCCTGTCCTGGAACGCAGCATGACCCTTAAACCTATCTGACCCACAGATTAAAAAGTGCTGGAAAAAGGAGTCTTTCAACCACCATTTTAGTTGAACTGGACATTGACTATGCCTGTCCTGGGCCACAGCATGAGCCCCAAACCTGCATGACCCCCAGATTAAAAAAGTGCATGAAAAAGGAGTCTTTTAACCACCATTTTAGTTGAACTGGACATTAACTATATCTGTCCTGGACCGCAGTATGACCATTAAACCTGTCTGACCCACAGATTAAAAAGTGCTGGGAAAAAGGAGTCTTTGAACCACCATTTTAGTTGAACTGGACATTGACTATGACTATACAAAAAAAGGTTCAGGTAAACGCTCACCGGTAGTAAGGCTTCATTAGGAATCCGCATAAGATCCGTCCACACACGGTGCAGGTAAGGAGGTGGGTACCCGGCTGTAGATACTCCAGAAGCAGTAGACGATTCAACAGGAAAACACTCCAGCACTCGTGCTCGGGATGAGGGGAAAAAGACGTTTAAAAACGCATCTTTATTAGTAGATATTTAAAATCATAGTATAAAAACAAAAGATAAGCTGAACACTGACGCGTTTCGAGCCCAGTAGTTGGCTCTTAGTCGTAACACACAAACATCAGCTCCAAGCAGCATTAAATCTACTTCCTCTTCCTGAGATCAATCAGATTAGACACATGAAATTTAACTCATTAGGGTACACATAACAGAAACAGATAAACCCGGACATCTAAAAGATAAACAATCTGTAGTTAAGTCCCCGTGGATATCTTGTGTCTAATATCAGAATCCAATACGCTTCTCTATAGGTGAGTATTTTTCTCCAATCACCCCCTCATATTGGTTTAGCTACTCTCTCCAGAGCTCTGACTTTAAGGTGCTCGGTGCTGCCCGCATGGATCTCCTTAAAATGTTTGGATGCCCCTGATCAACTTCTAAGGCTTGAATGTGTGATATCGTAAATATGCTCTCTAATCTTGATATGCAAGCTTCTGGTAGTGCAGCCAATATATTGGAGATTACATGCATCACACCAGATCATGTACACCACATGATTGCTGTGGCAATTCAAGAACGAAGAGATCCTATACGTTTTATCAGATGTGCTGGATGAGAACTGGGTCGTTTTAACCATGTATTTACATAAACTGCACCTACTGGTGCCACATTTATATGATCCTTGTAGATCAAGCAATCTGGCTCTTCTGGTGGGATCAGGAGTGTACAGGCTGGGAGAGACAATGTTGCCTATTGTCCTAGGTTTACTTGGTATGCATTTGCAACCATGTTTCAAAATTTTGCATAAAGTTTCATCACAGGTAAGAATGGGAAGATATTTTTGAATTATATTGGAGATATCATAAAATTGTTGCCTATAGTTAGTGATGAAATTAACTTGTAAGTCATCAGCCCTATGTTTGTTCACTTTTTTCTGATGTAAAAGTTCTGATCTATCTCTCTTTTCCAATTTGGAAATAGCTTTATGTATAACCCTGGGTTTATAATCTCTCCGTATCAACCTTTGGAAAATGATTTGTTTTTCCTCCTCAAAATCCTTTTTTGTGTTACAATTTCTTTTGGCCCGAATTAATTCACCAAAATGCAAATTCTCAGTAACATGTGCTGGATGGCAACTCGATGCACAGAGTAAACCATTACCAGATATGGGTTTCCTGTTTTACGGGTGTAAATTTTGCCCTTAGTATAATCCCCCGTCAGTTTGAGATCTAAAAATGTAATCTGTGTCATATTTGTTTCATAGGTAAATTTCATATTTTCCCGATTGCAATTTATATAATCAACAAATTTAGACACAGCTGTAGAGGCACCTTGCCAAATAAGCAAGGTGTCATCTAAATATCTACAGTAGAAAAAGATGTCTGAAGCAAAAGGGCTATGCAATGAGTATATATATCTTTCCTCCCACCGGGCGACATAAATGTTGGCCAGGGAGGGGGAAAAGCAAGAGCCAATTGGACAGCCCTGTATTTGAAGATATAATTTACTGGCAAATTGGAAATAATTATGCTGTAGGAGGAATTCAGTTGTCATCAAAATGAATTGTTTTGTTTGCTCATTATATTCAGTATATTTATTCAGTTGGCAAATTAAGGCGGACAAAGCTAATGGATGAGGAATTGATGTATATAATGATACGATATCACATGACACCCAAATAAAGGAGGGTTGCCATATGATATCATCCAGATATTTGAGTATATCCCTAGAATCCTGCACGTAACTGGGCGATGGTCGTACCAATGGTTGGAGGTGTCTGTCCAGCCACATACTGAGATGTTCGAAGATAGACCCTATACCAGAGATAATGGGGCGGAAGGGTGGAGGAAAAGTGCCTTTATGGGTTTTAGGGAACGCATGGAAAATGGGTGTTTTAGGGAATTTCACTGCCATGCTCTCTTTTTGTTTACTTGTAAGTACCTTTAAAGCTACTACTTTTAGAAAAATATCTGAGAGATTTGCACCAGAGGAAATATAATGACAGCAAGAATCTGACCCCAAAAGAATTTAGGGCTTTAAAAGATCTGTGTAATAATCCCTATCTTGTGATACGACCCTCGGATAAGGGCAGTGTAGTTGTGGTTTTAGATAAACAACTATATCATAGGGAAATTATGAACATGCTAGGTGATCCTTCAGTCTATAGGTCATTGTCCTCAGACCCTACTCTCTGTTTCTCTAAACAGGTGGATAGAATCTTGGAAGAAGGAGCAGCTTTACAGGTACTTACAACTGGACATTGACTATACCTGTCCTGGGTAACCTACATCAGTTCAAGTCTTCCTGTACCTCTCTTGTACAATTTAGAGGAATATTTGTATCAGCTATTTTGTACATGCAAGTATTTTAGTAGTTTAATTCTAGAAAACACATTTTTAAAATAGGATGGAATCCCACCACGTCTTTGTTTCTCTTTTTTTTATTGTATTAAATGGGTTGTCTCACTACAGGGATTGCTAGCTATTTTAAAGTCATTTTGCAATATGTATCCATTAACAGTATTCCTGTTTTTGACAGCACCATCACCCTTGAGCCACTTTTGACAATTGTGAAAAACAAATGTCTGTTAGAAACCACATTTTTTAGAATAGGACCTGTAGTATAGCTGCATTTCACAACAAAATGCCACCAAAAATTCAAAACATGACCCTTGAGCCACTTTGGACAATTGTGAAGAACAAATGTCTGTTAGAAACCACATTTTTTACAATAGGACCTGTAGTATAGCTGCATTTCACAGCAAAATTCCTCCAAAAATTCAAAACATGACCCTTGAGCCACTTTGTGAAGAACAAATGTCTGTTAGAAACAACGTTTTTTAGAATAGGACCTGTAGTATTGCTGCATTTCAAAGCAGCATGACCCAAAAAATTATAAAAATGACTTCTCAGCCACTGTTAAAAATTGTGAGGGAGAAATGCCACTTAGAAGCCACATTTCTGTTCCAAAGGACCATGATTATAGCTATATCTCACAGCAACATGACCCCAAAAAAAATATAAATATGACTTCTCAGCCACTAAAAAAAATTGTGATGGAGAAATGCCACTTAGAAGCCACATTTCTGTTCCAAAGGACCATAATTATAGCTGTATCTCACAGCAACATGACCTCAAAACCATTGACAAATGGTTTTGTCATGAAACCTTGGTGTCTTTTACAGTCTTCACACCGCAAAACCAGCAAAATTATCTTTTGGGAACTGAGAATAAAATTTGCAGAGAGAAATGATCATTTTAAAAAACATTTTTAAAGAGGACCATTTCTGTTTGAAGAGGAATGTGAAGTAGACCGGCAACTAATTGGTGACCTCAGCAATTGGGGCCACAACATCATCAGAGATCATGCCTGATTCATCTTGATGAAAGTCAAACGATCCACATTATCTCTGGAAAGCCGGAAGCGTTTGTCTGTAATGACTCCTCCAGCTGTGCTGAAGGTCCGCTCAGATATAACGCTGGCTGCTGGGCAGGACAACACCTCTATGGCGTGGCGAGCGAGCTCGGGCCATTCATCCATTTTGGATACCCAGAAGTCGATTGGGTCCGGAACACATCCAAAAACATTGGTGTTGAGACGCAGATAGTCGTGCACCATGATCTTAAGCTGGCCTCTGTGTGTTGTATGTGTGCCCTGCATTACATGCGTTGGTGAGGTGGTAAATAAAGATTGCCAGAGGTCACCCATTAGGCTTCTGCCACATTGCCTGCTGCTGCTGCCGCTACGGCTACTTGGCACTCTACTGCTGTCATGTCGCTAACGTTGTTCCACCGTGACATTTGAAGAACGTGAAGCAGACGAAACAGATGTCTCCAGTTGATCAATCAGCAAGGTCTCCATTTCCTGCATTTTACTCTGTTTGGGTAGGTGGAAGGAAAGTGCTGAGTTTTGTTTTGTACCGGGAACCCAGGAGGGTGGCCACCCAGTAACTGTTGTTCATTTTGATGGCCTTAATGCCAGGATCATGTTGGAGGAAATGGAGCATCCAAGCACTCATGTGAGAGACGGAGCCTTGATTTCCCAAGCCTCTGGGTCGAGGGGCACTAGCAAACTGATCTTCCTCATCTTCCTCCTCCGCCTCAAATTCGCGCCAACCTCTTTCCAAGGCAGGGACGTCGGTAACGTCGGTGTCCAGGAATACCTCCTCCTCCTCCTCCGCTTCCTCCGGCACAACTTCAACACAGCCCTGACTTGCCTCAGATGATGCACCCTGAGAGCTGATGCGCCGCCTTGCACTAGCCCTGGACCCCGAACCACTGCCTAATGAAGACCGATAAAATTGTGAAACTGTCGGGCCTTGTGGATTCGACGGAGAGAAAGGCTCCGTGTCCGCAATTGTGTCCGTCTCCTCCTCCGTCGCTGGCGGGACCTGATGTTTCAGAGTGTCCAATTATCGTTCCAGAACTAAGATCACCACAATGCTCATGCTGACAAGGGCATTGTCCACACTGACCATTTTGGTTCTTTCTTCAAAACTGGCAAGGACGGTGCAGAGCTCTTTCACCTGCCTCCACTCTTGGTGGCTCAACACCCTGAGGTCCGCACCGCTGCTTGTCAGGCCATGTGTCACTTCGTACTGCGTAATGGCATTGCGCTGCTGCCACAATCGCTGGAGCATGTGGAGGGTGGAATTCCAGCGTGTTTCCACGTCAACAATGAGACGGTTGACGGGGAGGTCGAGCTGACGCTGCAACGCAGCCAGGCGGGACGAAGCAGGTTGCGAATGGCGGAAGAGTGAACTCAGACCTCGAGCCTTCCTCAGCAGGCAGTCCAGACCCGGGTAGCGCTTTAGAAATTTCTGGACGACAAGGTTCATGACATGTGCCAGGCAAGGGATGTGCTCCACCCTACCGATCTTAAGTGAGGCCAGCAGATTTCGACCGTTATCGCACACCACCTTGCCTGGCACAAGGTTCTTGGCACCCAGCCAGCGCTCGGTCTCGTTACGGAGAGCCGTCCACAGCTCCTGACCTGTGTGTGGACGGTCTCCAAGACAGATTAATTTCAACACGGCCTGGTTTCTCTGGGCCCGTGATGCCACCAGAGGACCTAAAATATGGAAGAGTTTTTGACAGTCTCTTATTAAAAGACGACAAATCACAGCTATTCTTAAATCCCTCTAATTTCCTACAGCCAACTTGGATTAGAAACTGAAATGTTTCTAGCGAATACCTGTGAAATGCGGTCTGGTGGAAGAACCGTAAGACAAAATCAACAGTGTTCTTCCTTCAGTCCCAGGGATTTACAACTGCCCAGTAGGACTAGGAATTGATAGTTTTCAACAAACTATCATACAAGTGCGCCATCTGCGCCAAACAGATTCAATAAGAGCAATAAAACTATTCAAAAGTTACACGGATGAGAAATTGCGTTTTTTGCAGCAATGACAAACGAGAACAGTTGCTAGAAAATTTTTCTATCAGAATTGTCGTACAATGGGGCTATTTGAAAAAACCTAGGGCCACACCACGTGCAATACAGCTATTTAAAAGTTATGTGGATAACAAATGGTAGTTTTTGCACCAATGAAATACACCAACAGTAACTACAAAAGTTCTGTATTCAAATTTAAATACAAGGTGGCTCTATGAACAAAACTGGGCCGCACCTAAGTAAAAAAAAAACACCTATTTGAAATGTATACCTGATAATAAAAGGTGGGTTTTACACCTATCAAATACACCTGCAATTAGTAGCAAATTTCTGTATGGTAATATAAGTACAAGATGGGTCTTCGAACAAAGCTGATCTGCGCCAAAGTGAAAAACACGTAATTAAATTGTGTACTGATAATAGGTGGTTTTTGCACCTATGAAATACACCTGCGGTGACTAGAAAAGTTCTGTATCCTATTGTACGTACAAAGTGGGTCTTTGAACAAAACTGAGCTGCGCCAAAGTGAAAAAAAACCTAATTAAATTGTGTACGGATAATAAAACGTGGTTTTTGCACCTATGAAATACACCTGCAGTGACTAGAAAAGTTCTGTATCCTATTGTACGTACAAAGTGGGTCTTTGAACAAAACTGAGCTGCGCCAAAGTGAAAAAAAACCTAATTAAATTGTGTACGGATAATAAAACGTGTTTTTTGCACCTATCAAATACACCTGCGGTGACTAGAAAAGTTCTGTATCCTATTGTACGTACAAAGTGGGTCTTTGAACAAAACTGAGCTGCGCTAAAGTGAAAAAAAACCTAATTAAATTGTGTACGGATAATAAAACGTGGTTTTTGCACCTATGAAATACACCTGCGGTGACTAGAAAAGTTCTGTATCCTATTGTACGTACAAAGTGGGTCTTTGAACAAAACTGAGCTGCGCCAAAGTGAAAAAAAACCTAATTAAATTGTGTACGGATAATAAAACGTGTTTTTTGCACCTATGAAATACACCTGCAGTGACTAGAAAAGTTCTGTATCCTATTGTACGTACAAAGTGGGTCTTTGAACAAAACTGAGCTGCGCCAAAGTGAAAAAAAACCTAATTAAATTGTGTACGGATAATAAAACGTGGTTTTTGCACCTATGAAATACACCTGCGGTGACTAGAAAAGTTCTGTATCCTATTGTACGTACAAAGTGGGTCTTTGAACAAAACTGAGCTGCGCCAAAGTGGAAAAAAAACCTAATTAAATTGTGTACGGATAATAAAACGTGGTTTTTGCACCTATGAAATACACCTGCGGTGACTAGAAAAGTTCTGTATCCTATTGTACGTACAAAGTGGGTCTTTGAACAAAACTGAGCTGCGCCAAAGTGAAAAAAAACCTAATTAAATTGTGTACGGATAATAAAACGTGGTTTTTGCACCTATGAAATACACCTGTGGTGACTAGAAAAGTTCTGTATCCTATTGTACGTACAAAGTGGGTCTTTGAACAAAACTGAGCTGCGCCAAAGTGAAAAAAAAAACCTAATTAAATTGTGTACGGATAATAAAACGTGGTTTTTGCACCTATGAAATACACCTGCGGTGACTAGAAAATTTCTGTATCCTATTGTACGTACAAAGTGGGTTTTTGAACAAAACTGAGCTGCGCCAAAGTGGAAAAAAAACCTAATTAAATCGTGTACAGATAATAAAAGGTGAGTTTTGCACCTATCAAATACACCTGCAGTTACTAGAAAAGATCTGTATCCTAATATAAGTACAGGCTGCACAAAATACAAGCTAATATTTCAGCAAAAACTGGCCAAAAAATGTTAATAAAAAGCCATTTCAATACAGGGTCAAAGCAGAGTCTGGTCTGCACGATATCCACTCTCCTTTCAAAAGCCTGCCTGTCTGCCTGTGTTCGAGCGCACCACCCCACCCCCTCCTGCGGCTAGATGCTTCTTTAAAACACTCAGCCTAGCTAACTAATAACTGAAATTCTCTAATCTACCTATGTTCTAATGTTCCCAGCTAAAAGCATAGTTGTCTGTGTGAACTAATAGAACTGTTTCGCTGAGCTGTATTGAGAGAGACCTAGTACTCGTCTTGCTATTATGAGACACTGACACACACTGATGCTGAACAGGAAGGGCTGTTCTATGTAATACGAGGTCATGTGATTTTTCCAGCCAATCGCAACCATACACATCCCAGTCATGATGTCGCACACACAGCTCACCCTGCTCTATTCTCTATGCTGATTTGCTGGCCGCCAAAATGACAGGAAGCGCCGAAAATGGCACGATATTAATAGATTATGCGCAGATTTTCACCTAAATTATCACGCGATCGAAAAATTCCGATCAACATAAAAACTGTACCAATTTCAACTTTGTCGATAATAATCGCTCAACACTACAGGTAACCAATATTGTATGTTTTTAGGGCTGCATTGCTTTTTGTGAGGGACGATAACTGACTGGCATATGTTATTTATTATTACAGTATTGTGCCACTTATTTGCCATATGGATCTATTGGGTGCTATGTAAGTAAGACAAACTATTATATCTTACATGTGCTAAGATCCATGTGATTGTTTGACAGCAGGTGCTTCTAAACAGTAGGTAATACCCTATTTTTTCAATCTAAGTAGCTGTTCATATTTATCGAGTCGGCGCTTGTAATTCCCTTACTCTCTATTCCCTTTTATTTGTCCCCTAAGGAGATCCCTGTATCTGGGAGGATCGAAACATTTTGGGAGTTTGTTATGAGAGTCTGTTTTGCATAAGGGATTATTAGGGTTTTTGTAGCTAGGGATAGGTTCGAGACAGGACCGTCCTTTTTCAGGGCGATAATTCTGTTTATCTCTAGGTGTCTTCTAGTTACCTAGGGTTGTTCAGGGATTTTGTCGCCTGTATGTGTGTGCTGTCATTGTGTTGTTTGTTGTTTGTCAGTGTTTATCCTTAAGCGGTGCTATTGTTTTAATAGTGTTATTAAAAGTTATATTTCTTATTTTCCCCTTTTTTGGTTGAATATTTGAATTTGGAGGGATTGTAACTTTGACTTTTGTCACAACAGTGGCTGTAATTCTTTATTTGGCATGGCAGGCTTTTTGTCACGGGAGGTTAACTTTGAAGAATGGGCTTCAGAGGCAAAGGATGTTTTTTCTGACAAAATTTTTTTACAACAAAAATACTGTATGTCCCTACCTTCACTATTGCGTTTAAAGAGCTTACTAGAGAACAGATTACTTGTTGGTGGGAGGTAGAGAGTCTGGATAATTATATTAAACACAACATTGTACCTAGGGGACTAAGGATAAACTTGATACCATCAAACCGTACTAGATCCCCGTCCTTTTGTAATAAATGGGAACAGGAAGCCACTGAGAGTTCTCTTCGTTTTTTGAAATTACTTTTAGATGAAGAACGAGTCCATCTTGAAGAGCTAAATTCCAAATTGAAGGAACAAATTGAGATTACACAAAAATTTGTGAATGAGCCAGAATTCTCAAACAAAGAGAAACAACAACTGGCCATTGAGAGACACAAATATCATCTCAAAGATAGAAAACATAAGCAGTTCTTGCGTGACTTGGCAGATTTCTGAGACAATAAGGCATACATTCTCGTTGCCAATAAACATCCATATAAAGAATCTGCGACTGATCTCTCCTCTACCGAGACGGATATCTCTGATACCGATAAAGAATCCACTGGTGTGGGCCCAAGGTCAAACTCAAAGCCCAGAAGTAACAGAGGTAGACAAGGAGGCCGAGGTGGACGCAATATATGCAATTTTTTTTATCAAAAAAACTCATACGAGTTGAGGGTAAGAGTGAATTCAACAAACAAATCAGACTCAGGCCCCAAAGAGGTAGAAGTAGACACTCAAATTATCAATCTATCTACTGTAGACATGATATAACTAATACTTAAGTTGAAGTATTACGGAAAGGACTTTCCTTTGTACCAATTAGTAAGTTTAGTCTCTTTGGATGGACTCGGGATTTATATCTTTTTGCAAGAAAATTACACTGGCATAAATTTTTTTCATTGAGAGATAAGAAAGAGTGTAGAGAACATGGAATTCCTACCGAGATGTTGCATGACGTTCGTTTTTTATATGGTCTATCTACAGTACCAGCCACTGATTTGGGAAAAGGTCCTTTTACCGACCTAAAAGTTAAGAGTCAAAAGATGCCACCTAAAAGCAATACCTCATGTATTGACGTGTTTTTGGATTTAACTCTTAGGGATCTTGAAAAAATCAAAGAGATCCCTGTTAAAAATTGTTCAGAGTCTGAATTACAGGCACTATGTGATTTGGAAAATGATACCACCGTCTGTATTAAGCCCTCGGATAAGGGGGGAAATATAGTGGTTCTTGACCGTACTCAGTATAGAGATATGTGTTACAGGCTTTTGTCAGACACGTCATGTGATAGAGTCTTGCCTAATGATCCTACCCCAGTATTTAGTGCTGAGTAAAAATCTTTATTGAGAGATGCACTTTCACTGAAATTGATTGATGAAACTGAGATGAAATTCTTGCTTCCTCGGTACCCGCACACTGCTACTTTCTACAGTCTTCCTAAGATGCATAAGGGAACGTCCCCTTTGAAAGGTCGTCCGATAGTCTCAGGGATTGGTGCCCTTTCACAAAATTGCGGTGTCTATATTGATAAGATTATTTTTCCCTTTGTTCAGTCACTTCCATATATTCTATATACTAGAGACACCACTGATCTTTTGAAACATCTTGAAGGAATCTTTGTGGACCAGAACATGTTATTAGCGAGCATAGACGTTGAGTCTTTGTATACATGTATACCGCATCATCTAGGTTTAGAAGCAGTAAAGTTTTTTCTACGCACACGGGGTCTTCAATTTGAGGAACACAACAGGTTTGTGGTGGCCCTTCTAGAGTTTACACTTACTAGGAATTATTTTTTGTTTGATAATAAGATTTACCACCAGCTACGAGGTACAGCCATGGGAAGTTTTTGTGCGCCTTCTTACGTTAATCTGTACCTTGGCTGGTGGGAATCTTCTGTGGTCTTTGGAGATGATCCTACTATACACACCTATAAGATAGCCCTGTGGGCTAGATTTATCGATGATGTGTTCATCATCTGGAATGGAAGCTCGGCAGAATTTTGTGAAATGGTTGAGGCTCTAAACATTAACAATCTGGGGCTTAGATTTACTGATGAGATCAAAGCAGACTGCTTACCCTTTCTGGATGTATTTATCACCAAAACATCATCCAGAGAACTTTCAACCACGATATTTAGGAAACCAACTGCTACTAATTCTTTGCTATGGTGGGAGAGTCACCATCCAACACCTCTCAAAACGGGGATGCCCTGTGGCCAGTACCTACGCCTTAGGAGAAAATGTTCATCTGAGGTTGAATTTCGTGCTCAGGCGACCAACCTCAGGGAACGATTCTTGGCATGAGGATACCCTGACTTAGTGCTACGGCATGCATTTCATAATGCATTGAAAGCCGAAAGCACTAGCTTACTTATTCCTAAAGTAGATTCAAGACCTTCCCCTTATACACGTATTATAGGGACTTTTGATAATGCGGCACCTTTTGTGAAACAAGTCATACAACGCTATTGGCATATTTTAAAAATGGACCCTGACATCAAAGATCGTCTTGGAGAATTTCCATCTATTACATACAGACGAGGCAGGAGTCGTAGGGACCATGTACTTCAAAGTCACCTTACTATGCCCCGCTCGGAATCATGGCTATCTAAACCAACTGGATCGTTTAGATGCTCTGAGTGTGTTGCGTGCTCTTTTGTTGAAAAAACCACTTGCTTCACAGGGATAGGGACTAATAAGAACTTTAATATACGCCACTTCATTAACTGTAAACCCTCATTTGTGGTGTACTTGATTACCTGTTCCTGTGGTCAGAAATATGTAGGGAAGACAACACGTCAACTTTGTCGTCGCATTTGTGAGCACCTGGGTGATATCCGACATCAGCGTGACACAGCTGTGTCACGACACATTTGGAGTCACCATGTAGGTGACCCAAAATGCTTAAATTGGACAGGTATTGTCAAAATTTTGTTATCTGCTCGCAAGGGAAACTTTAACCAAAAATTGCTGCAGAGGGAAACTTTTTGGACGTTCACTTTAAAAACCATGACCCCGCGTGGTCTTAACGAACAAATGGACTTTAGTTGTTTCATCTGACACCCCTTTTTTCCCTTTTCTCTTTCTTTAATCCCTTGTTATATTATCTAACTTCTTCAACAAAAACATACTAAATGCTATATCATCTTATTGCCATCTTAGTGACAAATTGTTATGTTCCAGATCTATTTACTGGTTCTACACCTAATTAGCCATATTTATTTACATATTAGTTACCCGGTGCCTCTTTCATCTATGAGGCCCCTCTATGTGTATTCTCACCGGCTGCTTTTGACCGCAGCAGCCGACTTACTAGGGACGCATGTCTTAATTGGTTGTAGGATCGTGGCCGTTATGCGTTATATCCGGCACGCGAGTGCGCGCTTAAGAGAGCACGTGGCTCGTCCTTCGGCGTCCCTATCCGGCACAGCATTGCCCAGGTGCCACACTCCATCATACACAGTGGCAGAGGCATCGTTATTTGTGGACATTGTGGCTTGCAGGTAACCAATATTGTATGTTTTTAGGGCTGCATTGCCTTTTGTGAGGGACGGTAACTAACTGGCATATGTTATTTATTGTTACAGTATTGTGCCACTTATATGCCAAATGGATCTATTGGGTGCCATGTAGGTAAGACAAACTATTATATCTTACATGTGCTAAGATCCATGTGATTTTTTTAAAGCAGGTGCTTCTTAACAGTAGGTAATACCCTATTTTTTCAATCTAAGTAGTTGTTCATATTTATCGAGTCGGCGCTTGTAATTCCCTTACTCTCTATTCCCTTTTATTTGTCCCCTAAGGAGATCCCTGTTGGGAGTTTGTTATGAGAGTCTGTTTTGCATAAGGGATTATTAGGGTTTTTGTAGCTAGGGATAGGTTCAAGACAGGACGTCCTTTTTCAGGGCGATAATCCTGTTTATTTCTAGGTGTCTTCTAGTTACCTAGGGTTGTTCAGGGATTTTGTCGCCTGTATGTGTGTGCTGTCATTGTGTTTGTTGTTTGTCAGTATTTGTCCTTAAGTGGTGCTATTGTTTTAATAGTGTTATTAAAAATTATATTTTATATTTTCCTCTTTTTTGGTTGAATTTGGAGGGATTGTGACTGACTTTTGTCACAACAGTGGTTGTTATGATCTGAAAGTTCCCTTTTTTACCATACGCATTTGAGTCTATATTTTTGAGATTCTGTGTTCCAGTGATTCCATGTTCCTGTGATCCTAGCCTTTTCTTGTCACCCGTCACGGGTGGTCCTGCGAACCGCCTCCTGGGTCGCAGGCACACCCGTGTTCCCCCTGCTAGCGGCAACACTGCCCGCATGTCGGGCAGCGGGCGTGCTCACTCAGAAGGCCGGGTTCCTGCTTACTTACCCAGCCGCGCTCCTGCTGCAGCTCCAGTCTCCCGGCGCGCACGTCTCCGCTCCCTAGGGGGCGCGCACGCCGGCTCTGTGAGATTTAAAGGGCCATCGCACCAGTAATTGGGTATTGCCGGTCGCTGCCCTTATTTAAGCCTGCCCCTTCCTGAGTCTTGTGCCGGATTTTTAGTGCCATTTGCCTATAGAGAAAGCGTTCCTTGATCCTCGTCTGTCTTGCCGTGTACTGTACCGTCCAGCTTCAGTCCCTCGACAACGAACCTCTGCCGCCTTTCCTGACCTACTGCCTGTCCCCGACTATGTCTACGTCTAGTGACTCTGTACCACGCTTACCTTTGGCTGCCACAGCAAGCAAGTCACGCCAGTGGAAGCGACCTGGTAGTTTCCCGCCACAGCAAGTACATCCCGCTTTGCGGCGGGCTCTTGTGAAAACCAGGTGCTACTTAGATTCCGCTCTCTGGTGTGGCTCACGCCATCGTTTCGGTGGTCGGTGATATTTACTAAATTGGATCTGCGAGGGGCTTACAACCTCATACGGATATGTGAGGGTGATGAATGGAAGACCGCCTTCAACACTCGCGACGGGCACTTCGAGTACCTGGTCATGCCCTTCGGACTTTGCAATGCCCCAGCTGTCTTCCAAGAATTTTTCAATGACATATTCCGGGACCTCCTGTACACATGCGTGGTCGTCTACCTGGATGATATTCTGGTGTTCTCTCCCGACCTTGAGTCCTATCAAGTTCATGTACAACAAGTCCTCAGACGTCTAAGAGCCAACCGCCTCTATGCCAAGCTCGAGAAGTGTCTGTTCCATCAGCATAGCCTACCATTCCTCGGCTACATCATTTCCGACAGGGGCCTGCAGATGGACCCCGCTAAGTTGTCTGCTGTTCTACAGTGGCCATGCCCCATGGGTCTCCGAGCCATACAGAGATTCCTGGGTTTCGCCAACTATTACAGGCAATTTATACCACATTTTTCATCGCTGGAGTCTCCCATAGTGGCGTTAACCAAAAAGAACGCCAATCTGAAGCTCTGGCCAACGGCGGCAGAGGAAGCCTTCACCAAGTTAAAGTCTGCCTTTGCCTCTGCGCCTTTGCTCTCCCGGCCAGATACAGAGAGACCGTTCTTTCTTGAGGTCAATGTCTCCTCGGTGGGGGCCGGGGCTGTTCTCTCTCAGAAAGGGCCCAAAGACAAGACCCTCACTCGCGTTTTTTTCTCTAAGAGTTTTTCTGCCACAGAAAGGAATTACTCTATTGGTGACTGGGAGTTAATGGCCATCAAGCTGGCCTTGGAGGAAGGGCGGTATCTTTTGGGGGTTGCTCATCATCTACATTGACCATAAAAACCTGTTATATCTCCAAACAGCTCAACGCTTAAATCCACGCCAGGCTCGTTGGTCCCTCTTCTTCTCCCGGTTCAATTTTCTAATTCATTTTCGCCCTGCGGAATGAAATGTCAAGGCCGATGCTCTCTCCCGTACTTCGGATGTGACTGGGAACGAACCTACTCCATGGCACATTATCCCTCCAGAACGACTCATCTCTGCCGCGCCCGTAGACCTACAACGTATTCCTCACGGCAAGACATACGTTCGTCTGGCTCTTCGGAATAAGATACTGTAGTGGGGTCATTGCTCCCATAAGGCTGGGCACCAGGGGTGCAAAGGTCTTGCTCTCTCATCTCTCGATTTTATTGGTGGCCAGGTCTAGTCCAAGATGTTCGTGAGTTCATGGATTCCTGCGCTTCCTGCGCCCGGAACAAGTCCCCTCGTCTCAAGTCGGCAGGTCTGCTCCTACCACTGCCGATACCCAGCTGTCCTTGGACCCATGGACTTTATCATGGATCTCCCTTCTTCCTCTGGTAACACCGTGGTCTGGGTGGTTACAGACCGGTTCTCCAAAATGTCTCACTTTATTCCTCTGCCAGGCCTACCCTCAGCCCCTCGCCTTTCCAGCCTATTTTTCCAACACATGTTCCGGCTGCATGGGCTTCCTCGGCACATAGTTTCGGACCGGGGTGTCCAATTTGTTTCAAGGTTCTGGCGCTCCCTCTGTAACCAGCTACAAGTGAAACTGGACTTTTCTTTGGCCTATCATCCTCAGTCTAATGGGCAAGTGGAGAGAGTTAATCAGACTCTGGGCTGCTACCTGCGCCACTTTGTCTCTGCGCGTCAGGACGATTGGTCTAATTTGTTACCCTGGGCTGAGTTTTCCTACAACTCCTTAGACTCAGAGTCTGCCAGGGCTGCCCCTTTCTTCATGATCTATGGGCGACATCCCCACCCACCCCTCCCCCTTTCTGTACCCTCTGAGGTCCCTGACATGGAGGAGCTGGTCCAGGACCTGACAGCTATCTGGAAGCAGACGCACCATTCTCTACTCCGGGCTTCCGCTCGCACCAAGGCGCAAGCTGACAGAAAGCGAAGACCCGCCGATCTTCTCTCCTGGTGACAAGGTGTGGTTGTCGGCTAGATATATCCGTCTCAAGGTTCCCAGCTATAAGCTTGGTCACTGGTTCCTGGGTCCGTTTGAGGTGCTGAAGCGAATAAACCCAGTGGCATACAAGCTACGCCTTCCTCCCACTATGCAAGTCCCGAACTCCTATGTCTCTCTTCTGCAACCAGTCATCCTAAATAGTTTTTCTCGGGTAGTTGCTCCTCCCACTCCAGAGGTCGATGCCACCAATGTCTTTAGTGTAAAGGAGATTCTGGATATGAAGACGATCAGAGGGAAGCGATTTTTCTTCATTGACTGGAAGGGGTTTGGGCCCGAAGAGAGGTTCTGGGAACCAGAGGACAATATTCTGGACCATAATATTATTCAGAAGTTCCTTCAGGTCAGAAAGAGGGGGAGGACGAAGGGGGGATGGGTACTGTCACGGGTGGTCCTGAGAACAGCGTCCCGGGTCGCAGGCACACCCGAGTTCCCTCTGCGAGCGACACCACTGCCCGCATGTTGGGCAGCAGGCACGCTTACTCGCCGGCCGGGTCCCTGCTTACTTACCCAGCCGCGCTCCTGCTGCAGCTCCAGTCTCCCGGCGCACGCGCGGCGGCTCTGTGAGATTTAAAGGGCCAGCGCATCGGTAATTGGGTATTGCCGGTCGCTGCCCTTATTTAAACCTGCCCCTTTCTGAGTCTTGTGCCGGATCTTTTATGCCATTTGCCTATAGAGAAAGCGTTCCTTGAGCCTCGTCGGTCTTGCCATATACCGTACCGTTCAGCTTCCGTCCCTCGACCACAAACCTCTGCCGCCTGTCCTGACCTACTGCCTGTCCCCGACTACGTCTTCGTCTAGCGATTCTGTACCATGCTTACCCTTGGCTGCCACAGCAAGCAAGTCATGCCAGTGGAAGCGACCTGGTAGTTTCCCGCCGCAGCAAGTCCATCCCGCTTTGCGGCGGGCTCTGGTGAAAACCGGGTTCTACTTAGATTCCGCTCCCTGGTATGGCTTATGCTATCACTTGCGGTGGTCTAGCGGATCCACTACCACAGTCCGTGACATCGCCTGTCTGGTTTCTGACCTCGGTCCGTCTGGTCTCGGCCTGTGCCCTTGGGTTTAATGATTGTGTGTCCTAAGTCTGCTGGTACCTGTAGTCCACAAGTTTCCTGCTGTCTGGCATCCTGTCCTGGTGTCTGCATCCTGCCCCGAGTCTTCTGGTATCTGTAGTCAACAATTCTCCTGAGATAAGATATCCTGACCTGGTCTCCCCCTACAAATAAATTCAGCACAGCTTTAGATTTATGCAGTTTTTTAGATACATTTTTAGTTGGCTTATTTTATAGGCCACAATTTTTCCAAATTTTTGATGAAGTGTGCCATGTCAGTGCCATGCCCCGTATTCAAAAAACCAATCCAACTTTCCATCAAGCCACACTACATGTCTGAGAAGGCAAAAAAAGGGTCTAAAGCCCATAATAAATGTGTCTGTATCACACTGCAACATGCTGCCCTCAAAAATGCACCACTTTTTGGTGCATTTTACAACACTTTCTGGCACAGCTACTATAGTAAATGTTGGCCATTGTGTGCAGAGATTTTCTTCCATTTAAGTCAGAATCTCACTTTTAATCTAAGGATTCTATTTACCTATTTTACATGGCCTTTATTTAATTTGCATTTAGTTGAGAAATATATACACTTCATTGTGCAGATAAAACATGATAAATATGAAGAAAATGGAAATAGAAAATTACATAAATTTACAAATATTGAGAATTCAAATTATTTGGAATAATTTTCTGGCTGATAAAGTAAAAAGATTTTTTTGTACCTAATCCTATTTCTGAACAGTTCTGCTAACTGTTCTCACTCTCGCTGATATACTTATCTGGTAACTACTGTACATGGAAATGGACTGGCACTGCTGGGAATAGAAACTATACGCCAATGAATAAAGACAGCAGTACAGGCACCAATGTACTATTTGGTTTTCCAAGGAAATGGCATTTTACAGCAGTATAAAACATAATGTTACTTTGTTAGATCACAAAGAGCAAATTAATGGCTAAAGCAACTGCTTAAAATGTATTTAAGCACCCACCTGGGATTTGCATTAGCAAGTCTGATTTCAGTCTGATTGTCTGTTATTGTAGAGACTGTCTCTGTGCCTGCAAGTGATACTTTCTGTTAAGTAAAATAATGGCTGAAAAGAAAGAAAGTACAATGGCATCAGAGGGCAGATGTCAGACTTTTTCATAAATTTTCAAATCTAAGGATATATACCATAACATTAAATATCACAAAATTTTTATTTGATATTGAAGTCTTCTACCTCACTTCTCAACTGATATTTAGATTTTTCTATAATATATACTGTAATAAAAATAAATTAAAGAAGAAATAAAAAACAAAAAAACAAGAGACAAATTTGTCCATGTTGTAAGGCTATGTCTACACAGCGATGTGAAAATGCTGTCCAAAATCCAATGACATTTTCACATCTCTGGACCGATGGTCGGCTTTCATATTCCCAGTGGCCCAGTACTTTGGGCTACGGGAATCCGATGGTGATCAGACAGAATATACAAAATGTTCTATATTCCGCCAGATGGCCAGTGGTTTAGGAAACCCTCAGTTAAAAATCCATGCTGTGTAGACTACAGCACGAATTTTATATTGAGGACTACACAGTGCTGGGTACGGTCGGATTTTCAGCAGATTCAAAGTATTGAATTTGCTGAAAAACCGACCAAAATCCAATGCTGTGTAGACATGGCCTAAATTGCAGGGCCGTTGAGGCTAAAATGGGCAGACCTGCTGGGCAAGACTGTATTGACACTCTTGATCCTACTACTTCCAATAAATCACAATGTTGCACATAATAAATCACAAGCATAAATAGAGTTAAAATTATATGAATAATCTTTATTAGTCAAATACACATAACACGATAGGGCTAGAAATGAAAATTAAAGTGGGAGAGGATCATAACTAGAGATGGGCGAATCGATTCTAACGAAGTGGAATTCGTTTAGAATTTCAGGAAAACTTCGGTTCGGAACGAAGTCGAACTTTGGAGTACTTCGGGTGAACGAAGTGTGCTTTTGATTGATAAAATGGCTGCGAGCACATGGCGCTACATGGGGCAAAGCACTCTGGGAGGAAGAAGGGCATAGCCTGCATGACATGTGCAGAGGTGAAGCCAATCAGAGACCGGCGGGATTCTGTGACGTCACCGCACTATATAAGTCCGGGCGCGACGCCGGGAGCTCACACTCCTCTCACTGTGCTCATCAGGGAAGGTGCTGCCGCGGCTGATAGCTCTTACTGAAGAATTGATTTTTATATAGCGATTTCTGTGGGGTGTCTCAGCTTGTCTCAGAGACTGTTCTCTTAATGTTCTATTTCTAATTTTTTGGGGTATTGGATCTGAAATCCAGTGTGCGTCCACTGCAGCTGCATATACATTCAATATCCAAGTGGGATCTAAGCCAGTTCCTGTTGTATTCATTTAAAGAAACAGCGTTTTTACAATACAAATACCACTTCATTTTTGGCTGCTCAATTCTATTGCGCAATTTACATCCAGGGGTTAATTAAGCGTTGTTTTGCTGGTGTGCTGACCCCAAGAAACCGTCTTTTTCAACGCCAAAATATATAAATTTTTCCTGTAGCCTAATTCACAAGCAAAGGTTAATTACAACTGTATCTCTTGTTGTGTGGCGTAGAAAACACGCAATTGTAACACGCTACAAAGCTACTAGCTTGTGCGGCTCAATTCTTTGGCGCAATTTACATCCAGGGGTTAATTAAGCGTTGTTTTGCTGGTGTGCTGACAAAAATAAACCGTCTTTTTCAACGCCAAAATATATAAATTTTTCCTGTAGCCTAATTTACAAGCAAAGGTTAATTACAACTGTATCTCTTGTTGTGTGGCGTAGAAAACACGCAATTGTAACACGCTACAAAGCTACTATTTTGTGGGGCTCAATTCTTTGGCGCAATTTACATCCAGGGGTTAATTAAGCGTTGCTTTGCTGGTGTGCTGACAAAAATAAACCGTCTTTTTCAACGCCAAAATATATAATATAATAATAATAATAATCTTTATTTCTATAGCGCCAACATATTCCGCAGCACTTTACAAATTCAAGGGTAAACATACAGTCATTACACATTAAAAGTACTTACAAATGAGACACAAGGTGTGAGGGCCCTGCTCGTGACAGCTTACAATCTATTAGGGTGTATGGGTGAAACATACGGTAAGAAGTGCCAAGTTTACAATGGTCCAGCCATGTTTCATAAATAGGGGGTGGTTTACATGAAAAATGGATGAACCTGCCACCCTGACAGTACATCTATATACAGATAAGTGCCTGTGAGTGCCCAAGTGCAGGGAGTGACAGATGTGTGTGATAGCAGCTAGGGATCTTGGTGGGCCAGACCGAGAAGATGTATTTTCAGGGCCCTCTTAAAACTGTGAGGGTTGTGAATGTGCCTGATCGCCCGCAGTAGCATATTCCAGAGAATTGGTGCCGCACGTGTGAAATCTTGTAGGCGGGCATGGGAGGTTCGGATGATTGAGGAATGTAGTCTGATATCATCAGCAGAGCGGAGAGCAGGGGTAGGGCGGTAGACAGAGACTAGGGAGGAGATGTAGGGAGGAGCAGCGCTGTGGAGAGCTTTATGGGTGAGAATGCTGAGTTTATACTGTATCCTGTACTGGATGGGCAACCAGTGCAGTGACTGACACAGGGTAGAGGCATCAGTATAGCGGCTGGAGAGAAAGACAAGCCTGGCTGCTGCATTCTGGACAGATTGGAGAGGGGAGAGTTTGCAGAGAGGGAGACCGATAAGCAAGGAGTTGCAGTAGTCAAGACGAGAAAGAATAAGAGCAGTAATGAGAGTTTGAGTCGTTTCCACAGTGAGAAATGGACGGATTTTGGAGATATTCTTGAGGTGCAGGTGACAGGAGCGGACAAGGGATTGGATATATGGTGAGAAGGTCAGATCAGAATCCAATAAAACCCCTAGACAGCGGGCCTGCTGCCTAGGAGAAATGGTGGTACCACATACAGAAACAGAAATAGCAGGGGTGGGTTGGTTAGTAGATGGCGGAAAGACAAGAAGTTCAGTCTTAGTGAGGTTTAGTTTCAGATGGAGAGAGGACATGATGTCAGAGATAGCGGACAGACAGTCACTGGTGTTTTGTAGCAAGGCTGGAGTGATGTCACGGGAGGAGGTGTATAATTGGGTGTCATCCGCATAGAGATGGTACTGGAAGCCAAATCTACTGATGGTTTGTCCAATGGGGGCTGTGTACAATGTAAAGAGGAGAGGACCTAGAACTGATCCCTGAGGAACCCCAACAGCAAGAGGAAGAGGAGAGGAGGTGGAACCAGAAAACGAGACACTGAAGGAGCGGTCAGAGAGGTAGGACGAGAACCAAGCGAGAGCGGTGTCCTGGAGGCCAATGGTGCTGAGCATGCTGAGGAGAAGTTGGTGGTCCACAGTGTCAAATGCTGCAGAGAGATCCAAGAGAAGCAACAATGAGTAGTTACCCTGAGATTTTGCTGTTAGGAGGTCTTACTGTTTTTCCTGTAGCCTAATTCATGTCCGAAGGTTAATTAAGCCTGTTTGTGCTTTTACATTTAGTAAAACACACAGTGTTTTTAAACGACACATACAAGTAAATTTTTCCTGGCCATTTGTGGAGCACAATTTATATCCAAGGGTTACCCAAGCTTGTTACTGGGTTCATTTGGAGTCAAAAACAGGGTGTATATTTATCATATACAGATATCATCATCAAACAGTGTCTGTACATTTTAGAACAAACAGTATGTCAGACAGAGAGGTGGCAGGCTCTGCACCTGCGAGTGGCAGTGGCACAAACATTCCTGGAACAGGCCCAGGTCGCAGCACAGCAAGGGGACGTCGCAGCAGGGGTCACTCGGTGAGGCCACAACTGCCGCTGTCATCTAACGGCCGTGTGTTGTTCAGCAACCCAAGGGTTCTTGATTGGTTGACTAGGTCATCCTCTTCCTCCCAGATGACATCTGACAACCCCAGCCAAGAGTCGGTGGGAACCTCAGACACAACCATTAGTTGGCATGGCCCGGGAGCGGGTCAGCGGCCCTCACCTGTCCTCAGCCCGCCTCTGTCCCATCCGGTTCCCTCAGCCAGAGATCTACTATGTGGTCTGGGCTCAGCGCCACTATATAGCGAGGATGAACAATTTGAGGAGGGCAGTCAGCAGCTACTTGGCAGCGAAGAAATGGGGGCCAATATCGCCTGCTTCTTGCAGTAGGCGGCAAAGTATAGATGTGGAGAGTGGCATGGGAGGTCATGTTGTGAGAGGTCAGCCTCGGCATACCAAGACCAGTGATGAGGACAGCAGTGACGATGAAACACAAATAGATGATGATGTAGCCGACCGCACTTGGGAGCCGGGTGAGGCAAGGGCTTCATCATCGTCAGGAGAAGAGGGCGTCAGCTTGTGCGTCAGGCAGCAGCGCAGCCAGCAAGTGGGTCGTGTGGCCGTGAGTCAGCAGGATAGCAGCAGTGTGAGGTCGGGAGCCAATCGGCCACGGGGTAAAAAACCCGCTTCGCAGGTCCAAGAAAGTAGCAGCACAGGGGCTCAGCGAGGCAGCGGCGGCAGTAGTCACTCAGTGCGGAGCGTTGGCGGTAAAATCCGATACTCGGTGGTGTGGCAGTTCTTTGCTAAGACACCGGAGGAGCCGAATATGGGTATATGTAGAATCTGTGGGCAGAAAGTGAAGCGTGGCCAGGGAGCTAACGTTGGCACCACGGCCCTGCGTCAACACATGCAGCGTCACCATCCGGTGGCCTGGGAGAAACGTGGCTCAGATGTGGTGGTCCATCCTGCCGCCGCAGCAACAGCAGCAGCAGCAGCGCCCAGTGGCACGCATGCCATTGCAGCCAGTCAAGGCTCCACCACCTCTGCAGAAGGGAGCTGTTTCTCTTTGACATCATCTCCCGGTCCAGATGCTCCTGCTCCTCGCTACTCATGGCGCCAGCAGTTGTTCAGCGAGGCGATTGCAAAGAGACAACAGTATGCGTCCAACCATCCTAAGGTGCAGCAGCTGACCGTGCTCCTGTCCAAGTTGTTGGTACTGCAGTCCCTCCCTTTCCAAATGGTGGACTCTGCACCGTTCAGAGAACTAATGGCTTGTGCCGAGCCGAGATGGAGAGTTCCAAGCCGTAATTTCTTTTCCAAAAAGGCAGTACCAGCACTTCATAAATATGTAGAACAGAAGGTGGGTCAGTCATTGAGCTTATCGGTTTTTTCCAAGGTGCACGGCAGCGCGGACGTCTGGAGCTGTAACTACGGTCAGGGCCAGTACATGTCCTTTACGGCCCACTGGGTGAATGTGCTTCCAGCCCAGGCACACCAACAACTTGGACAGGGACCCGCTTTTCCCTCCACGTTGTCAAATGATGGGGCCCCGGGGCCAATGGGCCGGGTCCCCCCTCCTCCCCACCAAACCCCCATCTCACCTCCAACAAGGGGATCTGCTTTCCCTCATACCCCCATGTGTTGGGGCCCCAGCGGTGGGCAGGGAGTTTTTAAAACCTTTGGGTTGCCTCGGCGAAAAGAAGTCATACAGGGGGGAACGCTTTCCCCGTCATGCAGCAAGAAAAACGATGTTTTGGGGGTTTTTTCCGGCCAACGGGAAATCGGAAAAACCCTGGTGAAAGGACAATGGGGGGGGAACCCTGGGGGTCCCCCGCTGCACCCAGGGGGGATGGTCCATGCGCCCCCGCAAAGGGGCACGGGTTAAATTTTTTTGTGAAAAAGGGTTTCCCGAATCTTCCACCGATTTCAAACATTCTGAAAATGGCCAAGGGAAATGTGATCACTTTATCCCCTTTGTACAAAGCCAGGAAAACCCTCCTCGGTTGCGCGGCCCGAACGGCCCTCCCCCAACGCCCTCTGATATGCATTTTTTCCCCCCGCTGTAATTTCAGCCTCACATGTTGGACCGATGTATAACAGGAAAAAGGGCCCTTAAAAGATTTTTTGATGATCCAGGCAGGGCAGAAGTAATCCCCCGTGTAACTTTGGGTGTTTAGCCAGTGGCAGTCATTCGTGACACCTTCCCTTTGTTGAGGCCATTCGAGGAGGTGACGTTATTTGTCGTCACCAGGAAATACGGGTGAATAACGTCATTCCCCTGCTTTTATTTTTCCCTGGGAAAAGATGCTGAAAAAAAACTGTCTGGGGAGGGGGCCCGGAGACTGGGGACACACCCGGGCCACATGAGGGCCGGTGGGGACTGAAATGGAGGAGGAGGAGGGGGACATTGGGCAGAAAACATTTTCTGGTTTAAATTGTGGATTTTCTACCCGGTGACAAGGAAAGGGGGAGCAGGAGGGAGCTGGAGGAGGGGATGGGGATGAGGGAAAATGAGGCAGATGACCCCCAAGCACCGTTGGGAGTATACAAAGGGGAAAAGGGGGCGGGGAAACCCCTCGGAGTCACTTGTGCAGATGGCCTTTCAGTGTTATTTTGCCTGGCAAATGGGCAAACCGAAAGTCAGCAAACCGGCAGAGGGGTGGGTTTTTGGCTCTCCACCCTATTGGACCCCCGCTACCCCCTCCAAAATGGGAGCCTTTTTTTCCCCCTATTGAAAAGGGAAGACAAAAAACCAAATTTCTAAAGGGAAAGCCTCCCTAATCAGTTGGCCCCTGCCTATGTGCGGCATCGGGCCCTCCCGGGCAGGTCTGACCGGGGGGGATTCCTCAGCGCTCAGTACAACTGCCCACGGCCCCCCCCCCTGGGGGAAAGGGTTGGGGGGGTAAGCAGAAACCCAGCCCATTTTTTAAAACCCAAAAGTTTTGGAGTCATTTAATGAGCATTTTTCCCTTCCCCCGCCTATGAGCAGGGCAGTCGCCAAAAGCAGAACCCAGCGGGACCGGGAAAGGCAGTCCCTAAACCAACGGGGTTGGGGCCTACTTGGACAGCACTCAGTCCCAACTTCAGTTAAAAGATCTGCTGGACTACGGGGAAAAACCCCCAAACTGGATGTGTGGCCGCAACTTCCCGATTTGAAAGTGGAGAACTTCCTCCCCCGGCCCAGAAAGTGTGGCATCAGAGCGGGTGTTCAGTGCGGCGGGGCCATCGTTACCCCAAGGAGAACCAGCTTGCCCCACGGAAATTTTGGAAAAGACTGAATCAGGGGTGGAAACGGCCAGGGTTTTCCCCACACCAACGCCTTAAGGGGTCATTCCCGGGGTTTATCCTACCTGCCTCAGACACTATTTTTTATGCCGCCAACCCCCCCCTGATGCCACACATCTGCTCCATTTCTCCATCTGCCAAACCAAAAACCCTCTTTACCAGGACTGGTATTGCCACCCACCTCAACACTCATTGTCCATTCTATGACCTCATGCTGCTGCTGCTGTTGGGTTTTTTGCCGTGACATCCACACTGTTTCAAATTTTGGGCCCCTGTCTACCTCATGCTGCTGTGTTTGGGTGCTGCCATGTTTCCCCCACACTGGGGTCAAAATTTTCCCCTGCCCCGACCTCATGCCCTGCCCGCCCCCCCGGACCCCCCCTCTCAGTCATTGTTTCCACTCTGTGGGGTTCCTCCCTTTTTTTGCCACCCCCAGAAGTCATTGTGCCACTGCCCGACCTCATACTTGGGTGCCCCCGTGCCTCCCACTGTGTGATTGTGCCCCTCTGGGGCCTAATACTGTTTTTCCACCCCAAATGTCATTTGCCACTGGGGCCCGACCTTCCCCCCCCCCCCCCCCCCCCCCCCCCCCCCAAAAGGGGGGGGGGGGTTTTTTACCCCCGCTTTTCAAGTCATTGTGCCACCTGTGGCTTCCCATTTTGGGCCCCCTCCCGAATAATTGGCCAAAAGCCTGACCTCATCTTTGGCTGGGCCGGGCCCTCACCCTCCCCCACTCTGTCCCAAAAAGTAAACCACCTGAGCTCTCAGCTTTCTTTTTTTTCCCCTTTCGCTGGGATTACTTTTTTTCAGGGTACATTCCCGCTTCAGTTTTTTGGTTTAGTTTTTGCCCTCCCTTTAAAAGCCCCGGGGAAATTTTTTAGTGAAGCCGGGTTTTTAAAAGCGGGGGCATTCATCTGCTGTCATACTAAAACACAAAAATTTTTTATGAAGACCAAACCAAGCTCCCTCTTTCATATTTAAGCATGCACAAAAGTTCAAAAGCACCCTGCAGGGGTCTGTGCGTCTGGAAAAGCTGCTTTTTTAAAGCGTTCTGCCGAAGAAATTTGGACAAACGAAATTTTTTTTCGGAAAATTTTGTCGAAATGACCGAATTTGAAATTTTTTTAAAATTTTGCCCATCTTTTAATAATAATACCAAACTGCAGCAAAAAGAAGTAAGAACTAAATGGCGTATTTTACATAAAATTCAATAGGAAAATGAATAAAGTAACACACAAAAGGGGAAATAGGGTATAATTTATCCAAGGAAAATTACATGTAAATAGAAATAAATATAAAGTGCTAGCACACAAAGCCCAGATCAATTCATAAATATTTACAAAAGATTAGTAAATAATTTGTCCATACAATATATAATCACTAAGCTGCAAAATACATTTATATACACCCAAAGTGATTTAAACAAAGGCAGAATAATACTACACTTTTTCTTTATATAATGTAGATAAAGACTTAAATACTAAGTGCGACATGTATGAACAAAGCTGCGCCAGTTTTTCTGGTGTACTTTGAGCCAAAAAGAATGTATAAACAGGTGCACTCCAAACTTTGGCATGATGAGTTCCTCTGTAATGCACCAAAGACACTTTTTAATGCGCCACAGATTAGGGGCGTTCTGGGCATGTCATGTGGGCATGCCCCATTCATAGAAGTAGACACATTTCTGATTCTTTGACACCAAATCTAGGCACAGAACAGTTAGAACAACCAGACTAAGTTAAAGGTGGTCTGCCTGAGCCAGACTTGTCGTATTGGCACTAGACTGCACCTGTATGTATGACCTGTAGAAGAACAGGTTCATACAGTCTGGCACATTCTACACTACTTTAAAGCATACATGCCAACTCTCCCGTTTTTGGCGGGGGGGTCCCGCTATTTGGGGTCCCCCCCCGCCCTCCCGGGGGAGTTGGCATTTCTCCCGCCGCCAGCAGGCGGCGGGGGTCCTTTAAATGACCGCGGCGCCGGAGTTAGCGCTGGTGCGCTACTCTGGCGCCGCGGTCCGTTCCCACGCGGGTGAAGCGGGCGCAGGGTCCACTCACCCGCCCGGAGTCTCGCCCGGAGTCCCTCCTGCCTCCTCCCCCTGTATGTCCGGCGCCGCTGTGCGCCGTATACACATGTCAGCGTCACACAGGAAGTGACGCCCGGCTGCACTCACTTCCCTGTGACGCTGAGGAGATCGGCTGGAGCTGGCCGCTCTGCAGGAGCCTGGTCTGGTAAGTGGATTTTAGTATGTTGTTTTTAGGAGTTTTAGGGGGGCAATGGCTGGCTACACCGGGAGCACTACCTGGCATCAATGGGGGTTCTACCTTGCTACCATGGGGGCTATACCTGGCTACAGAGGGGACTCCCTGGTACAAGGGGGGGCATACCTGGCTAACCAAGGGGGGCATTACCGGCTAAAAAGGGGGGGCATCCCTGGCTAACAAGGGGGGGATACCTGGTACAAGGGGGGCATCTCCCCTGGCAAACAATGGGGCACTACCTGGAAATCAAGGGGGGGCTCCCCTGGCCCACAGAGGGGCACTACCTGGCAAAAATGGGGTTCCTGGCAAACAGGGGGGCCCCTACTGGCAACAAGGGGGGATACCTGGAAACAATGGGGGATACCGGGCAAACATGGGGGGCACTACCTGGCAAACAATGGGGGGCATTCCCGGCAAAAAAGGGGGCATCTACCTGGCAAAATATGGCTCTACCGGCACAAGGGGCATCATTTGGCTAAAAGGGGGCATTACCCCCTTAAGGGGCATACGGGTTAGGGGGGGGTACTCGGGCTATAAGGGCATCTATGGTTCTTCCAAAGCCGTTATGCATTTTGGGTGGGTGGTGTGGCTTTTAAGGGTGTGGCATACTGTCAAGATGGGGGGGTCTGCTTTTTTTTTGCCGCGGCGCGCTACGTGCCCCCGCCCACTTATCCCCCTGCTTTTCTTTTTTCAAAGTGGAAACTATGTTTTAAAAGCGTTTTTGAACTGCCATCAGCCCAAACGTTAAACCCTGTCCCCCTAAATGATTATTACATTATTATGCTGCAGCCACAGTGTTAGGGTTTATCCAGTATTTGAGGGGCATATTTCGCTGCATAATTGTTGCTAGGAAAATCACTGTCATTGTTCATATGATTGTATTTCTCGGTGCATAATAATAATAATAATAATAATAAACTTTATTTTTAAAAGCCAACATATTCCGCACACTTTTTCAATTTGAGGTATAAGTACGACAAGGGGAACAAAATTTCACAAAAAAAAGTACTTACAGCAGCACGAGGGAAGAGGGCCCCGTCCCCAAAAGTTTCAATATTAGGGTGGTGAGTAGACAAAGGGTGAGAAGTGCTCAGTTTACAATGGAGTTTATAATGTACGCCTGTAAAAAGAAGTGACCTGCGCCGCGAAATAGAAGGGTATACGCTGCCTCGCGTTGAAAGCATTTAACAGCGCTAATGAAGGCATATTGCAATGTGTACCTGTATGTAAAGCAATACTCCGTATGAACGTATCCTTACCCCAAGCAGGCATCGCAACACCTCAACACGTATTTCATGAGATCTTCATTAGGAGGTGATGCCTACTATCCCCACAAAAGCTTTCAATACATATAAAACCAACTAGGTGGATGATACACATATGACATTCTGGCAATGCACTAGGAAATGCACTCTGGGGAATTAATTGGCAAGTGGGACAGGACTGGCAAAAATCTAATACTTTCGATGACATCCAGGCAAATAAAATCTTTGTAAGATTCACTGCCGTGTCTTATCTACTACCAAGTGTCCCCCCCAACACATGGGAGTGGGCTAGGCCCAACACCATCCGCCTGTATGACCCTGGTACCAGCAGTTGTTCCACCACCTCATCCCTTACTTTATACGATACAGCAGATCATTACTCAGGGCAAAGTGAGGAAACCTGTGGTCGGCCCCGGGTTCTTGGGGAATACCATTATCGCAGTGACATTTTCCGTGGCTGTTTTTAACGTCCTATCCCTGAGCTGGGTGACCCCAAAATTTTCACGGGACACCTCTAGATCAGGGATATTAGATTCCTCGGATGACTCCTCATCCTCATCCCCAGCTACCACCATCAAAGGAAATTCCTTTGCACTTTTATTATACACATCAACTTTCTGTTTATTATCCTTCTCAGGATTATCAGAGACGCCCTTGTGGCCTGTGGTTATGGCCTTACCCCACAAGTCCCAAAACACCGGAAAGTCTCTTTCCAGGATTATGGGGTGCTTCAGGTTTTTCACGACCCCCACAGTATGGAACATGGTAGCCTGCTCCTTAGTTCACAGTAACCTTGGCCACCGGGTAGTTTTTAGTGTCCCCATGGACACACTGTACCCCAACCCTTTTCCCGGGGACCAGCACATGTGGGAGTGTGGCCCTTAACGGGGTCACCAAACTCCCGGAGTCCAAAAGTCAGCACACATTGACCATTACCTGATAGACCTGGAGACCCTCGCCAGGGTAAGGTACGGCACTATAGGCAAACCAGGAACAGCGGCGGCCTACGTTGCAGTCCAGGGCTCTGAGGACAGGGGGCAGTGTGCTGCTATATGCCCTGGGCCGTGACACCTACAGCAAATCAGGGGGCGAGGATTCTTCACTGGAACAGGTTGGGGATCAGCCAGGATTCAGACTCGCCCCTCTTGAGATGGTTTGGGCCACTTCTTTTAGTGATCTGGTTCTCCTCTGTAGTGCCCGGAAGCCGACCTACCGCCCGCTTGTCTGTCATAGGAGACTTCCACTACTTGGTACCTCTCCACCAGGCTCTCCAGGTCATCAGCACACTGGGAATCTCCTTGAGCAACCCAGCATTGTATGGCTCTGGGCAGGGTTTGGATGAACCAGTCCATCACGACTCTCTCCACCATCTGTGCCAGGGTACAGGATTCTGGTTGCAGACACTTTTGCACAACATGGAACAAGTCGAACATTTGCGACTTGGGTGGCTTGTCTTTATTATACTCCCAGTGTTGCACTTGCTAGGCTTGTACAGCCAGATTCACCCCTAGGCGGGCGAGGATTTCAGCTTTTAATATGCTGTAGATTTTAGCCTCTTGGCTTCCCAGTCAGGTAAGGCGCCAGGATTTTCGGCCATTGCTCTGTCGGAAGTTTTTCTCTCTCCGCCACTCTCTCAAAGGTGGTTAAGAAGGCCTCCACATCATCTTCAGATGTCATCTTTTGTAGCGCCTCTCTCACTGATTTCCGGGTACTGGCATTGTGCTTTCTTCCCAGAGGAGCTACTTCCTCCTTACTTTCGATCAGTGCTGCAAGCTGACGGACCAGTTGATTGGTCTCCCGCTGGGCCTGCATGGCCTCCGTGCTGGGTCGCTGATTTGCTGCTGCTGGAGATTGGCTTGCGCAAGCTGCTTTATTAGCTGGTCCATGTTGGAAGATCCTGTTTGCACTGCTGCCACGACTTTAACCGAGGACGTGCACAGTCTTTATTTGCCATCTGTGACTCTTCGCATCAACTGCACCACTTGTGGGGGGTCAGCTCCGTCACAGGGACAACAGACACAGTAAATTTCAAGTTAAACGGGTTTTATTAACCCCTTCACGACCCTAGACATATGCATACTTCCAGGTGGTTTGGGGGTTCACGCACCTGGACGTATGCATACCGTACATCCTGGAGATCGTGTGAACTCTAAAGCAGAGTTCGCACGATCACTGAGGTATATCAGCTGTATATTACAGCTGACATCCCACAGCATCGACCTCGACCGGAGCTCACTCCGGAGGAGGGGGGGGGGGATTAACGATTAACAATAGATCGCAATAACTAAGGGAGACGCAGGAGGAGCGCTCTCCTCCTGCATCTCTGTCAGCGACACAGCGGCTGCTGTGTGTTGACAGACAGCCCGTAAGGTATAGAATGCCTTCCGGGCTGTCTGTGACGTCACCATGCCCGGCCGTGCAAGAAGCTGTGTATTTATTTCTATTACAAAATACAAAAATGATTTTCCCTATGAAGTAAAGTAAAAAAAAAAAGGTGAAAAAGTAAAAAAAAATGGGAAAAGTAAAAAAAAGTGAAAAACCAGTAAAACAAACACGAAAAATAAAATAAAAACACGTGCACTGCCCCTCTCCCCTTTACATTCGCCAATCGCCCCAAAAAAGATCAAAAATCAATAAGTACCCATATTTGGTATCACTGTGTGCGTAACAACCTGTCCTACCCGCGCGGTGAACGCCGTAAAATAACCTCAAAATAAACAGTATACAGGCAGTCCCCGCGTTACAGACGGGATAGGGACTGTAGGTTTGTTCTTAAGTTGAATTTGTATGTAAGTCGGAACAGGTAGATTTATTAAATTTAACTCCATCAAAATGTTGTTTTTTTTTGTTTTGGATAGTGCAGGGAACAGTTTTTAAATTTTTTTTGCTATTTGTGCCATTGTTTAGAAGATTTCAGTATCTCATGTTCATCCCACAGCATATACAATATAATAAACAGCGATCAAAAACATATATAAATGCCAAAGTGGTACCAATTAAATGTCGGTTCATCCTCCAAAAAAAAGCCCTTACACGTCTCTGTATACATGAAAATAAAAAAGTTATGGCTCTCAGAAGAAAGCAATGCATACATTTTGTTTTATGCAATAAAAACACTTTTTTTATAGCTTCATCATAAAAAAAATCTATATATATTGGGTATCGCCATAAGCGTATTGACCCACAGAATAAAACTAACTTGTCACGCATACTGCACAGTGAGAGCTGTTAAAAATAAAAATAAAAAACAGTACTAGTATTGTAGTATTTTCTTCACCCTGCCTTCCAAAAAATGGATTTAAAAGCAATCAAAAAGCCTTGTTCCCCCAAAAATGATACCAATAAAAACATCAGATCCTCCCTCAATAAACAAGCCCCTACTCATCTCCGTACACAGAAAAATAAAAAGTTATGGCTCTCAAACTGTGGTGATGCGATGTTTTCCTGTTTGAATAAAAGTGTTTTTTATTGTGTAAAAGCAGTAAAACATTAAAAAAATACAAATTGGGTATCGCTATAACCGTATCAACCTGCGAAGTAAAACTAGCATGTCATTTATACTGCAAGGTGACTGCTGTAACAAATAAAAATAAAAAACACTACCAGGATTGCTGTACTTTGTTCAAAACGCCTCACAAAAAAACTTAATGAAAAGTGATCAAAGAGTCATATGAATCACATAATGGTAATAATAAAAACGTCGACCCGCAAAAAACAAGCCCCTGCACGGCTCCGTGCGCAGTAAAATAAAAAGTTATGGCTCTCAGACTATGACGACATAAAAGCACAGTTTTTTATAAACACATTTCTATTGTGTGAAAATAATAAAACATAAAAAACTATATAAAATTTATATAATTGCAATTGTACCGATCCACATAGTAAAGTTATGATGTAATTTATACCATGCGGCGAAGGCTGTAAAATTGAAGCTCAAAAAACAATGACAGAGCTACATTTTTTCCTCCCCATTTTCATGGTCCAGTGCTAAAAAAACTATTGAACACCCGTGTGCCCAAAATGCACAATACACCCTTAGATGAGATCCATGAGGGGTGTTGAATCCAAAATGGGGCAACTTCTGAAAGGTTTTACCTGTTATGTTACTTTGGGGGCTTTGCAAATGAGACCTGGCACCCACCAAAATCTGTGTTCCAAAAGCCAAATAGCTCTCCCTACCTTATACGCCCTGCCATGTGCCCAAATAGCAGTTTACACCCACATATAGGGTATTGCTGAACTTGGAAGAAATTGTGTAACAAAATTTTGGGGGCTTTTTTTCCAGGATTCCTTGTAAAAATGAAACACTTTAAGCTAAAATTTCAGATTGTTGGAAAAAAAGAAATTTTAAATTTTCATAGCCAAATGCTAAAAACAAAATTGTGAAACACCTGTGGGGTCAATATACTCACTGCACCCCTGGATATTTTGATTAGGGGCTGTAGTTTCCAATATGGGGTCTTTTTAGGGTTGTTTATTAAGTTTTAGCACCTTAGGGTGTCCGCAAACCTAAAATGACGCCTAAATAAAATTGTATTGAAAATGAGATCCCAGAGTCCAGTATGTGCTCCTCTTACTCTAAGGCTTGTGGTTGAGCGAACTACGGCCACATATGGGATATTTCTGAAAATGGCAGAATCTGGGGAATCAATTTTGAGTTACATTTCCCTGGTAACCTCTACCGTGTTCCAGTGAATAATCGATAAAAATTTTAAATCTGCTCAAAAAGGGAAACTTTGAAATTTCACCTCCACTTTGCTTTAATTTCTGTGAAAAACCTACTGGTTTAATAAACTTCCTAAACACTATTGTAAATACTTTAAGGGGTGTAGTTTCTTAGATGAAGTCATTTATGGGGGTATCTAACATACAGGCCAATCAAAGTCACGGCAGGACTGGGCTGGTTTCTAAAAAATATATATATATTGCAAATTTTCTTGAATATATGAGAAATGACTACAAAATGTTTAAGCCCCCTAATGTAAAATAAATAAAGAGACATTTAAAAAATGATGCCAACCAACAGTGTACATATGCTAGATGCTAGTTATAAACTATTTTGTGGTGAATAATTATCTGTCTTGCACGCAGAAATATTAGAACTTTGAAAATGACAATGTTTTCCAAATTTTCATAAAATGTAGATTTTTTTTACAAACACACAAGGATTATATGGACTAAAATTTCTTACTAACTTAAAGCACAATGTGTCACGAGCAAAAAAAAATCTCTGAATCCCATGGATAGGTAAAAGTGTCAAAAAGTTATTCTCACACAAAAGTGACACATGTCAGATTTAAAAAATATGGCTGTGTTAGGAAGGTTGGGTCCTTAAGGGATTAAATAAGTCCAAACAAAACAGAAATGGCTTGTTTTCAGCATGGTGCAAAAAACTTAAAAGTAACCTTGCGTCAGGTGTTAAAAGAGTTAACAGAAATTTGTTCAGCTCACCATAACAGTCTCTAAAAGTACATGGGAGGGTTTTGTCAAGCTTCTCTGACAGAGATCCACACAGCAGAACCTTCCTTTACAACTCCAGACTAGGAGTCACACACCACACCCAGCACACCTGACTTTCTGGCTCAATAGGCCAAGGAAAACCTAGGATGGATATGTGGGAGCAGTCATCGCACCCAACTCTAAGATTGCTCCAGTAAAAAGCCGGCCCGGAATACCACTGCTCTAAGCAGTGATGCTACAATAAACAACATGTCTGCAACCCAACTTACTTCACCGCAGGCTTGAACCACGGTGCCACATATCGGCCTTTGTGCCTTGTCACAATATATATTTGTCTATCTATTTATATACGTATATATATATATATATAGTCTCTTTTCATGGGACAACACTGAACATATATATATAGTGGAGGATTAAGCTCAATGGTAGTCACGGTAAGTGCAGTCACAGATTTTAGATGCAAACATAAAGAAAAGTTTATTGTCTCTCAAAAATAGTAACAAAACCAGCTTTCTTCAGCTTGTGAATAGAACAACTAAACAGACAGTCCTTTCTTCAGGAATAGCAGAAAAGATAAACGGTGGACCAGCCTTACCAGGTCAGTGGCACAGATTTTCTTCCAGCAAAGAGGCTTGACACATCCACACCCCACTAAAGCCTCCAGCTTTATCAGACAGTTCCACACTGAGGTGTGTCAGCTGCCTTTTGTATGCCTGGTTAGGCCCAGACTGGAGTATGAGAGCGACCGTTCCCACCCGGCTCTCTGGCCGCTCCATGAAAAACCCGGACCCGGACTACCATAAGAATAAAGCAGCTAAGCAACATAACATCACTGGCAATAGACTATAGGTTTTTTCATATCACCGAGGCCAGCCACCTTGGTGATACATACCCATACCATCAATTGACCCCTTTACCCCTTGGTCTCTTACATATCTCCCCTCTGCCACAAACCAGGGGGGCTGGGCACCTTCTGTCACCAGGCAATGGACTCTCAACAATGCGTCCGTGTTCCCATACAGCCTCCCTGGTCTATGTTCCACATGGAAATGAAAAGCATGATCTGATATTAACCTGAACTTTCTCCCTAGCAGGTTATATCTTAAGGAGTCAAGAGCCCACTTAAAGGGGTTTTCTCATTACATTAATTGGCCCTCAGAATAAGGGGACAGTGAAAACAAGCAACTTTGCAATTGGATGTGATTTGCAAAGCTGTGTTGTTTTCACAGTGTCCTTTATCTTCGTTATCTGTAAACAGTGTTGGCAAGTGCCGGTCAGATTCCGCCTCCTTGAATGTTATTGGCTGTCGGATGTCCTAATTTACATTGTGCCCGGCCCCCGGTTGTATTGACGGGAGCACGCTTTCCTGCGCATGGTCCATGCTGCCGACTGCCTGTGCGTTTGTCTGCAGTGTACGGTGTTAGGAAACAGATTGCGGGAGGTATAGGAGGGCAGAATGTTGTGTAGCGGAGTGAGGAGGTGCAGCGATCAGCGAAGTAAGGAGGTGCGGCGTACGGAGTGAGGAGGTGCGGCGATCAGCGGAGTGAGGAGGTGCGGCGATCAGCGGAGTGAGGAGGTGCGGCGAACAGCAGAGTGAGGAGGTGCGGCGAACAGCAGAGTGAGGAGGTGCGGCGATCAGCAGAGTGAGGAGGTGCGGCGATCAGCGGAGTGAGGAGGTGCGGCGATCAGCGGAGTGAGGAGGTGCGGGGATCAGCGGAGTGAGGAGGTGCGGGGATCAGCGGAGTGAGGAGGTGCGGGGATCAGCGGAGTGAGGAGGTGCGGGGATCAGCGGAGTGAGGAGGTGCGGGGATCAGCGGAGTGAGGAGGTGCGGGGATCAGCGGAGTGAGGAGGTGCGGGGATCAGCGGAGTGAGGAGGTGCGGGGATCAGCGGAGTGAGGAGGTGCGGCGATCAGCGGAGTGAGGAGTTGCGGGGATCAGCAGAGTGAGGAGGTGCGGCGATCAGCGGAGTGAGGAGGTGCGGCGATCAGCGGAGTGAGGAGGTGCAGCGAACAGATAAAGCGTATAGTTTTGTTCTACAGATCTGTAGAGGACAGAGGTGTAATAATCTACAGAATATATCACTGTGTGTGAGAGAGAGAAAAAACTAAATCACCCATCTTTCCCAGAGTCCTGAATGTCAAATGTCCATTCTAATTACAAAGTATGCAGAGAGAGCAAGAAATGTAAATAAATAATATTGAGTTACACTTAGCTTTTCACTTCCATTGATTCCTTAGGGCATGTCCCCATGGCAGAGGACAAATACCGGTCGGTTTATCCGACCGGTATTTGTCTGGTCTGCGTGCCGTGCACACGGCCGCAGGGGGGACTAGTTTTCTCCACGATGAGCGGAGAAAAGCCCTTCCCCTTCACATTGACATGCACATATTCTGTCCAAAAAACGGACAGAAGAATATGCATGTAGAATGCTTTTTTAGACGGCCCGTGGGCAGAAAAACCGCCGGGCGGAAAACCCGTGCAGTGGGGACTGCATGGGTTTTCCGTAGAGCTCCATTGTGCTCGTTTGCGGACGGTTTTTCAGACGGTCTGCAAAATCTCAAACTGTCTGAAAAACCGTCCGAAAACCCGTGCCATGGGGACATGCCTTTAGTCTCTGACAGCTGAGAATCTCTCTCCCTCCCCCCCCACAGAATGAATCCTCATGTGTACACTTTGGGGCGTGTCTGCAGAGAGAAGACACTCCCTGCTGGGAGGAGCAACACGCCCCTCCATTTCATAAGCTCTCCTTATCAACCAGTATAAACGGCTGCCAAATGATGGAACCATAAAACCCCTTTAATGACGAGACATTCCTATGGTGTAGCTTCTCTCACATGCCAACACCTTCCTACTGAAGAACATGACAGGGTGCTCCTCACTGTTTATTTCCTGGGATAAGACAGCGCCCAGACCCACATCTGACACATCTGTCTGGACTATGAATTCTTTGCTGAAATCTGGGACCACCAACACCGGCTGCTTATACAGAGCCTCTTTGAGCTCTTAGAATGCCAGTTCAGCCTCAGGAGACCACTTAACCATGACGTATTTTGTACCTTTGTTGAGGTCTGTTAAGGGGACTGCAATCATTGCAAAATTAGGGACAAACCTCCTGTAGTATCCCACGATCCCCAGGAAGGCTCTAACCTTTTTCTTGGTTAATGGCATTGACCAGCTCTGGACTGCCTCCACCCTATTTACCTGAGGCTTGATCTTACCTTTCCCTACTATATATCCAAGATACCTTGCCTCTTCCATGCCCGTGGCACATTTCTTTGGATTTACAGTGAAACCAGCTTTTCTTAAGGCCCCAAGTACTGCCTGGACTTTACCCAGATGGCTCTTCCAATCCCTACTAAAGATGACTTTATCATCCAAGTATGCTGCTAAATACTTTTTGTGGGGGCCTAAGATTCTGTCCATGGCTCTCTGGGAAGTGGCAGGGGCTCCCTGTAACCCGAAAGGCTTTCTGACATACTAGTAGCAGCTATCCACAGTGGAGAATGCTGTCTTTTCCTTAACTTCTTTCGAAAGGGAGATCTGCCAGTAGCCCTTTGTCAGGTCCAAGGTGATAATATACCGAGAAGCTCCTAGCCTCTTAATGAGTTCATCCACCCTAGGCATGGGGTACACATCAAATTTAGACACTTTGCAAAACTGCCACTCCCCAGACGGTTTTAGCACCAACACTATGGGACTTGACCACCCACTCTTTGCCTCCTCAATTACCCCCAGTTCTAACATTCTTTTTACCTCTGCAGAAATCACCAACCGACAACCATCTGGAACCCTGTAGGGTTTTTGATATTCACCAGCGCATAAAATTCTGTGAGAATCGCATGTTCAATGACCTGGGTGAGGCCTGGCAAATCGGAAAACATATCCCTGCTGCAGTTGTTGTTTCTGGGAAGGAGATAAAACCTGCTTAATTTTTACATCTTCAATACTGGCTTCTTGCTGTGCCACCATGCAAGAGGTTTCAGGGGGGCCTCTAGCCTTCCAAGGTTTTATTAAATTTAAATGACATATCTGGAAAGGTTTTCTTTTACAGGGCTGATGGATCTTGTAGTTTACCTCGCCTACCTTTTCCACCACTTCATATGTTCCCTTCATCTTAGCCAGGAACTTACTCTCCACTGTGGGCACAAGTATGAACACAGTCTCCTGGTTGAAACTGTCTAACCCTGGCTGAGCGATTGTACACTCTAGCTTGGGCCTCCTGTGCCTTAAGCAAATGTTTCTTCACAATGGGCATAACCTTGGAGAACATTTCCTGCATTTGGATCACGTGCTCAATCATGCTTTTATAGGGAGTAGCCTCATTTTCCCAAGTCTCTTTAGCTATATCAAGTAGCCCCCGAGGGTGTTGGCCGTACATTAAATCAAAAGGTGAAAACCCCGTAGAGGCTTGAGGAACCTCTCTGATAGAAAACAACAAGTATGAAGTAGGCAGTCCCAGTCGCCACTGTCTCTCTCTACCACCTTTTTCAACATTGACTTTAAGGTTTTGTTGACCCTTTCCACTAAGCCATCTGTCTGGGGATGGCATACCGAGGTTCTTAACTGGGTGATTTTTAGCAGTTTGCACACTTCCCTCATGACCTTGGAAATAAATGGAGTCCCCTGGTCTGTCAAAATTTGTCCCAGGAGTCCTGTTCACAAGAAGATCTGGAATAAGTTGTGGGCTATACATTTAGCACAGGTATTCCTTAATGGCACCACCTCAGGGTACGAGGTAGCATAGTCTCCCACCACTAATATATATTGATGTCCTCTGGCGGACTTCACCAGGGGCCCCACCAAGTCTATGTCTATGCTTTGGAATGGGACTTCTTTGCACCATCTGGAAAAGTTATTCCCATAGGCCAGAATGGAAGCTCTATACAAATGTATGAGAGACTGAAATTGTAACAATTTGTTGAAAAGGATTCTGGATCATCTAGAAACTGTATATAAGGCTAGCACTCAGAGCTCTCAGGGGTTCTGCAGATAGAAATGAGTGGTTAGCTGAAGAAACACGAGGTTTCGAAAGACAAGCTTTCTTTCTCAATCAAGTATAGACTGTGGAACTCTGCCAGAGGAACTTGTCATGGTGAATTCAGTAACAGAGTTCAAAAAGGGTTAGGATACATTTCTGGAGTGTAATAATATAACAGGTTATAGTTTCTAGGATTCTGGAGAAGGGTCGTTGATCCAGGGATTTATTCCGATTGCCAGATTGGAGTCGTGAAGGAATTTTTTCCCTAACATGATGACAATTGGCTTCTACCTCATTGGGGGCTTTTTTTGCCTTCCTCTGGATCAACCCTTTAGCAACACTTTAGCAAAATAGGCTGAACTGGATGGACGTCTTGTCTTTTTTCAGCCTTACAAACTATGTAACTAAGTAGTGGATACTCATCGGACATGCTTGAGAAACGTTGCGTTGCTGCATGGATGTGCAAGTGGCTCTGTATCCCCTCAAGAATCCAACTTGGATGAACTGTAGGGGATGAGTGTGTGAACAGATAATACATAATACTAATGGAATGATTTGGCACATTAACTGCATGTTGCACATAATTGCTGTACATGTTTTAAAGGAGTACTAGTAAAACAGTTTTAACTGCTATCAAGCCATGATTTTATATGTTTTTAAAGTGGATTAAACAAGCTGAGATGTAGCCCGTTATATGGCTTTGCTCCCACACAGCATAAGGTTGTAGAACTCATTTTTATTGAGAATTGTACCCGGTCTCCGAGCCACTACAGCTACTGCTTTCTGGGACACCCATGGTACGGAAGACAGGGAGCAGAAGTGAGCTGTGGTGTGGCGGTGCAGAATGCCTATCGTTCTCATGAAGCAGGTCTGTACACACCAGGGCTATAACATCGTTAAATGTATTTCTATTAATTTAATGTCATTCCATTCCAAAACCTCTCAGTAGGAGTCCTGCTAAAATGTTCTGCAGCAACTATTAAACACAATTACATTAAAATAATAGTAATCTTGCACTGCAGTAGGAGTACAACTGAGAGTTTCTGCAGCAGCTGGGACATCTGTCAAGAGCGAAGTTGTCAATCACTGTGTCTGTATTGCTAGAGTGGGAGTGATTGACATCTGTCCAACTGCAGCAGCTGGGACTATGAAAAGGCAGTAATATTGAAATAAAAACAATATTGCGCTTGTCAGAGTATTTTATAGTTTTCTTTTTTCACTGGTTAATCTTTGATATACATATGTATAGTGAAGCATCTACTCAGCTATATATGATTAGACTCAGATGTGAACTTTGGTTCACTCCAGTCTTGTTTTCTAGTCATGTGAACTTTAGCACATTTTAGTACTTGTCTTTTACCATAGATTATCATAGATTATCATTTTTAAAACAAACAATAGCTTTTACTGCCAAATAGATGTGTGTAACCAAAAGCCAAGGTCATGATATTTTGCAATACCACAAGAATTTGAAAATAACATGATCCATCATTAAAATGTTGACAATGTAGAAGACAACTCCTAGACCTTAGCCACACTTCATGTTTTGTGCCAATGACTTATCATTTTGCTCACATATTATGATATATATTGCTATTGTTATAAGTTTGGCATAAATAAACAGGACAGAGAGCAGGAGAGGAATAGCGCTCTAGCAGTTCTTGACAAATCCTGTCGATTCTGTCTCATCTCACAATTATACCAGTATACTTTTTCTTTTTTTCAATAATCTATCTGATCACTATTTTTGCAATACTCTAACATGCTAAAGGCACTACTGTAGGCAGTAGTAGTCTGCAGAGGTTCACCAACAGCTAGGACATGATCAAAAACATAAATTGGTATCATAGCATCTGTAGGAGTCAGTCGATCAAAGTATAACTTTATGTACCCCAAAAAGTGATTGCTTAAAAAAAAAAAAATATCCCAGCAGTAAAATTGCCTATTTTGGTTGCTTTGCCTAAAAAAATTGAAATAAAAAATAATCAAAAAGTAGGGTGTACCCAAAAAAGGTACTAATAAAAACTCTTTAGTCCACAAAAAATTATTGTACTGACCTGCAGAATTAAGATAATATGTCACCAATAGTACACAGTGAACTCTATAGAAAACGATAAACCCCATGAAATGGCACAATTGAATTTTATTTTCCCAATCCCCCTGGCTCCCATCAGGTGAGACCTAGGCATTTTAATTTTTTATGGGTGGAGGATGCCATTGTCATGATTTGCCAAAGACACTGAAACATTTTTTTCTGGCCCTATAGGGCAGTTATTTGTTTGAAAGGGTCGTCAAGTTCATTACAAAATTAAATAACATTCTACTGCAGCCTAATAAAATAAAAAACTGTACTCATTTTCCCTCGCTCCTCCGTTCCAGAGCAGCTGTTATGTGACACTCCTTTACATCACTGATCAGAAGTAAAAAGCTCCAAACTGTGATGTAAGCAGAGGTACACGACACCCCATTGAGAAGAGAATTAAGGTAAATAGGAGACCGCGGTGAATCAGAACTGGAAAGGTGAAGCAGAGGAAGCTAAGTATAATTTTTTTATATTATTTATTTATATAGAGTCAACATATCCTACAGCACTTTACAATGTAGAGGGTATAAGTTCAGACAAAACGAAAACATTACCTAGTTACGAAGCTACTAACAGATCAAACAAGAGGTTTGAGGACCCTGCTCTCAAGAGTTTACAAACTATGTGGGTGTAAGAGTAAGACAAAAGGTGAAAAGCATGGATGGAACTACCAGGACCTTAGGGGACCTGTGTCAGCTGCTATCACGTCTGCTACCCCGATAGTTCCACTCCTGGGCCCAGCCGGCATTCAATGTAACTATAGTTCACTGCCAGTGGGGCCTGCCGCTGAACACCCAGGCCCTCTGTCCTGAGCATTCAGAGGCAAGTGTCAGACTGCCAGTTATTAGAAGAGTGGGGCACCGCCAGCCTAAGGACTTACCAGTGCTGATGTGGGTGGCGGTATGACGTCACATCATTGCTGCTCACCAACTTTATGGCCCCCTATAGTCCACCAAACCATTACCTGCCTACCTATATGGCCCATATTACCCCCTAAACCCTGCCTACCTATATGGACCCCTGTAGCTCTCTAAACCCTGCCTACCTACCTTTATGGGCCCCTCTATGGGCCCCCTAAACCCTACTTAGCTATATGGGCCCCCAGGGGCGTCGCTAGGCATTATCATTCGGGGCCCGTGCCCCGAATGTAATGCCTGCTGCCCCGAATGTTTTGCAGTCCATCCCCAGCCGATCGATCAACAACACTGTAGCGCGGCGCCGCAGTGCTGAGTAGAAGCGGCGCCGCGCTACTATTTAAAGCTCCCGCCCGCGCCCGCCTCTCTCCCCTGCTGCCGGGCTTCAGTCCGGAGGTACTCAGTGTGAGCAGTGAAGCGCGGCGCAGCATTGGTTAGACGCAGCGCCGCGCCACTACTCAGTGGGGCTCCGTGTGCGGCAGCCGGCAGGCAGCGCTCATTAACGTCCTGTGCTGCGGCTGCCGCCGGCTTACTTTGCGGCGTGTGCGCACTACGCAGGGATGGGGGGGAGGGAAGAGTAGCGTAGCCCAGGGCGCCGGCGCCTGCATGCTCCTCCTTCCTGTGCAGAGCATAGCAGAGCAGCCGGCGGCAATTTAGGTATGTAGGGCTGGGCTGGGACTGGGCCTCGAAAGGACTGAGGCGGGCTGGGCCTTGGAATGGGGCTGGGCCTTGGAATGGGGCTGGGCCTTGGACTGGGGCTGGGCCTTGGAAAGGGGCTGGGCCTTGGAATGGGGCTGGGACTTGGAAGGGGGCTGGGACTTGGAATGGGGCTGGGGCTTGGAATGGGGCTGGGACTTGGAATGGGCTGGGACTTGGAATGGGCTGGGACTTGGAATGGGGCTGGGACTTGGAATGGGGCTGGGACTTGGAATGGGGCTGGGGCTTGGAATAGGGCTGGGGCTTGGAATGGACTGGGGCTTGGAATGGACTGGGCTTGGAATGGACTGGGCTTGGAATGGACTGGGCTGGGGCTTGGAATGTCCTGGGGTGGCTGGGACTGGGCTGGGGCTTGGAATGGACTGGGCTGGCTCTTGGAATGGGCTTGGGCTGGCTGGGACTAGGCTGGGACTGGGCGAGACTGGGCTGGGGCTTGGAATGGACTGGGCCTAGAGTGGGCTGGGGCTTGGAATGGACTGGGTTGGGAGCCTGGGACTGGGCTGGGACTGGGGCTTGGAATGGACTGTGACAGGACTGGGGCTGGGTGGGAGCCTGAGACTGGACTGGTACTGGGTCTTGGAATGGACTGTGACAGGACTGGGGCTGGGTGGGAGCCTGAGACTGGACTGGACTGGGACTGGGCTGGGGCTTGGAGTGGACTGTGACAGGACTGGGGCTGGCTGGGACTGGGCTGGGGCTTGGAATGGACTGGGCTGGGACTGGACTGGGCTTGGACTGGGGCGGCTCACAGCTACAGCTATATTGATGAGCTTTATGGGCCAAATACACAATGCTGACCCATAGAGCTAATCAATATAACTGTACACCGATTGTCAGCTCTATGGTTCACCCTGACCCACAGAGCTGACAGTCTACAGCTATATTGATGAGCTTTATGGGTCAAATATACAATGCTGACCCATAGAGCTGATCAATATAGCATTGTATATTTGACCCATAGAGCTACGATCCATACAGCTGCTGCCTTCTGACAGACAGCACGGAAGGCATAGAATCTCTCATTCAAATCCCCTATAGGGAAAAGTAAAAAAAAAAAATGTGAAAAACGTAAAACACAAACACGAAAAATAAAATAAAAAACACGTACACCGCCCTTTTCCCCTTTACAAACGGCAATCGCCCCAAAAAAGATAAAAAATAAATAAAGAACCCATATTTGGTATCGCTGCGTGGGTATCGACCTGCCCTATAAATCTGTCATGTTAATTAACCCGTACGCTGAACGCCGTAAACTAAAAACAAAAAAAAACAATCACAGATTTAATATTTTTGTTCATCCCGCAGCACATAAAATGGATTAAAAAGCGATCAAAAAATCCTATTAACGCCAACGTTGTGCCAATTAAAACATCAGTTCATCCTGCAAAAAAAAGTCCTTATACAGCTCTGTATACGGAAAAATAAAAAAGTTATGGCTCTCAGAAGATAGCGATGCATAAATATTCTTTTACACACTAAAAACACTTTTTTTTATTAAGCGCTTCAACATTAAAAAAACTAAATGAATTGGGTACCGCCGTAATCGTATCGACCCACAGAGTAAAGCTAACTTATCACGGATACTGCACGGTGAGTGTTGTTAAAAAAAAAAAACTACTAGGATTGAGGTATTTTCTTCACCCTGCCTTCCAAAATCGGATTTAAAACTGATCAAAAAGTCTTGTCCCCCCAAAAATGATACCAATAAAAACGTCAGCTCGTCCAGCAAAAAACAAGCCTGTACACAGAAAAATAAAAAAGTTATGGCCCTCGGAAGGTGTGAAGAATAAAAAAAAGGGTCAAGAAGGGGTTAAAGGTCCCAATTTGGAGCCTTTGCAGGTACATAGATAAAGTGGTTTGGTATCTGAATGCAGGATATTCGGTGCTCTCAACCCTTGAACAGGTCAGCAATGTCCGCACTGCAATACGCCCCGAAGTACGACCTCTAACTCCAGTAATCATAGCTCTCATTGAGAGCTATGATTACCCTCCATTTTGCCTGATGCGTACCTATGCACCGGGAAATGTGAGTCTGTGGGAGCCGACACAGAACGTATTAGAAGTACGCACTGGCTAACACTACTATACAGGGGCCATAAATGTGTCTGCTTCTAAGAATGTGCTGTGACGTCCCCAGAACCCCCCAAATCTTTGGTGCATTACAAAGTGTCGCCCAGGTGCCAATTGTGTCAAAGTTTGGAGTGAAACTGTCATACATCTATTAAACAGGGCTAAAACAGATTTTTGACAACAGAAAACTGGCACAACGCCTGTTCATACATGTTGCCCTAAATGTATAAGTAAAAAAAAAAAAGTTTTAAAAATATAACAAATAATAAAAAATATTAAAAGTTATACTTACCCTCCTTTTGTCATTGTACCAAAAAAAGTTACATATAACTGGTATTGCTGCAATATTAAAAATTGCTGCAATGATCTATTAAAATATAATATATTCCGTACGGTAAATTCCGTAACAAATGTAACACACCGGGCTCGTGCCCCGGATGTTTTAGGACCCTAGCAATGCCCCTGTGGGCCCCTATAACCCTCCCTGAACCCTGTCGACCCACCTATATGGGCCCCTATAGCTACGCAAACCCTGTCTCTCTACCTATATGGGCCCCCTATAGTCTGCTTAAACCCTTCCTGCCTATATGGGTTCCCTAAGCCTACCTAAACCCTGTCTGCCTATATGGGCCCACTATAGCCTACCTAAACCCTGTCTGCCTATATGGGGCCCCTATAACCTACCCAAAGCCTGTCTACCTATATTGGCCCCACCTATAGCCTGCCTACCAAAGTGGGCCCCACCTATAGACTAACTACTTATGTGGGCCCCACTTATAGCCTATCTATCTACCTACCTACATTGGACCCACCTATAGCCTTTCTACCTATCTACATGGGGCCCATCTATAGCCTGCTTACTTACATATCTATATGGGGCCCACCTATATCATACCTGCCGAGCTACCTGGGGCTTACCTAAAACCTACCTACCTGGGGGCTGCCTACCTAACTGGGGCTTAACTACTGCCTACCTAGGGCAAATCTACCTGCCTACCTGTAGATTACTCACTTAACTAGGACCTGCCTACCTACCTGTGGCCTACCTACTGCCTTCCTACCTACCTAGGACCAAACTAACCATCTACCTGTGGCCCACCTACCTGCGACCCATGTATTGCCTACCTACCTGGGGCCTAACTGCTGCCTACCTACCTACATGGAGCCTACCTATCTAGGGCCTACCAACATATCTAATGGGGTTTACCTACCTGGTAATATGATTGTAAGTGGTACAGGTATTATAGCTGTAACACAATCTCCAGGAGGTGAATCTTCTATTCCTCCCCTCCTCTCTAGGAGACTGTGCCGCTATGGCGTGTAACCGTTCTCCCACCCCTGGGAAGTTTGTACAGAGGTGGGGGGCAGGGAGTAAGGTGCTGGAAAAGTGAGGATTCTTAGATATTTGTGTCCAAATCTTCAGGGAAAAGTGGTGTCTGGAAGAAGTCATCATGGCAGTCTGGACCAGATGCAGTACAAAGGGGAAAGTCAACGACTCACCATAGAAACATCACCTGTGAGTCACAAGGACTATAATCACCTATATGTCTACAGAGTTTGTGTACACTCGTGTCTTCCACTATATGGTCAATGTATGGAGGTAACATATAGTCAGCAAAGCCTGTGTACACTGATACCTACTACTATATGGTCACTGTATGGAGGTAATATGCACTCTGTAGGGCACCTGTGAACACTGGCATATACCACTATATGGTCACTAAATGGTGGTAATATTAGTCTATGTATACTGATCTTTATTCAGTAATAGTGTAGGGGTGTTATTCAGTCACTATGTGGTGGTAATATTGGTTTGTGTATACTGATCTTTATTCAGTAATAGTATAGGGGTATAATGCAGTCATTATGTGGTGGTGATTTGTGGCCGTGTTCTTGTGGTATTTTCATGTCCTTATTTACTGGCGTTATTGGTAATGTTGGTCTTGGTATAGCGAGACTTGTTTGGTTGCAGTATGATGGTGATATGTATGGTGCGATATTTGCTCCTTGTATTATCTAGTAACTGCATGACTTATTAAGAGGTCCCGGTAAATGTTCATGGCGGGTGAGGGCGGGAGCGAGTTCCCCATCCAAAAGTTTGATATAGGGCCCATGCTTCTCTACTTATGCCCCTGGTGAGAAGTGCTTGGTCCAAACAATTGTCCAGCCATCTTCCATAAATATTTGGTAGTATACATAAAAGTGAATGAACCTGCTTCTCAAACAGAATGTGTATATAAATATATATTTATATTTATATATATATATATATATATATATATATATATATATAAGTGCCCATATGCATGGAGTGTCAGAAATGTGTGCGACTGAAAATGAGAGGTTAGCAATTAGGGATCTAGGTAAGGATTTTTAGGATTCGCTTAAAACTTTGAGGATTATAAGTAGTGTTGAGCGATTGCGTTGGCTATAGAGATCGATCGATAGTCGATAGTCGGTCGCTATCGATAAGGTTTTTCGATAGTGAGCATCGATTATGCGCGATGACCATTAAAGTCTATGGGAGAGCAACAACACCTTCATTATTACACCCAAACAAGGCTGGAGAAGCTGAAATTAACATCCACAACAGTCAAATGGATACGTGCTACATCTTAGGCAACACACTTAGGTTATAAAAGTCACAGAAAAAAAGTCACAGACCATTTACTATCCCTGTCTTGTACCACAGCCTGACCCTTACACCTGCATCACCCACAAATTAAAAAGTGCCAGAAGGCAGTATGATTTGAACCATCATGTACTTGAACTGGACATTGAATATCCCTGTCCGGAAGCACATGGCCCCCAAAACCGCATGACCCCCACATTTAAAAAGTGCCGCAAAAAGGAGTCTTTAAACCCCCATTTTAGTTTCAGGGGAAAATTGACTATACCGTCCTGGCCACGCATGACCCCCAAACCCTTTCATGACCCCCACTTTTAAAAAGTGCCGGAAAAAGGGGTCTTTCAACCACCATTTTAGTTGAACGGACATTGACTATACACTCCACCGGCCACTTTATTAGGGACACCATGCAGTAACGGGGTTGGGCCCCCTTTTTTCCTTTAGAACTGCCCAATTCTCGTGGGATAGTTCCAAAGGTGTTGCAACATGCCCAAATTTGGCCAAGGCCCAAAGATGCCAAGAAAATATTCCCCAACCATACACCACCCCACCAGCCTAACCGTTGAACAAGGCAGGGGTGGATCCTGGGTTTCATTTTTTTGACGCCAAATTTTGACCTACCATCCGAATTCGCGCAGAAATTCGAGACCATCAGACAGGGAACTTTTCCAACTTTACTGTCCAATTTTGATGAGCTTGGGCAATTGGAGCCTCAGTTACTGTTACTTAGCATGAAAGGAGTGGCACCCCCGTGTGGTCTCTCTGCTGCTGTAGCCCATCTGCCTCAAAGTTGCCGTATGTGCGTTCAGAGTGCTCTTTTCTGCCTACCTTGGTTGTAACGGGTGGCTATTTGAGTCCTCTGTTGCCTTTCTATCACGCTGACCACGTATGCCCAATCTCCTTTGCCCTCTGCTTCTCAACAAGCTTTTCCGCCCACAAGGACTGGCCGATCACATGGATGTTTGTTTCTTTTCGGACCATTTCTTGTAGTAAACCCTAGAGATGGTTGTGCGTGAAAAATTCAGGAGATCAGAGTTTCTGAAATACTCAGACCAGCCCTTCTGGCACCAACAACATGCCCGTTCAAAGGGCACTCAAATCACCTTTCTTCCAATATGAGCTCGGTTTGAACTGCAGGAGATTGTCTTGACCATGTCTACATGCCTAAATGCAAGAGTTGCCGCACATGTTATTGGACTGATTACAAATTAAGTGTTAACGAGCAGATTGGACAGGTGTACCCTAATAAAGTGGCCGGTGAGTGTTACCTGTCTAGGGCCACAGATGACCCTGGCCGGAGTAAGTGGGTGCGGTGAAAGCCTGGCTGGCGTCCCGTCATCTATTAACACGCAGGTTAAAAAATGCCTTGATGACGCAGCAATGAATCATGTCGTATGAAGCAGAGTGGCGAAGCGGAAGTGTGAGAACTTCCAGCCTTCTCTCGACACAGTCATTACTGGGTTAGCGCTTCCACCTCACTGTATGAGTAGTGGAACAATTGAAGCTTCACTTATAATATTAATGCGTGGTTATACGCTCCTGTTACACCCAGGTGCCCTTTATATTGGCATTCTTTTTCTCCATTTACTCAACGTGCTGGAGGAAATGGTCTCTGTACTTTGTTCTATGTATCGTGCTCCCCATACTCCTTGACCTCTGAATAACCTACATCTGGTCATGTTTTCCTGTACCTCCATTGTAGAATTCAGAGTTATTTTTTTAACATCTTTTTTGTACATGCAAGTTTTTTAGTACTTTAATTCTTGAAAACAATTTTTTAACATAGGATGGAATCCACCTTGTCTTTGTTTTCTCTTTTTTTAATTGTATTAAATGGGGTTGTTCAATACAGGATTGATAGCTATGTTTAAAGATCTTGCAAAAACAAGTTCATATATTTGCAATATGTGTCCATTACAGTGTCCTAACTATTCCTGTTTCTGACCTAGCACCATCACCCTTTGAGCCACTCTTGACAATTGTGACGAACCAAATGTCTGTTAGAAACAACATTTTTTTAGAATAGGACCTGTAGTATAGATGCATGTCACAGCAAAATGCCCCCTAAAATTCTAAGCATGAACCCTTGAGCCTCTTTGGTCAATTGTGAAGAAACAAATGTCTGTAGAAACAACAATTTTTTTAGTAATAGGACTGTAGTATTGCTGGCATTTCAAGCAGAATGACCAAAAATTATAAAAATGACTTCTCAAGCCACTGTTAAAAATTGTCGAGGGAGAAATTACACTTAGAAGCCACATTTTCTGTTCCAAAGGACCATGATTATTGCAGTATCCACAGCTACATGACCCCAAAAATTATAATATGACTTCTCAGACCACTATTAAAAATAGTGAGGGAGAAATGCCATATTAGAAAGCACATTTCTCTTCAAAGGACCATAATTATTGATCGTATATCACAGCAAAAAACATGAACCCAAAAAAATTATAAATATGACTTCTCAGCCACTATTAAAAAATTGTGAGTGGAGAAATGCACTTAGAAAGCCACATTTCGTTCCCAAAAGGCCATAATTATAGATATATCTCACAGCAAACATGAACCAAAAAATTATAAATATGACTTCTCAGCCACTATTAAAAATTGTGAAGGGAGAAATGGCCACTTAGAAGTCCACCATTTTGTTCCAAAGGACCATGTATTATTGCTGTATACTCACAGGCAACCATGCTCAAAAACCAATTGGACAATGCGAAACCTTTTAGATAAAGTGAGTAAATGGAATACTCGGTGTTGCAGGAAACCTTGCTTTTTGTTCCTTCGATTATTTTTTTGTTCTTTTATTTTTTTTTTTTTGTTTTTTTTATTTATTTTTTTTTGTTTTTTTTTTTTCTTTTTTTTTTTTTTTTTTTTTTTTTTTTTTTTTATTTTTTTTTGTTTTTTTATTTTTTTTCTTTTTTGTTTTTATTTATTATTTTTTTTTTTTCTTTTTTTTTTTTTGTTTTTTTTTTTTTTTTCAGTCTCCTCACAGCAAAACACCAGCAAAATGAACTGTTGGGAAATGAGAATAAAAATTGCAGTAAGAAATGATCATTTTAAAAAAAGTTTTCAAGAGGACCATTGTCTGTTTGACAAAGGAAAAAAAAAAAAAAAAAAAAAAAAAAAAAAAAAAAAAATGTTGAAGTAGATGGCATCTATTCAGTGCCCTCGGCAATTGGGGCCACAATCTTCATTCAGAGAGCCATGCAGTGATACATCTTGATGAAAGTCAAACGATCCAAATTATCTGTGGAAAGCCGGATGCGTTTGTCCTGTAATGACTCCTCCAGCTGTGATGAAGGTCCGTCAGAATATGACGCTGGCTGCTGGGCAGGACAACACCTCTATGGCGTGACCGAGCCAGCTCGGGCATTCTGGTCCATTGTATACCCAGAAGTCTATTGGGTCCGGAAAACACAAACAAACACATCGGTGTTGAGACGCAGATCGTAGTGCACCATGATCTTAAGGCTGATCTCTGTGTGTTGGATGTGTGCCCTGCATTGCATGCGTTGTGAGGTGGTAAACAAGATTGCCAGAGGTCCACCCATTAGGCTTTCTGCACCTTGCCTGCTGCTGCCGCTACGACTACTTGGCACTCTCACTGCTTGTCACGTCGCTGATGTTGTTCACCGTGACATTTGGGAACGATGAAGCAGACGAACAGATGTCTCCAGTTGACAATCAGCAAGGTCTCCCGATTTCCTGCATTTTACTCTCTATTTGGGTGGGTGGAAAGGAAAAGTGCTGATTTTGGTTTCGGTACGGGGGATCCAGGAGGGTGGCCTACCAGTAACAGTTGTTCATTTTGATGGCCTTAATGGAGGATCATGTTGGAGGAAATGAGCATCCCAGCACTCATGTGAGAGATGGGCCTTGATTTCCCAGGCCCTCCTGGAGTCGGAGGGGCACTAGCAAAATGATCTTCCTCATCTAAACTCATCCAGCCCTCAAATTCGACGAAACCGCTTTCCAAGGCAGGGGAGTCGGTATAATCAGGTGTCTAGAATACCTCCTCCTCCTCCTCCTCCTCCGCTCGCCTCCGGCACAGTTCAACCACAGCCCTGACTTGCCTGAGATGATGCACCCTGAGAGCTGATGCGGCCACCTTGCCACTAGCTGTGGACCCGAACTCGCCTTATGAAGACCGATGAAATTGTGAATAAACTGTCGGGGCCCTTAGTGGATTTGATGGAGAGAAAGGCTCCGTGTCGATTGTGTCCGTCTCCTCCTCCGTCGTGGCGGGACTGTTGTTTTCAGAGGTGTCCAACGATCTTCCAGATCTAAGATCAACCACAATGCACATGCTGACAAGGCGCATCCGTCCGCACTGACCATTTGGTGGCTTCTTCAAAACTGGCAAGGATGGTGGCAGAGACTCTTTCACTGCCTCCACTCTTGTTGCTTCAAACACCCCAGGTCCCGTACCGCTGCTTGTTCAGGCCATGTGTCACTTCGTACTGCGTAATGGCATTGCGCTGCTGCCACAATCGATGGAGGCATGTTGGAGGGTGTAAATCCAGCGCACCTGTTGCCACGTCAACAATGAGGACGGTTGACGGGGAGGGCCGCTGCTGACGCTGCAACGCAGCCAGGCGGGACGAAGAAGGGTGCGAATCGGCGGAAGTGCGTACTCCGACCAGTAGCCTTTCTTCAGCAGGAGTCAGACCCGGGTAGATCTTTAGAAATTTCTGGATGAAAGGTTCCATGAATGTGCAGGCAAGGGAATGTGCTCAGTCACTACCGATCTTAAGGGCGGCCAGCAGATTTGCCCGTTATTGCACACACCTTGCCTGGGCACAAGGTTCTGTCACCAGGCCAGCGCATGGTCTCGTTGCTTAGAGCCCGTCCACTGCTCTCGACCTGTGTGTGCCGGACTCCAAGGCCGATAATTTCCAACACGGTCATGGATGTCTCTGGGACACGTGATGCCACAGAGGTCCTTGGGGGAAAGAGCAATGCACCATCACTGCGGTTTTGAGAGCGTGCGGCCGTGCCTGAGAGCCACCGGTTCACCCCTGAGACATTCCACCGCTAACCCAGTGAGCATCACAGAGATTATAGGGCCCTTGGCCATGCTTTTACTAGTCCATGTGTCGGTGGTGAGATGGACTTTTCTCGGACACTGATGAAGACAAAGGCTTGATAATTTTAGATGACACGTGGCTGGCCAAGGGCTGGGACGCGCTTTTCTGGCAAAGAAAAATGCCTGCTCGGCATCTGGTATTGGGGCAAGCGAGGGCCATGACGTGGCGGAACCATTCTGTGTCCACCAGACGGAAAGGCAACATTTCACAGGCCAAAAGGCCTGGCAATGCCGACATTTCAGGCTTTTAGGCTTTGGGATGGTATTTTGTGTGTGGTGTGGATTTGGGTTAAAGTGTTTCTTCATCTCCCAAAACATGGATAGACAGAAGCGCTGGCTGCTAGAATGGCGCTGTACGGCGTGCAGGTCGTCAAATGGCGGAAGGAGAAGGAGGTACGGATGGGTCTCTGGTGGTGCTGGTGGTTACTCGGGCGAGGTGGAGGCTGCAAGCGGAGAGCTGACCCGATCATGACTATGAGAGACATGGGCAGCTGATGGACACGCTTTGGGTGGTGGCGGAGGAGGAGCGAGGCGGAGGGGGGGACAGAGGGTTTGAACAGTGGTTGGCAGGCCCGGCGTCGGTCTGGCTATTTTGGCCAAGTGTCTCCCTCCATTTCAAACTCATGCATTCGCTGCATGTGACTAGACTGTTGGGTGGTGGTTAACAACTTGAGGTTCTTGCCTGTAATTATGGTATTACCGCAAAAGGCGGCATATGGACATCGCTGGGTGAATCAGAGAGTTGCTCAAAGAAGGCCCAGGCTTGAGAGAGTCCTGGACCTTTTTGACGGCGATAAAGCGAAGGAGCCGGGTTTGCGTGACGTGGCTGGCGGATCATATCAGCGGACCTTCTGCGACCGCCCTCTCCCTTTTTTGTAGCGGGACCCGTATTGGACACTACCCCATCGTCTTCCTCCTCGTCCACTGATCGAAGCGCTCGCAAGCATATTTGCTGGAAAACGACCAGGATGGATCCGCAATGTCGTCATCATCATAAACACTGGTGACTTGGGTTCGTCCTGACTTTCTGCATCCAGAAGATAGCGGGTACAAGGCATGGGGCACTGCAAAGTCGTTGCGACCGCCCGGGATTTGTTACCTATTGGACGGCTTCCTTCACCTCATCTGATGGCATCAGTAACTGGGCGTCAGAGCAGACTAAATCATCCTCTTGATCTTTTAAACATGCCTTCTGACCCCAACGCTTTTGTCATCAAAGAGGTCTTTCAGACAATGGATTATCACAGTGGTGGGTACACGTTTTGACATTTGGGCTGCTTCTTGTTGGAGGGATGGTGATGATGCTGATGACGAAACATTTGTGGCGTGGAAATGCAGAGGCGAGGAGGTAAGACTGCTTAGATGCAGGTATGCATTTAATCACTGAAGGACAGATTGGCGACGATGTTCGTTACTTAGATTCCACAGGGCCCTGACCCAGCGATGACAGGCCTGCGGTCCTGCAACTGACGATCGCTGGCATGCGTGTTGTAGCCGCACTGGAAGGAGCACCTTCTCTCGTACTCTCTACCTCCATGTGCTACCCCCCTCTTTGGCTCGCTTACCACCTGCATTTCGCTCCATGTTCTGAAATATAAAATTTGAGAAGGTATGGAATAGTTTTGGCGCTGAAAGTCTTTATTAAATACGGCAAATCACAGCTATTCTAAATCCCTCTAATCAAACAAAATTGCTGGATTTCAAATTTAACTGCAAAGGTGTCTATCAACAAATCTGGATGGGCAAATGTCCAAAAAAACACCGTATTCTGTTTTGTTTTTGGGTATAATTAAACGGTATTTTTTGCACCTTTCCATTCACCTGTGGTGAATAAGAAAATTGTTTTAGATTTTACGTAGATGCTCTGCGTCAATGAACTAGAGCTGGGGGGGGTGTGCATGCGTCTGGACTTCTTCCGCCCCTCACTCCCCTATTTATCACCTCACGCGTCCTCTGCCCCCGCTTTCCCCACGGCGTTTTTGATTTAATAAACGGTATTTCTTTGCACCTTTCAAATTCAATGTGGTGAATATTGAATTGCTGTTTTAAGATTTAACGTAGATGCCTGCGTCAATGAACGTGCTGGGTGCGCAAAAGTCAAAAAAACACGCCCCTAACCTGTATATGTCGTTGATATAATAAACGGGTATTTTTGTGCACCTTTCCAATTCACTGTGGTGAATATTTAGAATTGCTGTTTTAAGATTTACCGTAGATGTTGCGGTCATATTGAACAAGTGCTGGGGGCGCAAAAAGTCACTCAAAAACAGTAACTGTTATGTTTTGATTTCTAATCAAACGGTATTTTTGTACCCTTTCCAATTCACCTGTGGTGAATATAGAATTTCTGTTTAAGATCTTAACGTAGATGCTGCGTCAATAACAGTGCTGGGTGCGCAAAGTCAAAAACACGTATCTGTTATGTTTTGATTTAATAAACAGTATTTTTTGCAACTATCAATTCTCCTGTGGTGAATATAGCTATTGTGTTTTAAGATTTAGTAGATGCTGCGTTCAATGACAGTGCTGGGTGCGCAAAAGTCAAAAAAAAACACGTAACTGTGATGTTTTCGTACGATACCGGTATTTTTGCAACAAAACAACCTGTGCTGACTACAAGATTGCTGGTTTGTAATTTAAGTGCAAGGTGGATATATCAACAGTCAAGGTGTAATGGGTAAAATTGACCACCTATCTGAAAATGTATACTGATATTAAAAGTGCAGTTTTGCAGCAAACAAGAGACTGCTGTTACTAGAAATGATGTTTATCCTTATAAAGTTCGGCGCTGCCCAATATCAGGAAATATTTCAATAGGCAAACTGTTAATAATAAAGATATTCCACTCCAATGTCTACACTAAGTCTTTTTTTTTTTTAGTGAAACTTTATCCAGTGTTTTTATAGATAGAGCTTGTCTTGTTCGCTCCGCGGGGCCCCCCCCCCCCCGACTCCCACCGCCGTGAATTCTACAGCGGTAGATGCTGCATTTAAAATTCTCTATGCTAAACTAATAAAACTGTTCAAATCTTAATTAATAAATTTGAAGGCATCACAGCTAATAGTAGAGGTTTCTCTGTTCAGAAATAGACTAATTTCGCTGACGCTGTATTGGCCACAGGCCAGAGCGCAGGTCTCTATCTATGAGACGCTGAGAGACCATTGAAGGCTGAAACAGGAAAACGCTGTTCTATGTAAAACGAGGTCATGTGATTTTTCAGCAATCGCAACCATACACATCCACAGTCATGACGTCGACACACACATCATCACTCCCTGCTCTATTCTGTAATCTGATTTGCTGGGACGCCAAATTACAGGAAGCGCCGAAAAAAAGGCGCGTCTTAATAGTATGATGCACAGATTTTAACCTTAATTATCGCATGATCTGGAAATTTCGATCACCATAAAAACCTTGCCGATTTCAACTTTGTCGATAAAAATCGCTCAACACTAATTATAAGTTAGCCTGGTCATTTGGGGCAGCATGTCCCAGAGAACTGGTGCAGCTCATGCAAATATTTGGAGGTTAGAATGGGAGGTTTGAATGATGGAGGCATTTAAATTAAGATCATCAGCAGAATGCAGAGATAGGGTGGGCTGGTAGACAGAGATGAGGGAGAAGATATAGATTGGTGCAGTACTGTGAAGAGATTTATGTGTGAGGGTGATTATTTTAAACTTTATTCTGTACTGAATGAGCAACCGGTGCAGTGACTGACACAAGATAGATGCATCAGTTTAGTGGCTGGAAAGAAAGATGAGCCTGGCTGTTGCATTCAGGATAGATTGGAGAGGGTAAAGTTTACAGAAAGGCAGACCAATAAGCAAGGAGTGACAGTAGTCAAGATGAGAAAGTATTAGAGTGAAGGTAAGAATTTTTGTTGTTTCCACAGTGAGAAAAGGACGGATGTTTTTGAGGTGCAGATGACAAGAACGGCCAAGGCATTAAATATAGGATAAGAAAGACAGATTGGAATGTAGCATAAAGTAAAGGCTTCCAGGAAAAGGATGAGGAGCTCCATAACACCCTCTATTGGATTTAGTTATCCTCAATTCACGTGTAACTCACAAGAGCCTGGCAGTGTGAAAAGGACTTAAGCCAAACCAGTTAAGTCCATCTACAGATAGCTGTTTTGGGGTATTTGTCCCTTGTCAGTGCAAAGTAGAATTTACTGGTTGGCTGGGTGAGAGGCTAAGAGGGGGGAATATCTCTCCTTGGGGAAAGCCACCAAAAAATTGGTTGGTGTGAGGATTTATGCGCCTTTCAGACCTCACTGACTAGTTTGCATAAAGTAAAGGCTTCTGGGAAAAGAGCTGAAGAGCTCCACAGCACCCTCTTTTAGATGCAGTTATCCTCAATTCACATGTAACTAACTGTAGATGAACTTAACTGGTTTGGCTTAAAGGAGTTGTCTCCCTACAGAGTTTCATAGGCTGCATGAATGAAATACTCTGTCATATACTTGTACATGTAAATTGGGAGAGGTCAAGGGAAAAGGTTAGTAAAAGAAACTGAGAGATAAAAGAAGATATAGGGTCATCAAAGGGGATGTTGAAATCAACCATGATTAGATATTTCAGTAGAAAGGAAGTGAGGAAGACAGACAGAAAAGTGATTGAGAAACTAGTGCGATGAGTCAAGGCGTCAATATCTCTTAGAGAAAATGGCTGGAAGAGTCTGAGGGTGTAGACCTCAGAAGAGGGGAATGTTAGGTAATGGTGCGGGGAGGGAAGTTTTTTTTTTTATTGGATTATGACTTAGTAAGTACACTATGTAGAAAAAAGTATGTCAACTCCTCAACCCTGACTGTTCTCAGGTCCAGGAGTGTGGGTATAGGCCACCATAGGTAAGAGCAGCAGGAGAAGTAGTGTCAGATTGTCGGAGTTATGTTTCTGTGAGAGCTAGCAAGTTGAGGTAGTTTGAGAGGAAAAGGTCTTAAACAGCAGTTGCTTACAGACAAATCAAGAGTTCCAGAACGCAAATTTACAAGGGTCAGGAAAAGATGTACAACAAATAGTAAGCAGATTAATAGGGTTTCTCTGGGGGGCAGAAAAGGAAGATATCCCCTGCAGTGAGAAGCAGGAGAAAAAAAAGTGACAGCAGATGGATCAGTGACTTACACGAGTCACATTTGTGTCGCACCATGGAAGCAGGTGGTTTGGGGTGGTTGAAGAAAGTAAATAATGCATGAGTGAGGGAAGTAAAGAGGCTATTGTGAGTTGCTGGGTTCAGTAGTTCCCCACATAAATATACTTGTGAAAAGAAGAAAATAGGATCAGATGGCAACAGGGATTATCAAGTATGCTCCATCAGATTCTGACATAATTCTTAGATGTACTTATAAATGTCCCAATTCGAAACTGGCATACAGAACATCATTTATTTACTTGGGCTGACGTAGTTGATTATTATTTTGCTATGAAAAAACTCACAGACATAAATCTAATTTTGCCTATGTGGGTTAAATTTGTAGCAAAAATTCACAGTGAAGAAAAAAACCCAATTAAAAAATATCTTTTACTTGATATGCCTTAAAAGAGTGCCCTCCAAAATGGAGGGCCCACAGCAACAAACACCAAAATTTGTTCTCCTAGAGAGGAAGAAATGCTGGTTCCTCTAAATCTAAATATCCAATATAGTGGTGCTGACCCAAAGGGTGAAAATTGCCCCCCTCGGCGGAGTAGTCGCCCCAACAGGAGCGGCCCCACCTATTGAGAGCGCACCCTAGGTCAGACCCCTTAAACAGTTCCTAAAAGGATACCAGCAGGACTCCCATATGTGCTATAGACACTCTAGGAGAAACAATTCTATCCACATAAAATCATTCATTTAGTCACATGTACAAAACAAGAAAAAACAAAACAAAAACAAAAACAACGTTCTGTTGTATCATTGATTCAGACACCTGTGTGATTTGTTCAAGACACACAAACAAAAACAACGTTCCGTTGTATCATTAATTCAAAAACCCGTGTGATTTGTTCAAGACCCGACGCGTTTCCCCCAAAGATTCTATAGGGTTATATCAAAACTAGGATAGGTGAACATTTGGGGGATGTGAGACATCGCCGAGACAGCCACCATTGGCCCGTCGTGTGTGGGAGTACCACAAGGGTGATTATACTTGTCGTTCTTTTGTTTGTATTGAAAAAATCCAGACTTCCTCTAGTAAAGGTGACATAGATAAAATCCTCCTGTGTAAGGAGACTGAATGGACGTATAGGCTCAAAACTATGCAACCGAGCGGCCTGAATGAGTTACTATATTTTGGCTGCTTCTTGTAACATTATTCATTACTTTATACATCCAAATGAGTTCACTACAGTATATTTTTACAATTATGTACTTGGTATAGCCGTATATCTATTGTTTATGACAAAGGTGTTTTAACTGTATTTTCTATATCTATATAATATCCTAAGGCAGGCATCCTCAAACTGCAGCCCTCCAGCTGTTGGGAAACTACAACTCCCATCATGCATTTATATAATCTATACCAGTGGGCATGATGGGAGTTGTAGTTTCCCAACAGCTAGAGGGCCACAGTTTGAGGATGCCTGTCCTAAAGGTATGAAGGTTCACTTTGGTGATCGTGCCAGTGTTGGCTTCTAGGGACAGGAGTGTCCACCAACACATCTATTCTGATCTTTTATGATCGGATTATGATCCCAGGTGGCGATGCTTTATGCTTCCCTTTTTATCTATTACACTCATATGTATAGATTGAATGGTTTTTATACAGCAAAGTATGCATGTATGTTCGCTGTTATTATGTTTGTATTGGCGCTGGTATATTGCACCGCCGAGTAGCGTTTTGCTCTGAACGGTGTCTGCGCATGTACATCCGTCGCACCTCTGCAGCGATGTCATGTGGTGTTAAGGGCGGTAGACGCCTCACTTACCCACCAAAAGGGGGCGACCTGCTCTTCCCATGTGAACTATCTGGGAATGAGAGATCTCTACTCTCTCTGCGGGCCTGATTTGGTTTCCGTGGGGGGAATGGGGGGAGGTGACAGGAAGTGATGTTTTGGTTTGTGAGATCACTTCCAGTGGTGTCCACTTGAAAGATCTCCATGGGGAGGATGGATGCATGGCAGTATCGTCCACACTGAGGCATCTGACACTTCATCAATCTGTATCTTATTGGATTATCTTGACTTGATTATCATATTAGTCTATGTATGCTGTGATTTTAGTCTTGTTGGCTAAATGTTCTCTTGTTACCCTTGATGAACCCTATAGAATCTTTGGGGGAAACGCGTCGGGTCTTGAACAAATCACACGGGTTTTTGAATTAATGATACAACGGAACGTTGTTTTTGTTTGTGGGTCTTGAACAAATCACACAGATTTCTGAATCAATGATACAACAGAACGTTGTTTTTTTTTTTTTCTTGTTTTGTACATGTGACTAAAAGAATGATTTTATGTGGATAGAATTGTTTCTCCTAGAGTTAGTATAGCACATATGGGAGTCCTGCTGGTATCCTTTTAGGAACTGTTTAAAGGGTCTGACCTAGGGTGCGCTCTCAATAGGTGGGGCCGCTCCTGTTGGGGCGACTACTCCGCCGAGGGGGCAATTTTCACCCTTTGGGTCGCACCACTATATTGTATATTTAGATTTAGAGGAACCAGCATTTCTTCCTCTCTAGGAGAACAAATATTTGGGTGTTTGTTGCTGTGGGCCCTCCATTTTGGAGGGCACTCTTTTAAGGCATATCAAGTAAAAGGTATTTTTTAATTGGGTTTTTTCTTCACTGTGAATATTTTGCTATGAACCAGACATTGCCTTTAATGTCTGAGACGACAACATTTATAAATTGCTTACATTTATAATGGAGCCTGAACATATTTGCTGATCTGATTTCAAAGATAAATAGAGTGACACCAAGTGGAGTATAAGTTTCCCTCCAGGAAAATTTTGATTGCACTTAATGAAAGGTAGGGCCATATTTGTAACAGACTCCAATGTTCACTTTTATTTGCACTCAAAGAATGGAAAAGCATCTATCCTTACCTACTTCCCTAGATAGGGGTCTCTATTACAAATAAGTACTGATGACCACTGAGAACATTTAAAACATACTTGTCAACTTTTGAAAGTGGCCTTCAGGGAGAACTTCATAAACCACACCCATGTTTTACATGACTCCAACCCTTTGGCTAGGTTCACACGGCTTAACTGCGGGACGTAATTACGCCCGGCAATTACGCCGTGTGGCCGGGGGCGGGGCGGGGGAGGGAGTGGGGGGCCGGCACCTCACCGGCCCTTAGACATTCATTACCAGCGGCGCGTATACGCCACTGGTAATTCACATGTCAATTATCTCCCCCCTCGGCATATTCGCCGAGCAGGGAGAGGAGACGTAATCCATAGTTCTCTATGAGAACTGTGGATTACCGTAGTTACTAGGACGTTTTCAGCCCGTAATTTGCACACTCCAGCGCGTAATTACGGACTGAAATACGTCCAGGATTAAGCCGTGTGAACATGGCCTTTCAGACAAAAGCCACACCCTTTACAAAAATGTACAACAACTCTGGAGGAAAGCTGACTGGGGCATGTGTTGTCACCCAACTTTCCTTGACGTTGGATAGCTTATCCAGCATCTAGGAAAGCTGGATGACACCACATGAATACATTTTTCTCCAAAGCTAGTTTAGCTATTGCTAGGCCCTTCTTCACTCAGTAACCTCAGGCCAGGATCTCATGGCACTTTCCTCAATAAAGAGCAGCTGGCAGACATTTGTATGCTCCAGGAGAATTTGTAAGTATCTATTAAATAATATGATAATTGCATAAATTAGAACCTAGAAACCTGTTATGTGTACTTTTTGTGTTATTTCTTTTTATTTTTTATAGATTTAAAACTTTGTTTTAAACAGAGTAGTTTCTTTTTTGTGTGTTTTTGTCCCACTTTGGGACTACAGTATCAGATCACTTAACTTTTTTGATACATAGGAATACATTATAGTTAGAGATGGGCGAATTGATTCTAACGAAGTGGAATTCGTTTAGAATTTCAGGAAAACTTCGGTTCTGAACAAAGTCAAAGTTTGGGGACTTCGGGTGAACGAAGTGTGCGTTTGATTTGATAAAATGGCTGCGAGCACATGGCGTTACATGGGGCAAAGAACTCTGGGAGGAAGAAGGGCATAGCCTACATGAAATGTGCAGAGATGAAGCCAATCAGAGACTGGCGGGATTCGTGTGACGTCACCACACTATATAAGTCCGGTCGTGATGCTGGGAGCTCATACCGCTCTCACTGTACTGATTAGGAAAGGTGCTGCCACGGCTGCTTATGATATCTCTTACTAAAGAACTGATTTTTATACAGCGATTTTTTGGGGGGTATCACAGCTTGTCTCAGAGACTGCTTCTCTTAACGTTCTAATTCTGATTTTGTGGGGTATTGGAACTGAAGTCCAGTGTGCGTCCAGTGCAGCTGCATATACATTTTAATGCTATCTGCTCACAGCACATTGAATATCCAAGGGTTATCTAAGCCTGTTCCTGTTGTATTCATTTAAAGAAACAGCGTTTTTACAATCCAAATACAACTTCATTTTTGTTGCTCAATTCTTTTGCGCAATTTACATCCAGGGGTTAATTAAGCGTTGTCAGCAGCTGTGGTCACAAAAAGAAAACTTCAAATTAACCCCCAAAAAATAAATTAAGACAGTAGCATAATTCACAACCGAAGGTTAATTACAAGATTTTCTGTTGTGTACCATAAAATACACGCCATTTTAACACGCTACAAAGCTGGTAATTTTTGGTTGCTCATTTCTTTTGTGCAATTTAGATCCAGGGGTTAATTAAGCGTTGTTCTGCTGTTGTGGTCACTAAAAGAAACTTTCTTTTTCACCTCCAAAAAAGAAATTTTGCCTGTAGCATATAATTCATAACCGAAGGTTAATTAAGCCTGTTTGTGCTTTTATATTCAGTAAAATACATAGTGTTTTTTAAATGACACATACAAGTAAACTTTTCCTGGCCATTTGTGGAGCGCAATTTATATCCAAGGGTTACCCAAGCTTGTTACTGGGTTCATTTGGAGTCAAATACAGGGTGTGTATTTATCATATACAGATATCTTCATCAAACAGTGTCTGTACATTTTAGAACAAACAGTATGTCAGACAGAGAGGTGGCAGGCTCTTCACCTGCGAGTGGCAGTGGCACAAACATTCCTGGAGCAGGTCCAGGTCGCAGCACAGCAAGGGGACGTCGCAGCAGGGGTCACTCGGTGAGGCCACAACTGCCTCTGTCATCTAGCGGCCGTGTGCTGACCAGCAACCCAAGGGTTCTTGATTGGTTGACTAGGTCATCCACTTCCTCCCAGATGACATCTGACAACCCCAGCCAAGAGTCGGTGGGAACGTCAGACACAACCCTTAGTTGGCATGGCCCGGAAGCGGGTCAGCGGCCCTCACCTGTCCTCAACCCGCCTCTTTCCCATCCGGTTCCCTCAGCCAGAGATCTACTATGTGGTCTGGGCTCAGCGCCACTATATAGCGAGGATGAACAATTTGAGGAGGGCAGTCAGCAGCTACTTGGCAGCGAAGAAATGGGGCCAATATCCCCTGCTTCTTGCAGTATTATTATTATTATTTATTTTAAAGCGCCATTGGTTCCAGGGCGCTGTACATTCGAGGGGGTTACATACACAACATAGGTCAAACGAGTACAATGATAAGTGATGAATGACAATTGGCACGACAGAGGGAGAGAGGACCCTACCCGCAAGGGCTTACACTCTACCAGGAGGGGGGAAAGAGACAGGAGGTGAGGGGCAGACATGTATGTGGAGGGTGTAGTGACAGCAGGGTTATTGTAGGTTATAGGCACGCCTGAAGAAATGGGTTTTCAGGTTGCGTTTGAAGCTGGTGAAAGTGGAGGAGAGTCTGATGGGTTGGGGCAGTGAGTTCCAGAGTGTGGTGGAAGCATGGGAGAAGTCTTGGAGACGGTTGTGTGAGGAGCTGATAAGGAGAGAGCAGAAGAGAAGGTCCTGTGAGGAGCAGAGATTGCGTGAGGGGAGATATTTGGAAATTAGGGCAGAGATGTATGGAGGGGAGAGGTTATGGAGAGCCTTGTAGGTCATAGTTAGCAACTTGAAATTAATTCACTGGGCAACGGGGAGCCAGTGAAGAGATTGACAGAGGGGAGAGGCAGAGGAGTAGCGGGGGGGAGAGGTGGATAAGACGGGCAGCAGAGTTGAGAATTGTTTGAAGGGGGGCAAGAGTGCTAGATGGGAGGCCACAGAGAAGGATGTTGCAGTATTCTAGGCGGGAGATGACAAGAGCATGGACCAGCATTTTTGTAGTGTCATAGTTGAGGAATGAGCGGATGCGAGAGATGTTTTTCAGGTGGAGGCGACAGGCAGAGGTGAGGTTTTGGATGTGTGGTTTGAAAGATAGAGCGGAGTCGAGGATTACCCCAAGGCAGCGGACTTGCGGAACAGGTGAGAGTGTACAGCCGTTGACTGAGATAGAGAGATCAGGGGCAAGGGTAGAGTTGGATGGTGGAAAGATGATGAGTTCTGTTTTCTCCACATTTAGTTTTAGGAGACGTGAGGAGAAGAAGGAGGAAATGGAGGACAGTCAGGGATCCGGGAGAGTAGAGAGGTGACATCTGGGTACGGAGATATAAAGTTGGGTATCGTCAGAATACAGGTGGTAATGAAAGCCATGTGAGGCTATGAGCTGACCCAGGCCAAGAGTGTAAAGAGAGAAGAGTAGAGGACCCAGGACTGACCCCTGTAGGCGGCAAAGTATAGATGTGGAGAGTGGCATGGGGGGTCATGTTGTGAGGGGTCAGCCTCTGCATACCAAGACCGGTGATGAGGACAGCTGTGACGATGAAACACAAATAGATGATGATGTAGCTGACCGCACTTGTGAGGCAAGGGCTTCATCATCGTCAGGAAAAGAGGGCGTCAGCTTGCGCGTCAGGCAGCGGCACAGCCAGCAAGTGGGTTGTGTGGCCGTGAGTCAGCAGGGTAGCAGCAGTGTGAGGTCGGGAGCCAAGCGGCCACGGGGTAAAAAACCCGCTTCGCAGGTCCAAGAAAGTAGCGGCACAGGGGCTCAGCGAAACAGTGGCGGTAGTCGTCACTCAGTGCGGAGCGTTGGCAGTAAAATCAGATACTCAGCGGTGTGGCAGTTCTTTGCTAAGACACCGGAGGAGCCGAATATGGGTATATGTAGAATCTGTGGGCAGAAAGTGAAGCGTGGCGAGGGAGCTAACGTTTGCACCATGGCCCTGCGTCAACACATGCAGCGTCACCATACGGTGGCCTGGGAGAAACGTGGCTCAGATGTGGTGGTCCATCCTGCCGCTGCAGCAACAACAGAAGCAGCGCCCAGTGGCACACATGCCATTGCAGCCAGTCAAGGCTCCACCACCTCTGCAGAAGGGAGCTGTTTCTCTGTGCCATCAGCTCCCAGTCCAGATGCTCCTGCTCCCCGCTACTCCTGGCGCCAGAATTCGTTCTGCGAGGCGATTGCAAATAGACAAAAGTAGTCGTCAAACCCTCCTAAGGTGCAGAAGCTGACCGTGCTCCTGTCCAAGTTGTTGGTACTGCAGTCCCTCCCTTTCCAAAGGTGGACTCTGCCCCGTTCAGAGAACTTATGGTTGTGCCGAGCCGAGAGGAGAGTTCCAACCCTAATTTCTTTCCAAAAAGGCAGTACCACCTTCATAATATGTAGCAGAAGGTGGGCCAGCCCTTTGAGCTTTCGGTTTGTTCAAGGTGCACGGCCAGCGCGGACGTCTGGAGCTGTAATTTCGGTCAGGGCCCCTTTCAGTCCTTTATGGCCCCATTTCGGGGGAATGTGTTTCCTGCCAGGACACCAAAAACTTGGACGGGAAAACTGCGCTTTCTCCTCCACGTGTAAAAACTGCGGCCCCTGCGCCAAATGTCCCCCTCCTCCCACCCCCCAAACCATCCACCCCACCACAATGGGCCCTTTCATCCCCAAAATGTGTCGGGAAACCCCGGGTGTCATGCAGTTCTACCCCTGGCTTCCCCTGGGGGCGAACAAGTCCACAGGGGGGGAACGCTCCGCCTATGCGCAAGAAATCGATGTGTGACTTTCTCCGCGCCCAACTGCAAATCGGGAAACCATGGTGACGGACAATGAGAGGAACATGGTGTCCGCACTGCCCCGCGGAGGGATGGGGCCATGGGGGCCCCCGCAGGGCCCCGTGTTCAATTTGGTTTGAAAGGTTTTGAAGTCTTACCCCGGTCTTCAGAAGATTCTGAAAATGGCCATGAAAATGGTATGCACTTTATCCATTCCCCAAACCGGAAACCCCTCCTCGAGTTGCAGCGGCAGAACGGCCCCCCCCAACCCAAATCTGAAAATGGATGTTTTCCACCCCCTTGGGGAATTCCGCCTGCACTGTTGGGGCCGCTGTATGAAAAAGAGAAAGGCATTAACGGGTTTTTTTGATCCGGGGGAAGGAGTTTTCCCCCTGTGTAACTTTTATGTCGCCAGGGCAGCTCCCCTGTGTGACCCACCTGCCGTTTGTGGCCATTCGGGGGGAGGCGATTTTTTGTAGTGCCGGAACACGGGATGAAAAACGTTTCCACGCTTTTTGTCCGGAAAAAGATGGAAAAATCTGTTGGGCAGGGGACTGGAGATGTGGTGATACATCTCGGTTTTGGCCCCAAAGAGTCCGGGGGGCTGAAAAAGGAAGGAGGAGGAGGGGGAATTGGGGCAGAAGTTGTCTGGTGAAAAGATGGGTTTTCCCACCCAGGGGACAAGGAGGAGGAGCAGGACAAACTGGAGGAGGTAGATGGGGATGAGGGAAACGAGGGAGAGACCCGAAGCACCGTGCGTAACATGGGAAAGGAGGAGGGAGCCCCTCGGGGTCCACTTGTGCAGATGGCCCGCACATGCTGATTTGCCTGGGTGGACAGCCGAATAGCAGCATCCGGGGGGGATGACTTTGGCTCTCCACCTATTGGACCCTGCTACCCCCTCCAAAATGGGAGCCTTTTTCCCCCGCTATTGGAGGGGGACAAACTCAAATATAAGGAATCCCCTAGCAGTTGGCCCCTGCCTAGTGCGGCATCATTCCCCCTGGGCAGGTTGACCGGGGGGGTTTTTCAGCGCTCACGTATACTGCCGCGGGCCCGCGGGGAAGGTGGGGGGGTAGGGCGTACCACTCCATCGCAGCAAACCTAAGTTGGATCGCTGATGGGGGCTTCAACCCCCCTAGTGGGAGGCTCGCCAGCAAACAGCAGCAGGACCTGGAGAAACCCTGAACCAAAGGGGTGGCCTACTTGGGGGCAGACTTGCCACCCCAGTTAGAAGATCCTGGAACCCCGGGGAGCCAAAAATGGATGTGTGGCCGCATTGCCGAGTTTGCAGTGGAGAAACTTTCCCCGCCCGGCTAGGTGTGGCATCAGAGGGGGTTTCAGGTGGCGGGGGGCCCTCGTTACCCCAAAGAAACCCCCTTGTCAAAGGGAAAAGTGGAACGACTGATTTGTCAAGATGAATCAGGATTATTTGGCCCCGGGTTTCCACACCACCAATTCCTTAGGGTCGACTACATCACCATGACGCCTCACCCAAACTGTGAGAAATGGTTGGATTCAAACTACCTGCCTCAGCCCTATCTGATGCCCCCACCCGCCCTGATTTCCACACATCTGCTCAGTTTTCATCTGCCCAAAAACCATCTTTCCGGGACTGGTTTTTTCCACCCCCCTCCCCCCAAATCTGGGCCTTGTGCCATCTATGACCTTTGAGCTCTGCTCTGGTAATGACATCCCACGTGTCATTGGGGGGGGGATTCTTGAACCTCATATGCTTTGCTGTTGTTGCTCTGCGGTCACCCCAAATGTTATTGTGCCACTTTTCTGGCCCCATGCGTTGTTTCCCCCCATCCCCCCACCTGTGTATTGTGCCCACTTTTGACCTTTATGCTGCTGCTGCCTGACCCCCTTACACTTTCATTGTGCCACTCGGGCCTACTCCCCGTTTTTGCACCTCCAGAATGTTATTGTCCCCTCTCTAAACCCCATGCTTTCTGTGGCTGCCCCCGTCCCTCCACATCTGTCCGTGTTGCCACCCTAGCTCTCAGCTTGTTTTTTTTCCCGCTTTTGTGCCATGACTTTTTTCAGGCTACATTCCCGCTTCATTTTTGGTATTTTTCCCCTTTTAAACCCCAGGGAATTTTTTTAAATGAAAGGTTTAAGAGCAGCGGCAGTCATGTGGGGAGTCAAAAACAAAACACAACTGTATGAAGACCAACCAACTCCCCCCTGCAGTTTAAACATTGCACAACGTTCTACACCCCTGAGGCTCTGTGCAGCCGGAAAAGCTGTTTTTTTAAGCGATTATCCCGAATCTTTTCGGCCCAAACGAATTTTGTCCGAAAATTTCGGCGAAGTCACCCAAAGAAAATTTTTTAGAAAAATTTGCCCATCTCTAATTTTAAATATTTCATGTTTTAAAACCTTTTAAAGGCAACCTATTGAACTGTTCTGGAAGGGTCAAACAGCTGCATGGCATAACCAGAGGCCATTATGTACCTTTCAGCTGGGATTCAGGCATCAATACCCCGCGATTGCCCTTGAATATATTGAGTTCCTCGGGACTCGCATACAGTTGAAAACTATGGCCACCGACTACTGTGAGTCACAGATAAAGTCTATGGCCTACAGTAGTAGGCAACGCAGGCGGCGGGATGTACCTAAACCGCTGCATCTCCTAGGCCAAAAGCCTTAGCCTTTTTGCCTCAGAGACGCTGGGAGCAACATCCCCCAAGGTGGCAAACAAGCCCCCAAAAGGCGCAAGCTGTTCAGCAGTGGAATGGGAAGAGGTTAGAATCTTTTAAAATATTTTTTCAATAGAAGTGCATCTTTAACAACCTACAGAGGCCTATATATCTGCCTATAGGGGGCTTTATAAACTACCCCAGGGGCCTAAATTTTTTTACCTACAGGCTTCATCAGTAACACCCAAAAGGGGGTTATATATTTTTCCTACAAAAGGGGTTTACCTTCCCTACCTATTTCGGAGGGCCTATATATCTATCTACAGGGTTCTACCTACAGGGGGCCTATATATATACCTACCGACAACCTATACACCTACCTATCGGGTGCCTATATACCCACCTATAGGTAATCTACACAACTACCTACAAGGATTGGGATTCTGGTTTTGTGTAGTGGTGTTATTTGGTAACTGTAAGACCATTATTTAGTGGTTTGAACTTAGACATTTTTATTATAGCTTTTTGTGTAGTTTTATTTATATAAAATGTATCATTTGGGCGAGGGCACGGCAGATATCTTCATACCTTTTATGTTTACCACCCTGCTGCAATTAGGTGAGGAAGACTCAGGAGCCCCAGTTCCCCATCTTGATTACAGGCTGGTGTGATAATGATTTGATTAAGTTGAAGAGAGACTGGGCAGGTGCACTACACAAGTGGCAGAAGCAAGGAGGCAAAACACAGCAGTTTTGGGTAGGTCCTTAGAATCAACCCATCTGGTGCGTCCTAGGCACCGTAGTCTGACACTGGTTACAGCTAGTATCCACTGTCACTGGCCAAAATCAAGAAATAACTCTGATCCCAGCTGTTTAACCACTTAGATGTCAAGGTCAGAGTGACTGCTGCATCTAAACCATTAGAAATATGTACAGTCTAGTATCCTCTCTGTTTGGTTGTCATGGCAGCCAGATGACTGATGAAGGACCACAGGCATGCCATGATTGTGCTCCTATTACGCCTTGCCTCTAGAGATAACTAAAATGACAATGTACTACAGTACAAAGATACTGCAGTGCACAGTATAAGCAATTAAGTGATCACATGTTTAAGCTAAAAACACAAAATAAAATATATTTTTGGGAAATAATAAACATTAAAAGTTTGAACACTCCCCTCCTTTTCCTATCTTCTTTTTGTATAATTTTTTTGTCTTACATTCATCATTTAAACATTAATCATTGGTACAAAATGAAAGCACCATTTACAGGAAATTGCTGTGGGTCAAATGTAATTTTCAAATCCATAGTAAGCTGATTTTCTCCTGATTTATAGGCCTTCTTAAGGTATGTTCACATAACGGATTTTAATGAAGAATTATACATAGATTCTGCATTGGATTCAATGATAAAATCCTCACATAAACCGCCTGCCATATATTTGAATGGCCAGTTCATTCTGTAGTCCACAGTGTGAACTACAGCACTGATTTTCCACACCACGGAATTCAAATCTGTGGTGCAGGAAGAAAGAATGGATATTTCCATTCTTTTGGGGCGACTCTTGTCGGATACCACTCTGGCTGGACTGACATGGGTAGCACCACTGAAAATAGATTAAATGGGTTTTATCACTACAAAGATCATGTCTCATATTATGGGGACAGTAAAAATAAGCACTTTTGTAATTGGGTTGCATTACCTCTGTGTAGTGCTAGTGAAATTTGTGACTATTTGATGTCATAATTTCCATTTCTTGTATAATTTCCATTGTTGTATCACAAGTTATAATCACACAGGCTTGCATACCTCTGTTTAGCTCTCAAACTGTAACAGACTTCACTTAATTTACGACCTAATGGGGTATCGCATCGTCTGGTTTCGGAGTGATTCTGTATGTCCTTATCTGAGACTCAGGGAGCTGTCCCCTCCATGGTACACGATGAGGTCATACAAAAGAACTTTGTATTCTAAGTGGACACAATACATAGGTTGTGTCTGCCTGTTTGTTTTTTTAAGACTTATAAGAACCAGAGAAGCTTTGGTGATTTAGAAGCTCTGGTACCCAGCGTTAAGGACGCTTGCGCTGGTGTCGAAAGTCCCTGGAGTTCCCTATTTTCGCCATTAAGCTTCTCAATGGTTGAAGTTATAACAAACAGGTGATGTTATAAGCTCTGAGGTGAAGTTTGTAAGTATTTAACCTCTGTAAATACATATTTGGCAAAATTGTACCCAATGTCACACTATTTTCTGTAACCAGTTTATTCTCTTACTTATATGTTATATTTGATCATAATTGATTGATTCCTATATTAAATAAAATTGTGTTGTATCCTGACTGACTGGCCTTCTTTAAAGCTGTACCTAGAATCTGTATTGACAAAACTTGGCAAAACACTCTGTCACTTGGTTTAGCAGATGAGCTTTTCTGTAAATCTGTATTCTGTTTCTGCTGCTGCTGGTCGGGACACGCCCCCCTGGCAGGATCCCGCCCTAGCCGTGCCCCCTAAACTGTGATTTGCTAGCTGACATTTCATTCAGCCTGTTGGGATACGCCCCCAGACAAGAAACGTCCCGGTCACGCCTCCTGCGCTCTGATTGGCTGCCTGCACACTCTGTGTTTTCCCCCCTCTGAGCTGTTAAAATTGATAGTGAAACCAAGGTCTGCTGGCTGTAAACTCTTCCCCCAGCTCGAGGATGAATGATCTGGGCTATTACTGGCTGTTTAAGTCACAGATCCCCTCATATAACAGTCTTATAGAGTCTCCTGCCTGTTAACAGGGGGAGAGAAGGGTAGGAGGGCAGTGTGCATTGCTCCATATAACCCAGACTGCTGTCTGGTAACAGAGTGGGAGGGAGGGGGGGGCAGTATACACTTCTCACATGTCTCATCAGTTTAGGCTGTGTGTATAACTGCATATACCACAGTCATACAGTCTCCTGTCTGGTAACAGAGGGGAAGGGGTGGGGGGCAATGTATACTCCTCACATGTTTCATCAGTTCAGGCTTTGTGTATAACTGCATATACCACAGTCTCCTGTCTGGTAACAGAAGGGGAGGAGGGAGGAGGCAGTGTACACTCCTCACATGTCTCATCTGTGTGAATAACTGCATATAGCACAGCAAGGAGCTTGTGGAGCCTGAAGGCTGCAGACATAAGAAGCATGCAGGAGGCTACAGAGCTGTTATATCCAGACAACCTTATGCATCCCCTGTTTCATACAAAATGATGATGTCACAGTTCTTCAGTGAGGGGAGACGCCTGCTGGGAGGAGAGATACGCCTGCTGGGAGGAGAGACACGCCCCTGGATTTCAAATACAATCTCAGAGAATTAGCTGAAGAACACTAACAGTTCAAACGATAAAACTCCTTTAACATCCTCGGCAGAAATCTTAAGTATAGCCATAACGTACACAGAGTATGATTCACCACGTTGTATATCAATGATTGTCAAGATAGTTGCATACTTAGGGCCACATGTATGAAAGCTGTCTAGGTCTAAAACTCACTTTGCTGACAATAGCAAACAATCAGAGCACCCCTTTCATTTCATATAGTGCTCTGGAAAAATGAGAGGGGTGCTCTGATTGGTTGCTATGGGCAACAAAATGAGTTTTAGATCAAGACAGTTTTCATACATGTTACCCTTAGGCCTTGTCCCCACTGCACAGGTTTTCACCTGGTCTTTCAGACGGTTTTCGGTTTTGAAAACCGTCTGCAAACCGGGTGAAAACTTTTAACAGGGGCCTCCATGGAAAACCGCGCAGTAGTCCCCAATGCATGGGTTTTCGGCCTGGTGGTTTTTCAGACTGCCGGCGGCCCAAAAAACATAGAACATGTTCATTCTTCCATCCGGTTTTCGGGCGGCAGGAAAACATGTCTATGTGAAAGGGGAGGGCTTTTCTCCACTGATTGCGGAGAAAAGCCGCCATCTGCGGCCGTGTGCACGGCACGAAAACAGTTCATATAACGGTCAGATAAACCGACTGGTATTTGACCTGTGCCGTGTAAACGGCCCCTTAGTCTCTTTTTATATAATGTCATGCAGGACTGTATTTGCAACCCATGCTGCCCCAGGAACAGACCGTATACCAACCATCAGGGTTGTGGCTGCCACATATGTTGCTTTAAAGCTCAGTTTTTAGGCGATACTGCAGTTTTACTGGCAAAATTATGCAGCTAATAATTCACATCAAACAAGCTCAAAAACTATAGGCATCACATGCATTGCATAAATTAAAATCTCATAGATTTTTCAAAAACATAATTATGATTTGAGTTCCCACCCTACCAGATTCTTCAGGAGACCTAAGCATGAATACTTTGCCTGATACATATATTTCTATTACTCCTCCTACTTAACCTATTTTTCCATATAAGGTCCCCAAAAAAATCCTCAGTATTAAAATAATAATTATAAATGAAACATCAAACTCCTTTTGTAATTATTAGTGAAAAATGCATCGATAAAAGCTAAATGCTGCAGTTGAATTGTCCATTGTATGAATTCTTGATTGATGACTTTGGTGTATTTATTGAGATGCCTCTCAGAGAAACAATAAATGGAATGTGTGGAGGCAAAATGTAAGCTAAGAATAAAGAAACATAAAACAATATAAAAAATAAATGGAAGGATCACGCAGCGTATCAACACATTTTATAACATATCACAAATAGACTGAGAGGTTTAAATTTTATGGGTATAGCAGTACTAAGTAAAGAAGTGGAAGGGAGGAGGTTCAATAAAAAAAAATTAATATTATATTATTGGGTACTTTTATTGGACTATATTTGGAAAACACTCCCTGATACGTATAGAGGGACAGGGAATAAAAAATATGTATTAGACAAAGATATCAGATATCCCCTGAGGGTGAAAGTGGTTGGAGGAAAGGGAAAAACAAAGTGTTATTGTAAATTGTGCATTGCATTTGATGCCCTGTGTTTGGTTCTTTTGTTGAAGGGGCATTAAGGCATTTTTCCAGGCTTAAAAGGGGCCCGTTTTTTCGGTCGTAATTGGGCCCGAAGGCGCCAATTAGGGGCCGAAAAGGCCCATTCTTACGGCAATTCACAGTTCTCATAGAGAACCTTGGTTTAGTCTCCTTCCCCCCGCCCGGGGAGCCCCGGGGGGAAGATAATTGACAGTGAATTCTAGCAGCGTATACGCGCCGCTGGCAATTCAAGTCAAAGGGCGGCGGAGCGCCGGCCCCTGCCCAGTCCCCCGTCCGCCCCCCCCTCACAGGGCGAAATTGCGGGGCAAAATTACCCCGCACATACACCGTGTGAACATACCTTAAAGTCTTTTTGGGAAAGGGGCATTTGCTGTTTATTTTAAAACCATTTGCCAGTACCTTGGTTTTTCCTGTGAAGGAGATGGAAACTGATTACTCCTCCCACTTAGCGGGGGAGTTTTACTGCCGCTCACGAAAAAGATGTGACTAAAAGGGATATAAATCTTTAAAGCTTGGAAAAAACCCCAACAGGTGTGAGAAGATAAAAATTTTTTATCTTGTGTGCCCCCCCCCTTCATTTTACTTTTGCTGGTCCATATTTTTTTAACCCCCTTAAAACCGAAGGACTGAAAAGTACTTAATGACCAGTTAAATGTTGTAGTATTTTCCTCGCATTTCAACGGTCATAACTTTTTTATCTTTTGAATGACGCAGTTGTTTGGGGGCTTGTTTTGTGCAGTTTTTTTGTATTTTGGGGGGGGTAGTTTTAAGTTTACAAATAAATTCCTGCAGAATTAGTTTTATTTATTTTTTATTTTTTTTTAATTATTGTTTACACCATTCACATTTCACACAAAATAACCTGTTAGATTAATTCTATAGGTTATTATGGTCATGTAGATACCTAATATGTGTAGGTTTTTTTATTTTTGTGTAATGTATGTGTTAAGGCCAATTGCCTTTTATGATAATGCCATGGTATTTCCAAATTAACAAAGTATGTATTCGGACATGGAGAAACTGACAACAGGACTCAGGAGCTGTACAAATACACTACATTAACAAGAAGGCATACAGATTAAGCATGTCACATTGGGAAAAATTTTCCCCAAAGCCCCCATCTTTGAAGTCAAAAACCTTTACACAATCATTCTTTTTCTTGAAAAATTTGCCCAAAAACACCGAAAAATTGCTACATTTCTGACCACGAGAGCTTAACTTTCTTCAATATTGGGAGATTTTACCATGAAAATGAGGAACTGGGAATATTTGCCAAAGAACAGATCATTTTCCTTGGGCTGTGTGAGAACCTTAATAAATTGTAAGCTAGCAAAATGCTGGAATAATTAATAAAATAGCTGAAGCATGGATAATATAGGAGAGCTAACATTTCTCTGCTATCTAATCCCTATCAATCCTGTCCTTTTGTGATACAGATGAGCCTACTCTAAATCCAAATAGGTGCTTTCTTTTCCTACCTGAGTTACCCAACAGTTCCGGTAACTGCTGACAACCGGTCGACAGTCCTTGACTTATGCTATGGCGAGCTCTGTAAACATAACTATCTTGTCCCAGGTCTGCTCTTTTTTTGCTCATAGCAGTTTTAAAGCAGGTTCACTTCACCCATGGTTCTTTGATCCTTTACATGCCTTGGAAAAACAAAAACAACCTTTACTCATCACATATATTAAAAGTAATATCATAAAAACTTGCAGCAAACTTTGTATTATTCCCATAAGCCATCCACTTAACCTTCTAAACCAATTTACTGGATTAAAGAAGGAAAAGGTGTCATTCTACCAATTGTCTCTATTTTTCCCATTTTCCTCCTCATATTGTTTTCTAGGTGTTTCTATCTTTTCCATCCCATTTTGCATGCTCAGAAATCCATTGTCATCTAAATAGCGGCAATAGTCAGAGCCAATCACGTGACACATTCCACCTTCCGTGGCCATAAAATGATCTAGAACTTTCGTGTGCTGATTTGTAACAACAATTATTTGGTTCTGTACCACAGCGAAGGCATTGCACATGTCAAGGATTTCCCATATTTTGGTATCTAAGTAATCAGTGGATTTTACCAACTTATCCCACATTTGCATGCCCATAGGATATAAAAATAATGTACTGACTATTTTGTTGCTTACACTCATCTCGACCAGATGTGGCTTCCCACCTGGTCTCAGTTTGTTATCTACAGCTCTCTTGTGTAAGGTGTCTAGGAAACTTTAATGGGACTACGCGATCAGCAGGTATGGTAAATGCAGCTGAGGTCTACCAGGTCAAAGTGCAGGATCCACTAACACCTACAGCTAACCACTTCAGGGCTTTGTATCCACATACCCAAAAGGCAGAGTGTCGCAATACCAGCTGGTGTGATAAGTCTATGTGGATTGTTACATTTTTCAACATACAGCTTCCAGGTGTTTGTCCAAATGGGCTAAAGTACCCAGCATCTGGGTTTCCACAGGTGGGACTATAAGGTATATAACATGAGTCTTCATTGCATGGGAGATTTCCAGGGAACTCTATATTTACTATTTTGCCATAGGCAAACTTAAACTCTATCAGTTTTTCTATCTAAAAAAACACTAAAAAGTAACTTTTTTTATGTATAACTCTTAACCTCTATACACACTATTAAAAACCTGCTTTCTAACCCCACCATTTTAACCCTTTCTACTTCTGAGGAAGGCATAGCTCCTTTTCCATATCAAGTCTGGTGGAACCCCCACCTACCAACAGGAAAGCCCTTTTTTATACAGCAAATTATTAACTCCAGTGAGGGATCCCAAGCCTCCCCACTTGGGCAATCGTCCCTAATCTAATGGACACAGGACAAATAACGCTCCCTTTTGACACCCTCTGCAGCGGGTGGCACTTGTAGACAGAGGTGAGAAATCAGAATTTAAAACGTCATGCTTGACCTCCCCGACATGTTTCACCAGGGGTTAGAGGTCTGGTCCCATGTGGTCTAAGCTGACTTCCTTTTATATCATGTTAGGTACACACCCTATTCAGGTGGCCCCCAAATTACCCATCAAAAAATCCACAAAACCCATCCCCCTTCATCTCTGCGCACCCACACTAAAAAATATGTGCTGCTAAAGCTGCCACCTACTCCATAACTAACAATCCTCAGACAAGTTCCCCATATCAGGCGGGCTTACGCCCCATCTTATTGTACTGCCCCGCGCCCGTGTACTGTTCAAAGACTTTTCAGCCCTGACTGTGAGGGCTTCCGCCCCATCTTCTCTATTTTTGCCTCTGCGTGGCTACCTAAAAGGACTAAGCAGAATAGGTGTTACTTTCCCACAGCACACCCCAGCTTTAAACCCCCAAAAACCCCCTTTCTCTTCCATGTCAATATGCATATTCATTGGGAATTTAAACCCCATTGTACTGTAACTTTTGTATAAAAAATCCTTTTTACTGTAAAATATTGTTATTCTCCCCCATAAATCACTTCTCCTTTATATGAAATATACATTTTATTTTAATAAAGCTACGGGCCCTGGGTTGGCCTGCCCCCCTACCGCAGTTTCACCTCCCCCTTCCCCTTTAAAAGATTTTTTCTTAAGGTTCGGAAAGCCACCTCATTCATTAGTCACTTTGGGATCATGAAAAAATTGTTATGCTTTCATACTATTGTCTGCAAAATTGCACTGCATACATTGTTTTAAAAGGCCGCACAAACCCTAGAGCGAAAGAAAAAAAAGTTATTTAAAAAAAATGTATACATAATAAGGGTAACCCCACTCTGGCTGCGTCCCCAAAAATAGCGGAGGCATTTTCAATGCTTAGTCCAACAACCCCCTCTTCCAAAAAACAAGTACATACAACCCAAAATTTGTTAAAAAAAAAACCGGCCTGGTAAATCAAAAACTATCATCATTGTAAGACACAGGGAAAAGAGGGACAACGTGGGGCAGGGGGGGGGGGGGGCGGGAGAGGGGGATGGGGGGGGGGAAGAAAAAAAAAAACCTCATGTGAACTCTGATGCTTCTATAGTCTTATTTAAACCGGGGGTATGCCAGACCGTACTTAAATTTACATTTTATCCCTGTTTCTTCAAAAATTTATATAGGGGAAACAGCAAAATTAAATAAATGCTAAAATGAAAGCCTTCATTTAGGGCCTTTAGGGGTTTAATGTATTGGTTTGTATATCCCTTTGACTCTTCCTTTCAACAAAATACATCAGTACCTTCTTTCCCTAGTTTTTCCAAAAGAGCCCCAAAATTTTAGCACCTCTATTTCCCTTAGTACTTCCAAAATGTGTCCCCCGCTAGGGGGGTGTCGCCTCTAGTTTTAATAGTACTCAGATGTTTCGAAATCCAATGACGAAACTCCTGTATGGTTTTTCCCACATAAATCTTGGGGCACAATGATTTAGTTTTGCAGCTATTGGATTTTGTTTTGACACACAATTATTTTTTGTTTGATGGTACCTTTTATCACCAGATAAAGGGAGCGGCCATGGGCACTTTTTGTGCGCCAAAAAATTTTCGCAATTTATTTTTAGGTTGGTGGGGGATGCTATTCTTTTTTCTGAACAATTTAAATATTTTACAGATCGGATTTTATTCGGGGGCGTTTAATTTATGATATATTGATTTTTTTGGGGGTGGTAGCGAAAAATTATTTAGGGATTTTGTATCTAGACTCAATGATAATGAAAATTGGGATGAAATTCACGTTTGAAATAATCGAGAAAAATTAATTTTTTTGGATCTTCAAATTATGTTGGATGAAAACAAGCCATTCAGACAAAGAATTTCGAAAAATACGGCTCCCAAATATTTTTTACACTTTTCCAGGGGCATCCCCCTTTCTCAAAAAAAGGGGTTTCCCCATAGGCCAATTTCTTAGGGTCGTGGAATTGCTCTACTTTAGAGGTTTTAAGAAGAATGTATCAAGTTAAATGCATTTTTTTTCAGGCAAAGGGGTTATCCCAAAAAAATGTTTGGGAAGGCGTTTAATAAGCTTTGATAGTACAGGGGACACTTTTTAATCAGAAAAAAAAGGAAAAAACTGTTTAAATTTTCGTTGTATGGGGTCCTTTGAAAATAGCCAATGAAATGAAGCTAAAAAATCCTTAAAGAACTTGGGGCACATTTCTGAGGGGGCAGATCCGTATTTTGGGGGTATTTTTTTGGTTTTGGGGTTTAGGGTTTGGGGTAGTCATTTTAGGGAGAGGGAAAAAAAAAACAGGGTTACAGTCTCCTGGGGGGTTTCATATCCCTGGGGCAACTGTTCATTCTTTCCATTTTTTGGAAAACTAAAGATTTTGTTAACCTTTTGATAAGAGAAATTTGAGATAAGAAAATTTATCAACTGTAAAACCAAAGGTAATTTATGGGGCTCTGGTAATTTCCCTAAGATTTATGTGAGAAAAACCCTACAGGATTTCGTCGTCGGTTTCGAAAAAATTGAGTATATTAAAATAAGGGGACCCCCCCAGGGAACTTTTTGGGGGTACATAATGGGAAATAGAGGTGCTAAAATTTTGGGCATCGTTGAAAAAAATAGGGGAAAAAAAGGGCGATCGGATGTAGTTTTTTTTGCAAAAGAGGGAAAATGGATAACAACTCATACTTAATACCTAAAGGCCCAATAAGGCTTTTAATTTTTAGCTTTATTTAATTGCTGATTCCCCATATAAAATTTTTTTAAGAAACATGATTATGTGTTTTTACGGGCATGGACATAGCCCTTTTTTATAGATATCGAAGCATCAGGTTAATAGGTTTTTTTTTTCTCCCCCCTCCCCTCCCTCCTGCCCCCCGCTGCCCCCAGTTGTCCCCCGTTTTCCCGTGTCTTTTCAATGATAAGGTATTATTACGCGAGGCCCCCGGTTTTTATTTAACAAAAATTTGGGGTGTATGTTATTGTATAATCCATAGAGAGTGGATTACCCTCTATTCATGTATACATTTTTTTAATATTTAAAACTTCTTGTTTTGCTCCTGGTAGGGTTTTTTGTGGCCTTTAAAACATTGTATGCGGCAGAGGGATGCGATTTTAAAAGGTATGAATGCACTAACAAATTTGCATGATCCCATAGACGAATGAATTAGGTGGGGTAGCCCTGCCTTAAGAAAAATTTTTAAGGGGAAGGGGGGGAGGGGGAAAAATGCAGAGGGGGGGGGCCGGGAAAACCCCTAGAGCCTGCAGCTTTTTAAAAAAAATATGTATATTACTATAAAGGAGAAGTGCTTTATGGAAATAATATGACAAAATGTACAGTAAATGGGGTTTATATCCCCTGAAATTCATATTAGACATGGAAAAAGAAGGGGTTTATGGGGGTTGTAAAGCTGGGAGTGTGCTGTGGAATGTAACAAACCCATTCTGCTTATCCGTTCTAGGTGAGCCAAAACAAGACATTAATATGAAGAGATGGGCGGAACCTATCACAGTCAGGGGAGAATGTCTTTTGATCAATATGCGGGGCGCGGGCATAGGTAAGTGGGGCGTAAACCCATGGGGAAGGTGAACTTTCTAGGATTTTATTTTTTGGGGGTATGGGGGGCAGCTTTGCGCAATATTAATTAGTGTTGGCAGCAAATGGAAGGGGGGGGTGGGGTTTTGTGGATTCTCTGATGGATAATTGGGACACCGAATATGGGGGTTCCAAATATATAAAAGGAAGGAGATTAGACCCCATGGGACCGGAACCAACCCCTGTAAGCCCAAGGGAACTGGGGAAATGTTGGGGGGGAGTCAGGCATGAGTTTTAAATTGTGATTTTCCACCTCTGTTTTCCAAGTGCCCCCGCGCAGAGGGGGCAAAAGGAAACCTTTTTTGCCGTGTCCATTAGATTGGGACATTGGCCAATAGGAGGGTTGGGGTCCCTCACTAGTTAATAATTTCTGTAATATAAGGCTTTCCTGTTGGGGGGTGGGGGGCCACCGACTTGATAAGGAAAAGGGGCTATTCCTTCCCTTTAGAATAGAAAGGGGTTTAAAAGATGAGGTTAAAATCAGGTTTTTTAAAAAAGTGGTATAAGGTTAAGTTAACATAATAAAAATTACGTTTTATGTTTATAGATAGAGAATGAAAAGTTTAAGTTTTCCTTTGGGAAAAAAGTAAATATAGAGTTCCCTGGAAATCCCCCAAATGCAATGAAGACTCATGTTTATATACCTTATAGTCCCACCTGTGGAACCCAGATGTGGGTACTTTAGCCCATTTGGACAAACACCTGGAAGCTGTATGTTGAAAAATGTAACAATCCACATAGACTTATCACACCAGCTGGTATTGCGACACTCTGCCTTTTGGGTATGTGGATACAAAGCCCTGAAGTGGTTAGCTGTAGGTGTTAGTGGATCCTGCACTTTGACCTGGTAGACCTCAGCTGCATTTACCATACCTGCTGATCGCGTAGTCACATTAAAGTTTCCTAGACACCTTACACAAGAGAGCTGTAGATAACAAACTGAGACCAGGTGGGAGGCCACATCTGGTCAATATGAGTGTAAGCAACAAAATAGTCAGTACATTATTTTTATATCCTATGGGCATGCAAATGTGGGATAAGTTGGTAAAATCCACTGATTACTTAGATACCAAAATATGGAAATCCTGACATGTGCAATGCCTCGCTGTGGAAACAGAACAAATAATTTTGTTACAAATCAGCACACGAAAGTTCTAGAAAATTTTATGGCCACGGAAAGTGGAATGTGTCACTGATTGGCTCTGACTATTCCCGCTATTTAAAATGACAATGGATTCGAGCATCAAAATGGGAGGAAAAGATAAAAAAACACCTAGAAAACAATATGAGGAGGAAAATGGGAAAAATAGAGACAATTGATAGAGGTTAAGAGTAGTGATGAGCGAGTACATTGACTATCGTCATCGGGTCGATATTGGCAATTATCAAGACGATTTCCGATACCCAAATAATAATTATCGCCAAATGACCTTTAAAAATCTATGGGAGGGGAAAACAACACCTCATTCTTACACCCAAACAGCTGGAGAAGATGGAATTAACATCCACAACAGTCAAATGGAACGTGCCACATCTTAGGCACCACACTTTGGTTTTTAAAAGCCACAGAAAAAAAGGCACACACCATTCACTATCCCTGTCTTGCACCACAGCCTGACCCTTAAACCTGCATCACCCACAAATTAAAAAGTGCCAGAAGGCAGTATGATTAGAACCATCATTTTACTTGAACTGGACATTGAATATCCCTGTCCTGGAACGCATCATGAGCCCCAAACCTGCATGACCCTAGATTAAAAAGTGCCGGAAAAAGGAGTCTTTGAACCACCATTTTAGTTGAACTGGACATTGACTATATCTTTCCTGTACCGCAGAATGACCATTAAAACTGTCTGACCAACATATTATAATGTGACTGAAAAATGATTCTTTGAACCACCATTTTAGTTGAACTGGACATTGACTATATCTGTCCTGTACCGCAGCATGACCATTAAACCTGTCTGACTAACAGATTAAAAAGTGCTGGAAATAGGAGTCTTTGAACCACCATTTTAGTTGAACTGGACATAGACGATAATTTTGAAATGAGAATTGATCCGCACCGAGTTGAGTAAAACAATATCTTTAACACTTTATTAATCCAAATACAGAAAGGTGGGCACACACAACACGACAGGCAGTTAGCAAGGACGGCAGCCAACGCGTTTCGATCTCAAGCGATCTTAATCATGGTTCAAAAAATTATTCAACATAACGGGAAATTTATATAAACGCGTTTATCATCCTACGTCATCCTTCAATAAACTTTTTTCAACAACATATAAATAAGAACAATAAAAAGCAAAAATCTTTATATATCAAAAAGGAGAAAAATATATAAACAATTTTTATTTTCCCTAAAAGATGTGAAATCAAATCTGTTTCTAAAATTTTGAGGCCTTTTGGGTGGGAAGTTTTTTAAAAACACAAAATCCAAAAGGCTTTTTCTTTTTAAATTTGTGTACGTCCCCAATCCCCCCCTTTAAACGGGTTTTTTTAAACCCCTTTTCGATGCCTAAAAAAAAATTTCAAAAAAGGTTTCATCCCCTCATGCTCTAATGGGAAAGGGTTTTTGACATCTGTCCTGTACCCCCGTATGCCCAAATTAAACCTGTCTGACCCCCAGTTTAAAAAAGTGCCAAAAAGGGGAGTCTTTAAAACCACCATTTTTTTTGAAACTGGACTTGACTTTTATTTTTCCCTTTGGGCCACAGAAAGGGACCTTTAAAAACCTTTTTTGATCCAAGATCACAAAGTGGAAACTATGCTTTTTGTGTCAGTGACTGTCTTTTTAGAAATATTTTTTGGTAACTGACATTTGTTTACAAAATTTTTAATTTCGGGAAGTTTTTTTTTATATTTTTTTACTTTTTATCATTTTGCTTTTTTTTAAAAGTGGATAAAAAATACAACAAAACACCCCTCCCAAAAAATTTTTTTAAAGGTTTTTTTTACAGGGTAGATGTGTTAATTCTTTGCACCCCCAAAAGTAATAAAAATTTCCTAATCCCCCCAAAAAACTTCTTTGTTGAGAAGACTTTTCCCCTCCGGCTTCGAGAGGGGTTTCACCCAATCAATTAAATTTTTTTTCCCTTTTTTTTTTTTCCTCCAAATCCTTCTTCATGATTAGGGACCGATTTCCCTTAAAAATTTAAATGTTTCGCCCCCAAAATATTTAAATCCGCCCCAAAAAATTTTTAAGCCTAAAAAATTTGGGGTCCAGCCCTGGACCCTTTTTTGACACTACTTAACCCTCAAGAAATCACCTTTTTTCAAAATTGATTTTTTAGAGAAATTTGAAGTTTTCCTGTTTGCCCTTAAGGGTTGAGACCAGTGTTTGCCGTCAGCCATCTTTTTAACCCATTTTTCAGCTCCCAGGGCTGGGGGTTCCCAGTGGGGGGGGGGTGAGAGCTCGCCGGCGTCCGTCATCACTAACAGGGTAAAAATGCCCTTATGCGAAAGCAACGAAAACTTGTGCTGAACAGGTGGGGAAGTGTGGGTAAGCCCCAAAAAGCCCCCCTCAGTAAAACGCCCAAGACTTGGGAAAGCGCTTGCCCCCCCGATATTGCAGCCCAATTGAGCTTCACTTGAAATCTGGTTGACTTTTCCTTTTTCCACCCAGGTCCCTTTTTTCGGCATTTTTTTTTCTCGTTTTACTCATGGGGGGGAAATTGCCCTCTGTTCTTTGTTCTTTTCCCCGTGCTCATACTCCTTTTTCCTTGAATAACCTACTCTTTGGTTTCAATTTTCCCTTTACCCCCCTTTGTAAAATTTAAAAAAAAATTTTTTTTACCACCTATTTTTTTACTTTTGCAAGTTTTTTAGTATTTAATTCTAGAAAACACTTTTTTAAAATAGGAGGGAAACCCACCACGTTTTTGTTCCTCTTTTTTTTAATTGTTTTTAAAATGGGTTGTCTAAATACAGGGATTGCAGCTATTTTAAAGATCTTGCAAAAAAAAGTCTTTTGAAATTTATGTGTCCATTAACATTGCCCTATATTCCTGTTTCTGACAGCACCACCCACCCTTGAGCCACCCCCCCTTGACAATTGTGAAGAAAAATGTCTGTTAAAAACCCCAAAATTTTTTACAATAGGCCCTGTAGTCTAGTTTCCCTTTCACAGCAAAAGGGCCCCCAAAAATTCAAAACAGGGACCCTTGAGCCACTTTTGAAAATTGTAAAACAAATGTTTTGTTAAAAAACAACATTTTTTTTTTTAATGGGGACCTGTAGTTTCCCTGCATTTAAAAAGCAACATGACCCCAAAAAATTAAAAAAAATGACTTCTCAGCCACTGTTAAAAAATTGTGAGGGAAAAATTGCCACTTAGAAGCCACATTTCTTTTCCCCAAAGGGACCATGTTTTAAAGGGCTTTTATCTCCCCCAAAAACCTTTGCCCCCAAAACCATTGACAATGCGAAAAATTCTAAAATAAAGTGATTAAAGGGGAATTTCGGTTTTGTCATGAAACCTTGCTGTCTTTTACAGTCCCCTCACAGCAAAACCAGAAAAATAAACTTTTGGAAAAACGAGAATAAAAATTGCAGTAAGAAATGATCTTTTTAAAAAAAAACATTTTTCCCAAGGGCCTTTTCTTTTTGAAGAGGAATGTGAAGTGGGCCCGGGGCAACTAACCCGGGGACCTCGGCAAGGGGGGCCCAACATAAACAGAGATCCATGGGGTTTTCATTTTTTAAAGAAGTCAAACGACCCAAATTTATCTGGGGAAAAACCCGGGATGCTTTTGGGTCGTAAGGGACTCCTCCCCCTGTGCGAAGGTCCGCTCGATATGACCTGGCTGTGGCAGGCCCAACCCCTCTATGGCGGGGCAAAGCGAGCTGGGTCATTCTTTCCTTTTTGGATACCCAAAGTCTATTGGGCCCGGGAAACAATACAAAAACATCGGGTTGAGACGAAAGAAAGTCGTGCCCATGTTTCTTAACTGGCCCTGGTGTTGTATGTGTGCCCTGCTTTAAAATTTGCTTTTGGTGAGGTGGTAAAAAAAGTTTGCCAGGGGTTTAACCCTTGGGCCTTCTCCCCCCACATTGCCTGCTGCTGCTGCTGCCGCTCGGCTACTGGCACTCTACTGCTGTCACGTCGCTGCCCCTTTTTTCCCCGTGACATTTGAAGAAAGTGAAACAAACAACAATGTTTTTCCCCGTTTTATCAATCAGCAAGTTCTCCATTTCCTGCATTTTACCCCTATTTGGGTTGGTGGAAGGGAAAAAGCTAAGTTTTGTATTGTACCCGGGGGTCCGGGGGGGTGGCCCCCAGTAACTGTTGTTCATTTTGATGGCCTTAATGCAGGGGTCATGTTGGAGGAAATGGACATCCAAACATTTGATTTCCCCAAACCTCTGGGTCGAGGGGGAAGCAAACTGATCTTCCCCCCCTTTCCCCCTCCCCTCAAATTCGCGCCCAAACCCCTTTTAGGGCAGGGACGTCGGAAAAAATCTGTGGGCTAGGAATACCTCCCCCCTCCTCCGCTTCCAGGCACAGCTTCAACACAGCCCTGAATTGCCTCAGATGAGGGACCCCTTTAAACTGAGGCGCCGCCTTGCCCCTTGCCCCGGACCCCCCAAACCAAAAAGGGGGGTTAATTTTTTTTTTTTTTTTTTTTTTTTTTGGGAAGAACCGGGTAAAATTGAGAAACTGTTGGGGCCCTTTTGGGTTCCCACGGAGGAAAAGCTCCGGTCCGCATCTGTGTCCCTCAACTCCCCTTTCCCTTTGCTGGCGGGGGCCTGATGTTTCAGAGTGTCCCCCCCTTTGTTTCCAAATAAGATCACCACAATTCATTTCCCGACAAGGGCATTGTCCGCACTGACCATTTTGGGGGCTTCTTCAAAAACCCGCAAGGAGGTTGGGAGGCTCTTTACCTGCCTCCACTCTCGGGGGTCAAACCCCCCAGGGGCCCCCACCGGGTTTCTTGTCCGGCCATGTGTCAATTCGTACTGGTAAAAGGGCCCTTGCCGCTCCCGCAATCGCTGGGGGCATGGGGGTTGGGGGAATTCCCCGGTGTTTTCCACTCAACAATGAGAAAGGGTTTACGGGGGGCCCAGCTGACGCTGGGAACGCAGGGCCCGGGGGGCCCAAGCAGGGTGCGAACGGCGGAAGTGCGAAAACCCGACCTCGAGCCTTCCTAAACAGGCAGTCCAGAACCCGGGTTGCTCTTTTGGGAAAATTTTTGGACAGAGGTTCATGGGCATTTTCCAGGCAAGGGATGTGCTCCCCGCCTACCGATCTTAAGGGCGGCCAGCCCGATTTCACCCCTTATCGCACACCACCTTCCTGGCACAAGGTTCTTGTCCCCCCGGCCCGCGCTCGGTCCGTTGCGGGAGCCCTCCACAGCTCCTGAACCCTGGGGTGGACGGTCCCCCCAAGACAGATTTAAATTTTAAAAAAGGTGGTTTTCTCTGGGGCTTGCGATGCCACCAGAGGACCCTTTTTTGGGGGAAAAAGCCCCGCACCATCCCCGCGGTTTTTTAAGAGCCTGCGGGCCCAGCCTTTAGAGCCACCGTCCCCCCCCAGAGACATCCCCCAGCTCACCCGTGGGGCTGTTTACAGAGGTTTTTAGCGGCCTTTGGCCCTGCTAAAATATCCCAAAGTGGGCCCGGGGTGCGATGGCTTTTTTCCGGGGCACGATGCAGACAACGCGCTTAAAATTTTAGATGAACGTGGCTGGCCAGGGCAGGGAAAGCTTTTCTGGAAAGAAATGCCTTCTCGGCATCTGGTATTGGGGTCAGGCAAGGGCCATGACGTGGCGGAACCCTCTGTGTCCACCAGACGGAAAGGCAACATTTCCAAGGCCAAAAGCCTGGCAATGCCGACATTCAGGCTTTTGGCTTTGGGATGGTTTGGGTTAAAGTGTTTCTTCTGCTCCCAAACCTGGAAGACAGAAGGCTGGCTGCTAGACTGACCGCTGTATGGCATGCAGGTCGTCAAACTGGCGGAAGGAGAAGGGGTAGGATGGGTCTCTGGTGCTGCTGGTGGTACTCGGACGACGGTGGAGGCTGAAGCGGAGGCTGATCCCTGATCATGACTCTGAGAGACATGGGCAGCTAAAGGAATGCTTGGTGGTGGCGGAGGAGGAGGAGGCAGAGACAGACGGTGTGACAGTGGTTGGAAGCCTGGCGTCGGTGTTGCCTTTTTTTTGGCCAAGTGTTGCCTCCATTTCAACTCATGCATTCGCTGCATGTGACTAGACATGTTGTTGGTGGTTAAACACCTAAGATTCTTGCCTCTACTTATGCTTGAGAGGTCCGGGACCTTTTTGACGCCGAGGAGCGGGGTTTCCGCTGACAGTGGCTGGCGGAATCATCTCAGCAGACTTCTGCGACCGCCCTCTCCCTTTTTAAGGCGGGACCCGTACTGACACCACCCCATCGTCTTCCTCCTCATCCAGTGATGAAGCGCTCGCAAGCAAATTCTGCTGAAAAGACCACGTTGGATCCGCAATGTCGTCATCATCATCAACACAGGTGACTTGGTCGTCCTGACATTCTGCATCCAGGAGCTGCGGGCTACAAGCAAGAGGCACTGCAAAGTGTTGCCGACCGCCCCGGATTTTTGCCGATTGACCGGCTTCCTTCTCCTCCTCTAATGGCATCAGTAACTGGGCATCAGAGCAGACAAAATAATCCTCTTTGGCCTCTTGATCTTTTAACATGCCTTCTAACCCCAACCGCATTTTGTCATCAAAGAGGTCTTCAGAAAATGGATTATCCACAGTGGTGGGTACATGAGTTGACATTTGGGCGGCCTTCGCTTCATGTTGGACGGATGCTGATGATGCTGATGACGACATTTGTGGCCGGGACTGAGAGGAAGAGGCGGTAAGACTGCTGGATGCAGGTTGCATTAACCACTGAAGAACAGATTGGCGACGCTGTTCGTTACTGAGATTCACAGGGCCCTGACCCAGCAATGACAGGCCTGACTGTCCTGCAACCGACGATCCGCTGGCATGCGTGTTATCGCCAGCACTGGAAGGAGCACCTTCTCTGTACCTCTACCCCATGTCCTACCCCCTCTTTGCTCGCTTACCACCTGCATTTCGCCCATGTTCAGAAAGATAAAATTGAGAAGGTATGGAAGAGTTTTGGAAAGTTTTTTATTAAAAGACGGCAAATCAAAGCTATTCTCCAAATCCCTCAAATCAAAACAAAATTTTTGTATTAAAATTTTAAGTGCAAGGTGCCTCTATCAACATAGCTGGACTGCGCCAAAGTGAAAAAACACCTATCTGAAATGTATTCGGATAATAAAAGTGGAGTTTTGTAACCTAACAAATACACCTGCGGTGACTACAAAATTGCTGTATTCAAATTTAAGTGCAAGGTGCCTCTATCAACAAAGCTGGACTGGGCCAAAGTGAAAAAACACCTATTTGAAGGGTATACGGAAAATAAAAGTAGAGTTTGGAACCTAACAAATACACTTGCGGTGACAACAAAATTGCTGTATTCAAATTAAAGTGCAAGGTGCCTCTATCAACAAAGCTGGACTGCCCAAAAGTGAAAAAACCTATCTGAAATGTATACGGATAATAAATGGATTTGTTTGCACCTAAAAATACACCTGCGTTGACGACCAAATTGCTGTATTCAAATTTAAGTGGAAGGTGCCCCTAAACAACAAAGCTGACTGCGCCAAAATGAAAAAAACCTTTTCTGAAAGGTAGACGGATAATAAAAGTGGAGGTTGGCACCTAACACATAGACCTGCAGTTACTAGAAAAGATCTGTATCCTAATATAAGTTCAGGCTGCCCCACATACCAGTAATATTTCAACAGAACACTGTTAATAAAAAGCCATTGCATTGCAATGTCTAAACAAAGTCTGGGCTGCACAATATCCAGTATCCTTTAAAGAGCTTGTCTGTGTTCGCCCATGGCTCCCATCCCCCCTCCCCCCCGGTACCTTAACAGGGCTAGATGCTCCTTTAAAATTCTCAGCCTAAGTACCTAAAATCTGCAAATCTCTAATCTTTCCTAAATTCTAATGTTCACAGCTAAAAGGGATAGCTGTCTGTGTGAACAAATAGAACAATTTTGCAGAGCTGCTTGCTGAGCTGTTTGCTGAGCTGTTTGGACAGAGAACCCAGAGCACGTCCTACTCCTATGAAAACACTGACCACACTGATCATGAACAGAAAGGGGTGTTCTATGTAAACGAGGTCATGTGATTTTTCCAGCCAATCGCAACCATACACATCCCAGTCATGACGTCGCACACACAGCTCACCCTGCTTATTCTCTAAGCTGATTTGCTGGCCGCCAAAATGACAGGAAGCGCTGAAATGGCGCGATATTAATAGATTATGCACAGATTTTCACCTAAATTATCGCGTGATAGAAAAAATCCGATCACCATAAAAACTGTGCCGATTTCAACTTTGTCGATAATAATCGCTCAACACTAGTTAAGAGTTATACATAATAAAAGTTATGTTTTAGTGTTTTATATATAGAGAACTGATAGAGTTTAAGTTTGCCTATGGCAAAATAGTACAGATAGTGATTAGAAGTCACTCTCTGTTCTCTTGTGAGATTCCCTTTTTTTGGAGACTATTTTCCAGGGAATTCAGCACATAAGTTGTGCTCAAAAGTTTGTATAGCCCGGCAGAATTTATGCTTTTTTGGCCTTTTTTTTTTTTTTTTTTTTTTAGAGAATTCGAATGATGACATAAAAACTTTTTTTCCACTCATGGTTCGTGGTTGGGTGAAGCCATTTATTGTCAAATTACTGTGTTTTCTCTTTTTATATCATAATGACAACCAAAAACATCCAAATGGCCCTGATCAAAAGTTTATAAAGCTGCCCATTCTTCTTGGCAAAAAGCCTCCAGTTCTCTTAAATTCCTGGGCTGTCTTGCATGAACTGTGTGCTTGAGAGCTCCCCAGAGTGGCTCAATGATATTGAGGTCAGGAGACTGAGATGGCCACTCCAGGACCTTCACTTTGTTCCGTTGTAGCCATGACAGGTCGACTTGACCTTGTACACATTATCAGTATTTTCTGATAACGTGCTGCATTCATCTTTCCTTCAACTTTGACCAAGTTTCCTGTGCCTTTGTAGCTCACATACCCCCAAAACATCAGTGTTAGACCTCCGTGCTTTACAGTAGGAATGGTGTTCCTTTCATCATAGGCCTTTTTGACACCACTTCAAATGTAACGTTCATGGTTGTGGCCAAAAAGTTCGATTTTGTCTCATCACTCCAATTTACCGTGTTCCTGAACTTTTGAGGCTTGTCTCTGTGCTGTTTGGCATATTGTAGGTGAGATACTTTGTGGTACAGTCATATGAAAAAGTGTGGGCACCCCTATTAATCTTAATCATTTTTAGTTCTAAATATTTGGGTGTTTGCAACAGCCATTTCAATTCGATATATCTGATAACTGATGGACACAGTAATATTTCCGGATTGAAATGAGGTTTATTATACTAACACAAAATGTGCAATATTAGTTATTAGATATATCAAATTGAATTGGCTGTTGCAAATACCCAAATATTTAGAACTAAAAATGATTTAGATTAATAGGGGTGCCCAAACTTTTTCATATGACTGTATTTGCGCAGTAATGGCTTTCTTCTGGCAACTCGACCATACAGCCCATTTTTCTTCAAGTGCCTCATTATTGTGCATCTTGAAACAGCCACACCGCTAGTTTTCAGAGTCCTGTAATTCAGCTGATGTTATTTGTGGGTTTTTATTTGCAACCCAAACAATTTTCCCGGCAATTATAGCCGGAATTTTTGCTGGTCTACCTGACTGTGGTTTTGGTTTTTACAGAGCCCCTGATCTCTCATTTGTTAATCACAATTTGAACACTGCTGACTGTCATTATCAATTCCTTGGATATCTCTTTGTATCCCTTTCCTGTTTTATACAGTTCAACTTCCTTTTCCCATAGGTCCACTGACAATTCTTTTGCTTTCTCCATGACTCACAATTCAGTGGCTGGATGAAAGATGCAAGAGTCTGTCTGGATTCCATAAACTCACTCAGCTTTTATGCACACACACTGATTACAAGCAAACAGGTCACAGGTGAGGATGTTACTTTAAGTAGCTATTCACACCCATTTGTGTCAACTTCTGTGCATGTTATCAGGTCAAAATCACCAGGATATATAAACTTTTGATCAGGGTCATTTGGAAGTTTTTGGTTGTCAGTATGATTTAAAAAGACAAAACACAGTAGTTTGACAATAAATGACTTTACCAAACCACTAACCATTAGTAAATAAAAAGTTTTTGTGTTATCATTCATATTCTCTGAAAAAAGGCCAAAAAAAGCAAAAATTCTGCCGGGGTATGTAAACTTTTGAGCACAACTGTATAGTCTTATTTCCTTCAGGGAACAAGCTCCTATGTTCCCAGGGGGTATTGTGTATATATTTCCAGAAGGAAGGGTGTAAATGTATCTAGGGTGTTACTGGTAACTTTAAAACTTATCTGCAAACCCTCAGATGGGAGATCTCTGAAATTCTCTGTTCTATTCCTTTTCTGAGGAGTACACTTACCTCCCTTAAGACCCATATACTGGCTCCTACCTTTTCAATTGCTAAGATTTCCTTGCCACCATGGGAGCATTATCCACCCTACCACAGGGATGGCTACTGTGGTGTTTTGCATCTTCATGTTCCTTGTCTCATTATTTGCCAATTTGTCGGAACAGTTTCCCCACCTCATCAACTCTTCTCATGACACAGGTATGGCCAAATATAAGAGACTGTGTAGAGTTTGTACATAGCAACACAGCAACACTTGGTATGAATCCTCATACTTAGCGTCAAGTTTTCCTCTGACGTTGTTTTTGGTTACCACTGAATCTCCAGGTTACAGTTTGTGACACCCTTGGTCAGCATCTGGATCTGGAATAGAAGAGTACACTTGTTTATGCACCAGAACTAGTCTAGCATGTAGTGTTGAGACATGTTGTCATATATGGCTTGCGCCATTAAGGGATACAGTGCCCTAGGTAACAGTTCAGGTTCCTACCATTTGTCGTCCATCAAAATTAGTCCATGCACCTGTTCTAGTCCAGGCCTCTCCTTCTTCTGCATCTGCTTGCTGCTGGAAAGTCTTTAAGTCCTCAGGCTTCACTGCAAACCAGTATCGGTTTTTTGTTTTCATCGTTGTTCCCCCCACGCCATAGCGCTTGGCGGGCCCTTTCGTTTTTTTCTGTTCCGGTTTTGATCGGGGGTATGTGCTTTGACTTGGGTTGCAGCTTTGAAGGGGGGCACAGGCCTTTTGCATTAGTTTGGCTTAATGCTACAAAACCCTTTTTTAAAAGGGTTTTAAACCCGTGAAAGTTAAGGAAAATTTTACCTTCCCCTTTTGACCATAATTAGAGATGGGGGAAAAACGATTCAACGAAGTGGAATTCGTTTAGAAAATTTTAAAGAAAAAAAGGTTTTACCTGCATGAACGAAGTTTTTTGGGGGGAAATTTGCCGGGAACGAAGCGTCTTTTTATTGGGAAAATGGCCTGAGACATTTGGGGACTGGGGGAGGAAATCTGGGAGGGAAAAAAGGAAAACCCTAATATATGGGGCAACATAAACCAATCAGCGGCAGCGGGCCTTTCGTGGTCACACCCTATAAAAATGGACGCCATCTTAAATCCTACAACCTTTTAAATCTGTCCTGGGAAAAAGCATCTTGGGTTTCTGCAGCCCCTATATTGAACCAAATTTTAAAACAAACTTGTTTTTATCATTTACTGTGGGGAAAAACCATTTTTTTGTGTGTGTCATTTTGCACCTTGTTTAAAACCCAAACAGCGTTATTATCTAACTGCTCTGAAATATAAATTGGGTTTATTATAAAAAAAAAAATGTTTTTAAACAGCGACTGGGGGGGAAGGTACCATTCCCCAACCCAGGGGGTTTGGGGGTGTAAATTTTTTTTCCCCACTTGTTATTTTTAAACCCGGTTTTTATTTTTTTTTAGTTTGTGGGATAAATTCCCCCCCTAATGCCAGGGTGGGGGACTTCTATCCGATATATGCCTCAATTACATTTGGTCGTTCTGAATGGGAATTTTAATACCCAAAGGCCCCCTTAAAAAAATTTAAAAACCCCCTTTAAATTTTGGGTTAATTTGCACTAAAAAACAGGGTGTCTTTTTTATTTTGGGGGCCCCTAACGCCTTTAATTTACCTTTGTTTTTTCTGATTTTGGGATTTCATCCAAAAAAGGGTTAAATTTTAAATTCTTGTTTTTTGTGTAATTTGGCTAAAGTACGAGTGTCTAAATTTTTTTGGTCCTCTTTAAAAAGCCTAATTTTAAAATTGGTTTTTCCGTACGATAATTTTATACACAAGGCTTTTAAATTTAACCTCTTGAATTTTGGGGGTAATTTTGGGGAAAAATTTCAGGGACTCTGTATTTTGGGGGTCCCTATACGCCCCAAAATTTCATTTTGGGTTGTTCTGTACGGGTTTTCTTTCCCCAACTTAATTTTTAATTTTAATTTTAAATTCATGGGGGCCAGCAGTCGTTTTAACGAGGGGATTGCCCCAAAAAACAACTTTTGCCTCCCAAACCATCCCTTTTGGTGCAGAATCACGTGCCCTGTCCAAGTTGTTGGAAAAGGGGGGGTCCATCCCTTTTCCCAAATGGGGGCTCTGCACCCCTTCAGAAAAAATAAGGGGTTTTCCAGCCGAGGTGGAGAAATTTTAAGTCGTAATTTCCTTTTTTTCCCAAAAAAAGGCCGGGACCGCCCCTTACAAATAAAGAAACAAAATAGGGGTCAAGGACTGGCCCTAAATTTCTTTCCCAAAAACGGGAACGCGGAAAATGTGGGGCGTAAACAGTCAAGGGGGACAGAAATTCCTTTTTGGCCCACTGGGGAAAAGTGCTTCCTCCCACCCCCACCAACAAAATTTTTTCAGGAGACTCCCTTTTTTTCCTCCAAGTCAAACTGCGGGTCCCGTGCCAAGGGCTAGTATTTTCGATTGGTTGGCTAACGAATCAATTTGATAGTCCGTTTGGGCGGCCCTAAGATAAGGTTTTTTTTTGATAGTGAGGCCGATTATCGCGTTTACCATTAAAGTCTAAAGGGGGGAAACAACAACCCCCGTCATTATTTTTACCCAAAAAAAGGGTGGGGAACTGAATTTTAACCCTCCACAACAGTCAAAAGGATACGTGCTACATCTTTTAAAAACACTTAGGTTTTAAAAAATCACAGAAAAAAAGTCAAAAGAAACCCTTTTCTATCCCTGTCTTGTACCACAAACCTCCCTTAAAAAACCCGCAAAACACCCACAAATTTTAAAAATGCCAGAAGGCAGTTTGAATTTTTAACCATCATTTTTTTGAACTGGGCATTTAAACCCTTCCTGGGAAAGCAGGATTAACCCCAAAAACCCGCATGACCCCCCCCCAAATTTAAAAAAAGGGCCCGGGAAAAAAGGATTTTTTCAACCCCCAATTTTTGTTTCAAATTTTGGGCATTTGAAATATACCCTTTTTGGGCCACAGCATGAGCCCCCAAAAAAACCCTGACCCCAAATAAAAAGTGCCGAAAAAAAGGGGTCTTTCAACCACCATTTTAAATTGGGCTGGACATTGAAATATAACCCGGGCCCCCGGGCCACGCCCTGACCCAGGGGCCCGGGGTTCCCGTGGTTGCGGGAAGGCCCCGGGGGGCGTCCTTTATCTATTAAAAACGCTTTTAAATGGGCCCCGGGTTTACGCCCGCAACGAAAACGTGTGCTGGGAAACAGAGTGCGGGAAACGGAAGTTTTGAGAACTCCCCCTTCCCCTTTACACAGTAATTCCTGGGGAAACGCTTTTCCCCTTTCCCTATGAATGTGGACCAATTTAGCTTTAATTTTTAAATACTGGTGGTTAACCTCCGTTTAACCCAGGGGCCCTTTTTCTTGGGATTTTTTTTTCATTTTACTCAACGTGCTGGAGGAAAATGGGTTTTGAATTTGTTCCCCCTGCGTGCTCCAAACCCCTTTTCCTCTAATAACCAAAAATTTTTGGTTTAAGTTTTCCTGAAACCCCCCCTTGTACAATTCAGAGGAATTTTTTTAACAGCTAAATTTTTTACCCGGGAAGTTTTTTAGTATTTAATTCCCCCCCAAAAAAAAACATTTTTTTTAAAAAAGGATGAAAAAACCCCCATGTCTTTTTTTCCCCTTTTTTTTTACTGTATTTTAAATGGGGTTTTCCAATACAGGATTGATACTATGGGAAAAAATTTTCAAAAAAAAAAGTCCCTTTTTTTAAAATTGCCTTAACCGGTCCCACCCAATTTCCTTTTTCTGACGCCCCAAACACCCTTAGCCCCCTTTGCAATTTTGAAAAACAAATGTCTGGGTTTGAAACAACATTTTTAAATAGGGCCTGGTATAGTGCTGCACAGAAAAATGCCCCCAAAAAATTCCCCAAAAAACATGACCCCCTTAGCCACTTTTGGGAATTGTGAAGAACAAAAAGTCTGTTGGAAACAACATTTTTTTGAATAAGGGAAACCTTAGTAAAAATCTGCATTCACAGCAAAATTTCCCCCCAAAAATTCAAAGCAAAACCCTTGACCCTTTGGTCCCCTTGGAAGAACAAATGGGTTTTTAAAACAACATTTTTTTTTTATAAAAGGCCTTTGTATAAACTTTTCATTTTAAAGCACAAAACCCAAAAAATTATAAAAATGACTTTTCAACCCCCTGTTAAAATTATAGGGAAATTTCCCCTTAGAAGCCACATTTTTGTTCCCAAAGGGCCCTTTATTATTGCTGTATCTCACAAACTACATGGGCCCCAAAAAAAAATTTTAAAAAAAATGACTTTTTCACCACAAATTTAAAAATTTTAAAGGGGGAAAAAAGGCCACTTAAAAAAACCACAATTTTTTGTTCCAAAGGACCATAAATTTTGCTTTATCTCACAGCAACATGCCCCAAAAAATTATAAATAAACTTTCAAACCACTATTAAAAATTGTGAAGGGGGAAATGACTTAGAAAACCCCAAATTTCGGTTTCAAAGGACCATGTTTTTTGATGTATCTAACAGCAACATGACCTCAAAACCTTTACAATGCGAAAAAATTCTTAAAATAAAAATGAAAATGGAATCCCGGGGTTGTCATGAAAAAACCCTTTCTGTTTTTTTAAAAGTCCCCTCACCGCAAAAACCCCAAAATTTTAACCCGTTTGGGGGAAAAAGGGAAAAAAAAATTGCCAAAAAGAAAAATGAACATTTAAAAAAAAAGGGTTTTTAAGAGGGCCTTTCTTTGAAAAGGAATGTGAAGTAACTTGGGGAAAAAATCGGGACCTCTGCAATTGGGGCCCCCAACTCATCAGAGAACCAAAAACCTTTATTCCCTCTTTAAGAAAGTCAAACGAACCACCCTTATCTTGGGGAAAACCGGATGCGTTTGTCTTTAAATTTACTCCTCCAATTTTGCTGAAGGGCCGTTTAATATGGGCGCTGGCCTTGGGAGGCAAAACTCTTTGGCTGACCCACCAGCTCGGGGGGCCAAATTTGTTTTCCTTTTGGGATACCCCAAAGGGCTATTGGGGTCCCGGGAAAAACTGGCCCAAAAAAACGGGGTTGAACCAAATAGTCGTGCACCCTGATTTTTAACTGATCTCAGTGTGTTTGGGTTTGTGCCCTGCAAATTTCTTTCGTTGTGGTGGGAAACAAAAAAGCCAAGGGCCCCCATTAGGGTTTTTGCCACCTTTTGGGCCCGTGCGCCGCAACGCCTTCCCTTGGCACTTTTTCTGCTGTTCCCCGTCCCCGAAGTTGTTTCCCCCCGTGACAAAATTTGGGGACGTTAAGCAACGCAACAGATGTCTCCAGTTGATCAATCACAAGGGCCCCCATTTCCTGCATTTTTCTCTTATTTGGGTGGGTGGAAAAGGGAAAATACTGAAATTTTTTTTTTTGTACCGGGGGAGCCCGGAGGGTGGCCACCCAGTAACTGTTTGGTTTTTTTTTGGGTGGCCTTAATGGAAAGGGTCATGTTGGAGGGAAAAGGAAACTTTCCCAAACACTCATGTAAGAGGAGCCTTTATTTCCCCAAACCTCTTTGGGGGGGGGCACCCGCAAACTGATCTTCCCCCATCTTTCCCCCCCCCCTCAAATTCCGCCAACCTCCTTTTTCCCGGCAGGGCGTCGGAAACATCGGGGTTTTAAATACCTCCTCCCCCCTCCTCCCCCGCGCCCCCGGCCCAGCTTCAAAAACAGCCCGGCTTCCTGAGATGAAACACCCTGAGCATGTTGCCACCCCCTTGCACTACTCTGGACCCCAAAACCCCTGCCCCAATTTTTGAAACCCATGAAATTGGAAACTGCGGGCCCTTTTGGATTTGGGGCGGGAAAAGAAAGGCTCCGGGGTCCGCATCTGTGGCCGTCTTTCCCCCTCCGCCTGGCCCGGGGCCGTTTTTCAGAGTGTCCAAAAGATCGTTTCCCAACCCAAGAAACACCAAAAATGCTCAAAGCTGACAAGGGCAATGTCCCGGGACTTTACCATTTGGTGGAACTTCAAAACTGGCAAGGATGGGGCAGAGCTCTTTTTACCCGCCTCCACTCTCCCGGGGGTTCAAACCCCGAGGTCCGTAAAAGCTGCTTGTCAGGGGCCCTGTGTCACTTCGTATTTCGTAAAAAGGCATTGCGCTGGGGCCACAAACGCTGAGCATTTGGGGGTGAATTTCCCGGGTGTTTCCACGTCAACCCAAAAGTACGGTTTGACGGGGAGGCCAACTGACCTGGGAAACGCAGCCAGGGGGGAAAGGGAAACCGGGTGCGAACGGGGGGAAAATTCGAAACCCCAGGAAAACCCCGACCTTCTTTAAAAGGGGAGTCCCCGACCCGGAAACCCCTTTAGAAATTTCTTTGGAAAGACAAGGTTCATACATGTCCAAAGGGAAGGGAAAGGGTCCACCCCACCGATCTTAAGGGCGGCCCGGGAGAATTTTGCCCCTTTTCGCACCCCCACCTTCCTGGCACAAGGTTTTTGTCACCCAGCCAGCGCTCGGTCCCGTTTTCTTAGGCCCCTCCAAAACTTGACCTGTGTGTGGCCGGTCTCCCAAACAGAATTTAATTTTTAAAACCCCGGGCCCGGTGGGCTCTGGGCACCCTGATGCCACCAAGGACTTGGGGGAAAGAGCCCCTGGCCCCCATCCCGCGGGTTTTAAAGTGTTCGCCCAGGGCCCGAGAGCCACCTCAAAACCCCCAAACATCCACCCAGCTTTAAACCCATTTAGCTGTCCCAGAAAATTTTAGCGGCCTTTGGGCCCTGCTAACTATTCCCTTTTTCGGTTTTGGGGGATGGGACTTTTTTCCCGGGCAAACCCATGGGGAGACAACGCGCTTGAAAAATTTTTTGATGACACGTGGCTGGGCCCGGGCAGGGACGGCTTTTTTTGGCAAAGGGAAAAGCCCGCTCGGCATCTTTGGGATTGTTGGGGGGGAAAAGGGGGAGGGGCCCGACGTCGCGGAAAACCCTCTGGGGGTCCAAACCCGACCGGGAAAGGCAACCATTTCCAAGGCCAAAAACCTGGCTAAAAGGGGGAATTCAGGGGTTTTGGGGTTTGGGTGGGTTTTTGGGGTTTAAAATGTTTCTTTTGCTCCCAAAAAACCCGGGGAAAACCGGGAAGGGGTGGCTGCAAAAACTGGCCCCGTAAAGGGGTTTCTGGTCTCAAACTAGCGGAAGGGGGAAGGGAAGGGTGGGTCCTTTTGGTACTCGGGCGAGGGTGACGAACGGAAGCTGAAACCCCCGGGTCATTTTACCCCCCCCCCCGGGGGAGAAAACAAGGGGCAGCTAAGGAAAGCTTTGGGGGTGGCAGAGGGGGTGGGGGCGGGGGAAAAAAGGGTGTGCAGTGGGTTGGGGGGCCCGGGGTGGGCCCGGGCCCTTTTTTGGCCCAAGGGTTTTTCCCCATTTAAAATATGCATTTGCTGCATGTTACTAGACATGTTTTTTGGGGGGTTAACCCCTTTTGGTTTTTGCCCAAATTATGGGGTTTATGGGAAAGGGGCATATACTTTGCGGGTGAAAAAAGGCTTGCTCAAAAAAAGGCCCAGGTTGAGAGGGTTTCCTTTTACCCTTTTTTTACGGGATTTAACGAGGAACGGGGTTTGCGCTGACCCTGGGTTTGGGGGAATCATATCAACGGACTTTTGCGACCGCACTCTCCCTTTTTGTGGCGGGACCCCCTATTGACACTAAAACCCCCCGGGCCCCTTTCCCCCCTCCATGATGAAGCGGCTCGCAAGCAAAATTTTTCGGAAAAAACCAGGGTGGGATCCGCAATGTCGTCATCATCATATTTTAACACAGGGACTTGGGCCTCCTGAAATTTCTTTCATCCCAAAACGCGGGCTAAAGCAAGGGGCACGCAAAGGGGTTGCCCACCCCCGGGGATTTTTTGCCCATTGGGCCGGCTTCCCCTTTACCCCCTCGATGCTCATAAAAAGGGCGTCAGAGCAGACAAAAACAACCTCTTGAAACCCTTTTTAAAATGCCTTCTGACCCCCAAACCAAAATTTTTTTCCCTCAAAAGGGGGGTTCTACAATGGAATTTTCCCATTGGTGGGGTTTTCAAAAGAATTGAACCCTTTGGCTGCTTCATTTTTGGAAAGGTTTCCCGATGATGGGTGAGACGAATTTGTGGCCGGGGCCCGCGGGACGAGGGAAACTGCTGGATGCGGTTTCATTAAAACCCCTGAAGAACAATTGGCGACGGGTGGGTTTGGGCCCGGAATTTTTACAGGGCCCTGACCCGCGAAGGGCCAAAGGGCCCCCCCGGTCCTCCAACTGACATTCCCCTGGCATCGTTTTGTCGCCCGGAATGGGAAAAGGGGCACTTCCCCTCGTAACCCCTACCTCCATTTTTGCTACCCCCCCCTTTGCTCGCTTAACCCCCTGCATTTTTGCTCCATGTTCAGAAAAAATAAAAATTTGAGAAGGGATGGAATTTTTTGGGAAAATCTCTTATTAAAAGACCAAATCAAAAGTATTCTCAAACCCCCTTTAAACAAAACAAAAAATTGGGTTTGGGTTCAAATTTTTAAAAACAAGGTGTCTATCAAAAAAAATCTGGACTGGGGAAAAGTCCAAAAAAACAAGTATTGGGTTTTGTTTTGGTTAATAAACGGTATTTTTTTTGCACCTTTTTAATTCAAAACCCGTGGGGGAAAAAAAAGAATTGTGTTTTAAAAATTTACGTAGTTCTTTCGGCCCCAAAAACAGGCTGGGGCGGGAAAAATCAAAAAAAAAACAACTTTTGTGTTTTCCCTTTCGATACAAGGTTTTTTTTGGGAAAAAAACAAACCTGTGGGTGACTACAAATTGCTTTGGGTTGTAATTTAAGTGCCCAAGGTGGTTTTATCAACCCGTCAAGGTGTAATGGGGAAAAAAAATTTTTTTAAAAAAACCTACTGAATTTAACTGATAATAAAAATGGGGTTTTGCACTAAAAAAAGGGACCTGCAGTTTTCTAGAAATGATGTTTAAACCAATAAAGTTTTAGGGGTTCCAATATCCCGGAAAAAATTTCAATTTGCAAAAATGTTTAAAAATAAAGATTTTCCCCTAAATGTCCCACACAAGTCTTGGTGGGAAATTTTCCATGTTCTTTAAAAAGATAGAGCTTGTCTGTGTTGCCCGCGGGGCCCCCCCCCCCGCTCCCCCCCTTAAACCGGGGGGGGAATTTTTTCTGCGGTTTGATGCTGCTTTTAAAATTTTTCTAGTTTAAATAAAATAGAAACTTCAAATCTCTTTAAACTAAAAAATTGGAAGGATCACACTAATAGTAGAGGGGGTTTTCTTGCAGAAAATAGGGGCTAATTTGCTGAGCTGTTTGGCCCCAGCAAGCGCAGGTCCCCATCCCCATGAGACGCTGAAACACTTGGGGGCTTAAACAGGAAAAAACTGTTCTATGTAAAACGAGTAAGTATTTTTCCCGCCAATGCAAACCCAAAACCTTCCCCGTCATTAAGCGCACACACAACCCCAACCCCGGGTTTTAAATTTTGTAAATCTGATTTTCTTTCCCCCCAAAATTACAGGGAAACGCCGAAAAAGGCGCGTTCTTTTAAAAGAAAGGGTGCACAATTTTAACCTTAATTAAAAACAAGACTGGGAAAATTTTGTCACCATAAAAACCCTTTCCGGGTTTCAAATTTTTCGATAAAAATTTGCTCAAACACTACCCAAAGGTCGCCTCCTTTATCCACCCCCCCCTCAGCCTCCACAAGTCTAATTTCTGCTCCAACCAAAACCCCCATGTGCAGGCCCAGAGGTATCACGCAGTTCTAACCTGGGTTTTCCTGGGGAAAAAATCACACGGGGGGGAACTGCTTTCCCCCTCCCTGCAACCTCAAATTTTAAAGTTGTGGGGTTTCCAGCGGACAACGAAAAAACGGAAAACCCGGGGCAGACCAATTTAGGAAATGGGGGTCCCCCCGCTGCACGAGGGGGGATAAACCCAGCAACCCCCGCCTTGGGGCACCTTTTTTCAAAACTGGTGTCAAAAGGTTTCCCAAAGGCTTCCCCCCATCTTTAAAAAAAATTTAAAAAGGTCCCGGAAACTTTTTGCATGCCTTTTTTATCCATTCCTACAAAGCCAAAAACACCCTCCTTGTGCGGTGCGGGAGAACGGCCTCCCCCAACATAGGCCCGGGTTATTTGATTTTCCCCCCTGTTGGGAAATTCCCAACCTCCAAAATTTTTGGGCCGGGGCTCTATGAATAGAGAAACCATTAACAATTTTTGGGTATCCAAACGGACAGGAGTACTCCCTGGGTAATTTGAAGGCCCGCCATTGGGCAGCTCATGCGTGAAAAACTCCTTTTTTTCCCCCGCCCCTTTTAGGAGGCCCCATTTTTTGTCATTGCCAGGACTAGGGGGGAAAAAATGTTTATTTCCCCTGCTTCATTTTCCTGGAAAAAAATTCGCCCAAAAACTTCTGATCAGGGGACGAGCGTGGGAACTACAACTCGGGCCCCCTTAGTCCGGGGGGGACTGAAAAAAAGGAGGAGGAGGTATTGGGGAACCCAAACAAATGTTGGCAAAATGATTGGTTTTTCTATCAGGTTTACAAAAAAGTGAAGGAGCAGGACGCTGGGGGAGGGAGAGGGGGATGAGGGGAAAACCCAGGGGACATGAGCCAGACACACCGTGGGAGTAAAACGTGGGGGGGTGGGGGCAAGGGGTCCCCCAAGGGCAAATTGCGCCCGATTTCCCGCAGCATTTTGGGTTTGGGTGGCTAGTGGGCAACCCAATAGTCACCATCCCGCAAGGTTGACTTTTTGGCTCTCAAACCCCCTTGACCCCCAAAAAACCGGTCCCCCAAAAAGGGAGCCTTTTTTTTCCCGCAGGGGAAGGGGGAGAAACTGGCAAACAAAAGAGGGAAAACCTGGTGTAGTTAGTTGGGCCCCTCCTATGTAAGGGCCCCTTTTGTTAAACTTCCCGGGAGGGTTTAAACCGGGGGGTTTCCCCATCGCCAAAGTACCACTGCCACGGTTTTCTGTTGGGGAAAGGGAGGAGCATTTGCACTTTCCATCAGCAGGGTAAGTCTTTGGGGTCGTTTAAAGACAGCTTCCTTTTTTACACCCCCAGTGGAAAAAGTACTCAGCAAAGCAGCAGGAACTGGGCAAATCCTGAAACCCAGGTGGGGGCCTAATTGGATTTGCATTTTCCAACCCCCGGTGAAGATCCCTGGGGCTACTGGGTGCCAAATGGAAAGTGTGGCCGGGAACTTCCGAGTTTGCACGGAGAACTGTCCTGCCCGGCCAGTAGTTTTGGCATCCGAGCGGGTGTTCAAGGCAGCAGGGGGGTTTTGTTTCCCCCAAGGGGGAACCTCTTGGTTTCCCCCCAAAAAGGGGGAGAGAAATGACCTTTGTGAAGAAGGGAATTTAGGCGTTTAAAAAACCCCGGATTTCAGCCATGCGCCTCCCCAAAACTTTGAGCAATGAGTCTGGACTCTAACTACCTGCCTCAGCCACTATTCTGATGCTGCCACCCGCCTGATGCCACACATCTGCTGCCAGTTGCTCCACCTGCCTCCCACCACCTTTACCAGGGACTGGTATTGCCACTCACCTCCACACTCTGTCATTGTGCCACTCTCTGACCTCATGCTGCTGTTGTTGATGCCATCACCTCCACACTGTGTTATTGTGCCACTCTGTGGGCTCCTGATGTTGCTGTCACCTCCAGAATTTGTCATTGTGCCACTCTCTGACCTAATGCTGCTGTTGATGCCGTCACCTCGACACTGTGTCATTGTGCCACTCTGTGTGCTCCTGATGTTGCTGCCACCTCCAGAATTTGTCATTGTGCCACTCTCTGACCTCATGCTGCTGCTGCTGCCGTCACCTCCACACTGTGTTATTGTTCCACTTTGTGGGCTCCTGATGTTGCTGCCACCTCCACAATCTGTCATTATGCCACTTTGTGGGTTCCTGATGTTGCTGCCACCTCCAGAATTTGTCATTGTGCCACTCTGTTCTCCTTATATTGCTGCCACCTCCAGAATTTGTCATTGTGCCACTCTGTGGCCTACTCATGCTGCTGCCAACTGACCGTTGTCTCGCTGGAACACCTTTTGGTTTCCTAATGCTGTTTTCACCCTCCACCACTCTATGACGTTGCCACTATGTTTGTTTTCCCCTTCTTTTCATCTGTCAGAAGGAATGAAAAGGATCAGGATTGTCTGATGATTAGCTAGCCAAAAGCAGGAGTGGATACAGAACACAGAAGACATGCAAATATCCCATTTACTGGTCATCTCTGTTTTGGATCAACGCCTGTTTTGCTTTAGCAATACTGATGGATTATTGACCGATTGAAAGCGGCACTGACGGATGAAAATAAGGGCAAAATGATCAGTGATGTCAATGCAAAATTACTGTCGACACCCTCTCCACTCTTTCGAAGGGGGTTACTACATGTATCAGCGTTTAACAGAACAGGTTCTGTCATAATCTGTAGAATCAACTGATGTCGGTGTAAAAGGAGTGCACTGTTTGACGTTATAGTAGGATCCTCAGCTCTGTTATTTCAAGCTGGCGCTGACATTACGTTGTCAGGCTGTGTTCCCGCTTCACATATTTGGTCAGTTTTGCCCCTATAAGTGCTCAGGGAATTGAAGAGTGAAGCGATTCTAATAGCGGCGGCTGTCATCTGAGTGTCATACTAAAACACAACATTGTATGAAGACTAAACCACGCTCCCTATGCATATTTGCACACCCTACAGGCTCTCTGCAGCCAGGAAATAGCTGTTTTTTAATGCAATTCGGCGTGAAAAAATTCGGGTCAAAACGATTTTTGTCGGAAAATTTGGTGAACACTGCAAATCGAATTTTTGAGAAATTCGCCCATCTCTAACCATAATCATGGGCTACCCCTAATACATACCTTGAGTCTGTATAGACAGTTATCATTTCACCTTCCACCAGTCTACATGCCTCATCGAGAGCTGTTAGTTCTGTCTCCTGCACCGATACATGAGGAGGAATTGACTCTGCCTTTATTACCTCGTGTTGGGTGATGACCGCATATCCAGTATGGTATCTGCCATCTTCTCTCAGGCTTCGTGAACCATCTACAAAAAAACTCAAAATTAGGGTTAGCCAAAGGGACATATGTAACATGTTGAAAACCTGTTGTTTCCTGTCCCCTACAGAGAGACACAATCATGATCAAGATACACATCAAGTTGTTGTTCCAAATATTTTGCATATAAGGTTGTCTCACCTCCCTCCTCATTGCTTCCCCATCCTCCCTTCCTTTTGAATCTGCAGACTCGATGGGCAAAAGAGTGGCAAGATTCAAAGTTGTATAGCATTGGAGAGTGACTGCAGGCCCTGGATAGTTGTTTGTTTTGTACTTGAGAAAGGATTCCCTGAATGTCATGAGGGGTGTAGATGGTAACAGGGTTTCTTAGATTGTAAGCTCTTGCGAGCAGGGCCCTCACACATTGTGTCTCACCTGTAAGTAGCTTTCACTGTGTAATGTCTGTCTTTTGTCTGTAATTATACCCTCTACATTGTAAAGTGCTGCGAAATATGTTGGCGCTATATAAATAAAGATTATTATCCAGAATGATTTTAGAGGCTTTGTCAAGCATTAGTGTTACTATGCCAATTGCTCGTAGATAGGAAGTGGAACCTCTGGCCACAGGGTCAAGTCTGGCTGAGTAATAGGCAACCTGTCTCTGGTGGGAGCCATGTGCCTGAGTTAGGACTGGATTAGCGTGGCCTGCAAGCTCCATGCAGTAGAGTCTGAAGGGGAGCATGTAATTAGGAAGGCCCAATGCAGGAGATGCCATGATCATCAGTTTGAGAGAGTAAAAACTATCCACTGCTTCAAGGGTGGGGGATAAGGGGCAAAGTATAAACAATCATATATGGCCTGCACTTGGGCAGGTGCATTCCTTATCCAAAGCCTGCAAAAGGAGACAAGACCCAAAAAGGTACAAAGCTGTTTCACCCCTTTTGAGATCTGAAGGGACCGAATCATCTGAATATGCTCAGGTGTGAGGTGACTAGTGCCAGGCCAAATACAATGCACTAGGAATATAACCTTTTGTTGACAGAATTGGAGTTAAGAGGGAGAAGAGTTAAGAGGGAGACAGTGGTATGTTGACATATTGGAGAAGTGAGGTTTCTGATGGAGTAGACCAGCCACTCAATACAGACTGCAAGGCCTGAGAGTACTGGGCAGGGCTGTTTTGGGCCACTTGGGGTAACTGAGCCTAAGCATACTGCTGTGCTTGAAAGGCAAAAGCAAAAAGGGAATGGACTCTTGGTGCAGAGGTATGCTGAAAAAGGCATTATCCAGGTCAATTACTGAAAAACATGTAGCAGTCGGCGCTGAAACAACAATATGTGGGGAATTGGTATGAAAGTTGTTAATGCTACAGTAAAAGCATTGATGGCACCTAAATCATGAACCAACTGGTAGGTTGCAGACTGACTTGGTATGGATTTCTTCTTTACAGGAAACAGAGGTGTGTTTGCTGAGGAGTTTATCTCAACCAATGCCCCTGCTTCCAGAAGAGCAGATATTAGTTGTGTAATGCTGTCATTTTATGCTACAGTCAAGGGGTACTGTCTCAAACATGGGGTACTAAAAAGAGCCCAATGTCTGTCTTGAATGTGACCCACAAATAGGAGGGTACCTACTGTAGGATGAGTTCTTAACTTGGGGTTAAAGGAAGAATGGCCGGGCTCTGCATGTAGTCAAGAGCAGCCAGTATGCATGCAACATCATAATTATTTGCAGCAAGTTTTAAAAAGACAGTGCCATTGGGAGAGTACTCAATGTTAGCATGCAGTGCAGCCAAAACATCAGCTTCCAAAAGTGAGATTGGACATGTTTCACTAACCACAAAACAGTGATAATGGTATGATCACCAATGCAGCAGGTAAGGAGAACAGTTAAGTTAGAACGCATGTCCTGGACATCCAACCCTACAGCAGAAAACTAATCATCAGAAAACATTTCATTAGGTACTCATTCTTTATGTATGGCTGATCTGGCTGCCCCTGTGTCAATAAGAAATGGAACAGATGGGCTTGATGCTATAGAGCATTGTAAATAATCTGGTGGACCGGACTTGGTTGAAACAAAAATGATTTACACAGGGTTGCCCTCTTACTATGGACTGGGCTGTCTGGCAGGATGAAGGGGCAGAGAATCCTGAGGTTCTTGGTCCTTATGCTGTCGATTTCCCTGTTTTAGGGGGGCTCTACACTCTCTTTTGAAGTGACCAAAGCGGCCCCAATTGAAGCATTTGAACTTCAAAGGACTGGCTGACCATTACCATTTCCTTGCCCTGTGATTTAGTGGGGAGGGAAGGGGGGTTATCCAACTCAATCCACCTAGCTGCTGTGACAAGGATTTTCATTATCTCAGTACACCATGTATGTGCACATACCTTCAACTTTTCCTATATGAGAGGAATAAGCCCAGTTACAAATGCTTTCACAATGAGTTTTTGTGCCACAGGACCTCCTTCATTATAACCCAGGTCCTGCCAGGCTTCTGTCAGCCTTTGTTCAAAACATTCTACGCTCTTTGTCTTTCCTTGTTTCATGCTGTGTAACCCCTCTTGCACTTTGTCCTTTACCCATTTGGGGAGATCTGTGGTATACTGTTTGCCTGAGGCATATGTCTTCTTCTCCTGAGTGCTGGGCTCTCTACCCCATGCCTCTTGTGTTATTTTTTTCACTGACCATACCACCAAGATTTTCACCTCCTGTTCCCATTACTAGGGCTCTACAATCTAGCCACGTTGCTGAAGAGGTCTGTACTTTGGCACGCAAAGGGCACAGGGGTCAGGAGTGGGTCTGGGAGAGTTGTTATTACAGGTACAGTGGGGAAAAAAAGTATTTAGTCAGCCACCAATTGTGCAAGTTCTCCCACTTAAAAAGATGAGAGGCCTGAAATTGACATCACAGCTAGACCTCAACTATGGGAGACAAAATGAGAAAACAAATGAGGCTTAAGTGTACTTTATATTGCTATCAGTTTGGAATGCATGCGATTTTTTTGATTACAATTATTCCAATTTTTAGGGGATATGAAATGACAAAATAAAAATTTTTTTTTTCCCTCTATGGTGTTCAGAACATGGGATAAATGATGTCATAATTGAATAGATCCGACTTTTGCAGATGCGGTGATACCAAATATGTGTAGCCTCTTTATCATTTTATTTTTTTATTTGCAAAATGGCAAAAGGGGGTGATTTGAATTTTTTATATTTCTTTATTTTTTTACACTATAAAACATTGTTTTTACTTTAACTTTGAGTCCTCCTAGGGTGCTTCACCACAAGGGGACGCAATCATTTTTACAGCCTAATGCATTAGGGTGTACAAACATGGCAGTTTTACTACTTCCTGCTTGGGGCCAGAAGTAGCAAAATCAAAAACATGACAGCGATGGAAAACTTCACAAGTCTTACAGCTGCCATGTTAAGCAATCGGGATCCTGATCGGGGTTAAAAAGGACAGGATAGTGGCAGATCACAGATAACTGCTGAGTGTTATTTGAAATAAACTGCTAACACCCAGTGGCTATGTAGCCTTGCACATATGATTTATTCATTGTAATGCCTGTGAAAAAATAAATGAAAGGTGCGGTCTGTAAGAAGGGGATGTATTATGTAAAATGGGCATGTAGTTCCCTCTATTCAGGTGGAATATTTGATTTAAAGGGGTTGTTGAACGGAAGAATATTTTATTTGAAATGTGTCCAAGTTGGGATACTTACAGTGGGGAAAATAGTCAGCCACCAATTGTGCAAGTTCTCCCACTTAAAAAGATCAGAGAGATCTGTAATTAACATCATAGGTAGACCTCAACTATGAGACACAAAGGGCGACATGTATGAATCTCGCCGGGTCGGAGCGCACCTATCCGCCAGTTTCCCGGCGGAATCTGCGCCTGATTTATGTCGGGGCCGGGGCGCGCTCATACATAGCATGTAAAGTCCGCCTCGCCTGTGTGTTAGGCGCAGTGCGGGACTGAGGCGCAGTGCGGCGCTGCGCCTATGATTCGGCGCCGGAGGTAATGCGGTCATACATGCGGGGAAAAGTTCGCCGCGCCTGGCCAGTTTGTGGGGCGCAGTGCGGGGACCGAGGCGCAGTGCGGCGCTGCGCCTAAGATTCGCCGTCCGAGGCAGTGCGCTCGTACATGCGGGCAAAAGTTCCCTGTGCCTCGCCAGTGTGTGTGGGGAACTGTGCGGGGACATGGGCGCAGTGCGGTACTTAGGCGCCGTGCGGGACTGCACCGAAAAACAGTTCCGATGCGAGACAGGCTGGAACAGCGAGAAATCATTCCAGATGTCGGTGCGGAGTATGAATCAAAAATCGCCTTTATAAAGGCGTTCAACATTCTCAGGAAAAGAGCTGAAACCTAAAAAAATTAAAATATACATAAAACAAAATCACTTTCCAATATCCTAATTCAAGAATTAGGATATTGGAAATTGCCGGGAAATACAGTAATTCAAATTCAGAAAGCTATTCTGATTGGTCGGCATAAACCGGCCAATCAGAATAGGAGCGACAGTGAACCATTAAAACCTATGGGGAAGTTTAGACCAATCAGAATCCACGGTGGGATAGTTCAACATACAGTAAAAATGCTGAAAAGAGCTGATTGGTTGAGCTACCGGGGACTTGGCTAGCTCAGCCAATCAGAATAGGAGCGACAGAGACCCATTAAAACCTATGGAGAATTATTGACCAATCAGAATAGGAGCGACAAAGACCCATTCTAGTCTATGGAGAAGTTTAGACCAATCAGAATCCACGGCGGGATAATTCAAAATACAGTAAAAAGACAGAAAAGAGCTGATTGGCTGAGCTAGGGGGGGGCTCGGCTATCCCAGCCAATCAGAGCGCGAGCTACTTCTCCCCATTATAGTCAAATGGAGAGATGGGCGCTCTGAAATCTCGGCGCTCAGTGCCGTGCGGCATGAAGTATTAATAAAAAAATTATTTTTATTAAATGTAAAACATTATCAGATAAAGAGCAGAACCCTTCTTTACAAATAAAGCAGTTAAAATCCCGAACAACGCGTTTGTCACCGAGACCGGCGCTACATAGGGAATTGCAATAGAGAGAATTGCCGGGAAATACAGTAATTCAAATTGTTTAAGCTATTCTCATTGGTCGGCATAAACCAGCCAAGATTTCAGAGCGCTCTCCATAGACTATAATGGGAGAAGTAGCTCGCGCTCTGATTGGCTGGGATAGCCAAGCCACCGCTAGCTCAGCCAATCAGCTCTTTTCTGTCTTTTTACTGTATTTTGAACTGTCCCGCCTTTGATTTTGATTGGTCCAAACTTCTCCATAGGATATAATGGGACTTTGTCGCTCCTATTCTGATTGGTTAATACTCCTTCATAGGTTAGAATGGGCCACTGTCGCTCCTATTCTGATTGGTCCAAACTTCTCCATAGGATATAATGGGTCTTTGTCGCTCCTATTCTCATTGGTCGGCAGAAGCCAGCCAATCAGAATAGCTTACACAATTTGAATTACTGTATTTCCCGGCAATTCTCTCTATTGCAATTCCTTATGTAGCGCCGGTCTCGGCGACAAACGCGTTGTTCGGGATTTAATTGATTTAGGTTTATAGAAGGGTTCGGCTCTTTATCTGATAATGTTTTACATTTAATAAAAAAAATTTTTTATTCATACTCCATGCCTCACGGCGCTGAGTGCCGAGATTGCATGCGCCCATCTCTCCATAGACTATAATGGGAGAAGTAGCTCGCGCTCTGATTGGCTGGGATAGCCAAGCCCCCGCACGCTCAGCCAATCAGCTCTTTTCTGTCTTTTTACTGTAGTTTGAACTGTCCCGCCTTTGATTTTGATTGGTCCAAACTCCTCCATAGGATATAATGGATCTTTGTTGCTCCTATTCTGATTGGTCAATCCTTCCCCATAGGTTTTAAAGGTTCACTGTCGCTCCTATTATGATTTGCCGGTTTATGCCGACCAATGAGAATAGGTTTAAGAATTTTTATTACAGTATTTCCCGGCAATTTACAATATCATAATTCTTGATATTGCGCCGTTCTAGAGTTTAGGAAAGTGTTTTTTTTTTAATTAGGTTTATTTTTTACGTTGAGCTCTTTTCTGACATTTGTTTTCCACCTTCATAAAGGCGATTTTTTTCGGAATCATACTCCTGCTGCACGGAGCGGAGCGCTGAGATTTCTCTTGTGATCTTCTATCTGCTTCCTCGCATGTTCCGATCCTGCTTCACTTCGCCTCGGCCGGAGCATTTAGACCAAAATAAACCCGGTCTGCTTGTCTGAGCTGCCGAGCGCTGCATTGTACCTCGCTTTGCCGACTCGCCATCGTATATGCCTCGGAGTTTTCGAGCGCGCCACGTCCCGCCCCAGAACGCCTACAGCGCGCCCACACCGCGCCCACTGCCCGCCCCTTCAGGCAGGGCGCAGCTGAAAGTGGCGAACGCGGCGCCTAACACTGCATCCCTCCGTCCGACAGGGGGATTCGGGCCGGGAGGCGCAGTATTCATATAAGTTGCCAAAAATGAGAAAACAAATCCTGAAAATCATATTGCCTGATTGGGAAAGAATGTTTTTGCAAATTATGGTGGAAAATAAGTATTTTGTCACCTTCAAATAAGCAAGATTTCTGGCTCTTATAGAACTGTAACATCTTCTTTAAGAGGCCTCTCTGTTCTCCAATCATTACCTGTAGTAATGGCAACTGTTTGAACTTGTTATCAGTATAAAAGACACCTGTCCAGAACCTCAAATAGTCACACTCCAAACTCCACTATGGTGAAGACCAAAGAGCTGTTGAAGGACACCAGAAACAAAATTGTAACCCTGCACCATGCTGGGGAGACTGAATCTGCAATAGGCAAGCAGCTTGGTGTGAAGAAATCAACTGTGGGAACAATAATTAGAAAATGAAAGACATACAAGACCTGGGGCTCCAAGCAAGATCTCACCCATGGGGTCAAAATGATCACAAGAACAGTGATCAAAAATCCCAGAACCACACGGGGGACCTGGTGAATGACCTGCAGAGAGCTGGGATCAACGTAACAAAGGCTACCATCAGTAACACACTATGCTGCCAGGGACTCAGATCCTGCAGTGCGAGACGTGTCCCCCTGCCTAAGCCAGTACATGTCCGGGCCCATCTGAAGTTTGCTAGAGAGAATTTGGATGATCCAGAAGAGTATTGGGAGAATGTCATATGGTCAGATGAAACCAAAGTAGGACTGTTTGGTAGAAACACAACTTGTGTTTGGAGGAGAGGGAATGCTGAGTTGCATCCAAAGAACACCATACCTACTGTGAAGAATGGGGGTGGCAACATCATGCTTTGGGGCTGTTTCTCTGCAAAGTGACCAGGATGACTGATCCGTGTACATGATAGAATGAATGGGGCCATGTATCATGAGATTTTGAGTGCAAATCTCCTTCCATCAGCAAGGGCATTGAAGATGAAACATGGCTGGGTCTTTCAGCATGACAATGATCCCAAGCAAACTACTAGGGCAATGCAGAAGTGGCTTCATAAGATGCATTTTAAGGTCCTGGAGTGGCCTAGCAAGTCTCCAGATGTCAACTCCATAGAAAACCTTTGGAAGGAGTTAAAAGTCTGTGTTGCCCAGCGACAGCCCCAAAACATCACTGCTCTAGAGGAGATCTGCATGGGGGAATGGGCCAACACACCAGCATCAGTGTGTGCCAACCTTGTGAAGACTTACAGAAAACGTTTGACCTCTGTTATTGCCAACAAAAGATATATAAGAAAGTATTGAGATTAACTTTTGTCATTGACCAACTACTTATTTTCCACCACAATTTGCAAATAAATTCTTTCCAAATCAGACAATGTGATTTTCAGGATTTGTTTTCTTATTTTGTCTCTCATAGTTGAGGTCTACCTATGATGTCAATTACAGGCCTCTCTCATCATTTTAAGTGGGAGAACTTGCACGATCGGTGGCTGACTAAATACTTTTTTCCCCATTGTATTGCCTCTTGAGGTGTTCAAGGACACCTCCAAGGACGCCAGTCAGAAACAGCTCTGCTGTCATACTCTGTTCATGAGCTAGAGGCTTTGCCGGGGGGTCATGGTATCGACGCCAGCTGCAGTTGCTGCTTCAGTGAAGCTGCTTAGCTGCGGCACCGCAGGATGGGAATTTCTAGTGAGGACAGTGTGAGGAATATTGACTCAAAAATGACAAGCCACCCTTTCAGCTCTCATAACTCAAACTTGCTCAGATAGCAGCAGTCACCAGGAAGCCTCAATTAACACATCAATTAGCCCCAACTCAGATGCATTGCAAATGCCCTTCCATAGGAAGCCAGCCCAGCAGGTACATCAAACAATTCTCATTCAAATTCGTTAGTACCTGGCTCGGGCTAATACACATGGGCTCTCACAGAGACTGGAGAACAAAGAGGCTATGAGACAGCCAGGTACCGATATTTCATAAGGATTTATGAGAGAATCATGTATCACAGGTCCACTCCAGTTTCATATTTTAAAATATGAAACTTCCCACGTGTGTAGCTGCCACTCCCACGTTCATAGGGTGCAGTGTAAGGGAGAAATCCAAAGCTGTCCTTAGAAACCAACTAGGATAGGCATGTGTGGTACCAGACCATAGTTTATGCCCATCCAGTTCTGATGGTGCCACTGGCTCAGTTCTGTCCCAATGCCCTTCCACGGTATGGCCTATTTTGGTATTCCAGCCAGAAAACTGCATGACCAAAGAGGAGGAGTGTGCAGGCCATGCCAGTTGCGTGAGTGTGTGTAACAGGGGGTGTGATGTGGGCTGTCCAAGTACTATTATAAGCCGAAGCCCAGGTATGCCCATTGTTGTTCATTGGAGGGGGGTACCCAACACCAGCATTCCAGGAGCACCCGCACAGAAGCAAGGCCACATTAACCCCCCCCCATGTGGGCCCAGCGAAAGGCTAACCCAAGGTAATTAGACACATCTTGCTGCCTCTTTGTAACTATATCCTTGTTTGCATCTCTGACCAAGATCTGTATAGTTTTACCCCTGTGTAAATATTGTTTGTCTAGTGCGCCCTCCAAGGTGAATTAAATCTATTAACTTTAATCTGGGCTGGTTTGTTGTCTTGATCATCGACCTCACCCACCTTATTCTCGGTCTTTAATATATAACTACCCTCCAGGCTGGTTCCTGGCCTTGTTGTAAGTCGGTAATGGACCGGTCTTATAACCAATGAGGAACTGGTGGCAGTTTACTGGGATGATAGAGCTCTGTTTAACCAGTGTTAGTACCGTTCAGGGTTGTGGGCGAGTGGGGTATCCTCTCGCACTCCCTGGGTCTTCCTGTACCTATGTGGACAGGGGTTAACTGTAAAACCATATCCTGCTGACCTTGTGTACCCTAGGGGGGAACACAACGTCACGATACACCCCAAGTCAGGCCATCGACCGTCGAGTGGGCTCGGCGGGCAGGTTTCCCTGACAGACGGGATATATTCCTCCTTCTCTAGGTTTTGGTGCACCACAATTAAAACGGGTATCTCTCCAATCTGGGTTTTGCTGGCCACAGCTGGAGCAGATCCATCTGGCCGGACTGGACTCTGCCACCAGGATAGCTGGTTTCTGGCCTGAAAGATATGATGATGGTGCAGTAGATTTCTTACCAGCTGCTGACTCTTCAATTTCTAAATCCTCTGCTGTTTGACACAATTTTTCCACATGCTCATCTAACTCCTGATCCTTCAACCAACCTCCGAATTCCCTCTGAACTTTCTTCCACTTTTTAGAATCAAGGCATTGTCCCTCCCAAACTTCTATCTTCTGTATCACTTTCTCAATGCCTTTTGTCCAGTCTGGTGCTGCTCTGTCTGACACTACTTACTTTGCCTTCTTAAAATGCTAATTTTTATGTTAATTAGTTACCCATATTCTCATGCTCCTTGTTATAACTTTAATTTCCCCTCCTGCTGTTCCCTCCCAGCGGACTTCCTTCCTTAATTCTAGGGTGTCCGGTTTATGGACTTCCTCCCCTTAATTAACAGGGGTCCAGATTCCCTCTTCTCCATTTTTTGCATGTTCTGCAATCTTGCATATCACCCAAAGCACAAAAATACAGATAACTGCACGACCAAAAATTGCAAAAAAAGTATGGGAGACATATTACACCATAGTATTACAGTTCTTCCATAGCAAATAATATGGCATGGCACTTACAGGCAAGGACCTCTACTGTATGACACCCGTGCCCCAACACATGCAAAGGAAACTCAGGGAGGACAAAGGTAAGTGTGACGGATTGGTGGATTCACTGGACCACCGCAAGCGATGATAGTAACCCCGCCAGGGAGCGGAGTCTAAGTAGCCCCCGGTATGCACCAGAGCCCGCCGCAAAGTGGGATGGACTTGCTGCGGCGTGAGGCTACCAGGTCGCTACCCCTGACGTGACTTGCTTGCGATGGCGGCCGGGGTAGTGCATGGTACAGAAACGTAATCCGGAGACATAGTTGGGGACAGGCAGGAGGTCAGGACGGGCAGCAGAGGTTCATGGTCAGAGACAGGCAGACGGTCAGGGCAGGCGGCAAACAGGCAAAGTCAGGAAACGTAGCGGAACGGACTGGTACAGGGGTAATCAATACGGAACTCCAATACTCTCAAAACACACTAACGCACACCAACAATCTGGCAGAGAGTGCAGGAGGCGTATACCTTATATAGGACCAGCGGCTGGCAATTGACAAATTACCGGCACGCTGGCCCTTTAAATCCAGACCAGCCGTCGCGCGCACGCGCCCTAAGCAGCAGGTACGCGCGCGGCGGCTGGGAGAGACAGGAGCTGGAAGCACAGGAGCGTGGAAGGGTAAGTGTATAGGCGCCGGGGCCCGGGCAGCAAGGGGATGGTGCCGCTGCCGCCCGCGCCGGACCCCATGACAGTACCCCCCCTTTAGTTCTCCCCCTCTTTTTTCGGAATTTAGAGAGGAGGTCAGATGACAGGTTGGCCTCAGGTTCCCATGAACGCTCCTCCTGCCCGAACCCCTTCCAGTCAATCAGAACCGCTTCCCCCTCACTTTTTTTTCTGCCAGCACCTCCTTGACCTCAAAGATGTTATCAGAGTTGGCCACAGGAGAAGGCGAGACAGATCCACGGAAGAAGCAGTTCAGCACCACAGGTTTGAGGAGAGAAACATGGAAGGCTTTTGGGATACGCAGAGTAGGAGGCAAGCGGAGCTTGTAGGAGACCGGGTTCAGTTGCCAAAGTACAACAAAAGGACCCAAATACTTACGGCCTAACTTATAATTGGGCACCTTGAAATGAATATATTTGGCAGACAACCAAACTCTATCACCTGGCTTAAATAGGAGCGGAGGTCTACGGTATCTGTCAGCCTGGACCTTGGTGCGAGCGGAGGCCCGTAGAAGGGCCTGTCGTGTGACTTGCCAGAGTGCCTTGATTTCCTGCACTTGGGCATCCACGGCAGGAACGTGACACGAGGCAGCCAGAGGGAGAGGCGGGCGGGGATGTAGCCCAAACACAATAAAAAAAGGAGAGGCTCCAGCGGATTTTGAGTCTAGGGAATTATACGAGAATTCCGCCCAGGGGAGGAGGTCAGACCAGTTATCCTGATGGGCGGATACAAAATGTCATAGGTAGGTACCTAAAACTTGGTTAGCCCTCTGTACCTGCCCGTTAGTTTGAGGGTGGTATGCAGACGAGAAGTCTAGCTGAACCTGCAACTGACCACATAGAGCCCGCCAGAATCTCGAAACAAACTGGACCCCCCCTATCCGAGAAGATATGTAATGAGAGACCGTGTAATCGAAAAATGTGGTGAAAGAAGTGCTGTGCCTGCTGGGGGGCAGAGGGCAACCTGAGCAGAGGAACAAAGTGAGCCATCTTCGAGAATCTATCTGTCACCACCCAAATTACCATGTTTCCAGAGGAGGCCGGGAGGTCCGTAACAAAGTCCATGGCTACATGGGATCAAGGTATTTCCGGCACCAGGAGAGGCTGAAGCAGACCCGCGTGTCTGAGACGAGGGACTTTGTTACGGACACAGGAGGTACAGGCCAGGACAAAGTCTCTAACATCTTGAGCGAGGGTGGGCCACCAATAATACCGAGAGATTAGTTGCAGGGACTTATGGACTCCAGGATGACCAGCTGTTCGAGGAATGTCCCCACTTCAGGATTCGAGGCCGCATGGCCGAGCGTACGTAGGTCTTCCCTAGAGGTAGATGTTTAAGGTCCATGGGGTCCGCCTTGAGGAGTCGTTCTGGAGGAATTATATGCTGCAGAGGCGGCTCCAGGCCCACTGTGTCCGAGGATCTAGAGAGGGCGTCCGCTTTGACGTTCTTCCCAGCTGGCCGAAAGTGAAGGAGAAAATCAAAGCGGGCGAAGAAGAGCGACCACCTGGCTTGTCGAGGATTCAGTCGTTGAGCAGACTGAAGATAAAGAAGATTTTTATGATCGGTGAAGATATCGATGGGGTGGCGAGCCCCCTCCAGCAAGTGCCGCCATTCTTCTAGGGCTAACTTAATGGCCAGTAGTTCGCGATCACCGATCGTGTAATTTTTTTCGGCTGGGGTGAAGGTTTTGGAAAAGAAGCCGCAAGTACGCAGTTTCCCAGAGGAGGACTTCTGTAGGAGGACAGCGCCTGCACCTACTGAGGAGGCGTCCACTTCTAGGACAAACGGACGCTGCGGGTCCGGGCGAGACAGAACAGGAGCTGAAGCGAATGCTGATTTAAGGCGATCAAAGGCTTCTTGGGCTTCTGGAGGCCAGGATTTAGGGTTGGCATTCTTCTTTGTAAGGGCCACCAGCGGGGCCACGAGCGTGGAGAAATGCGGGACGAACTGTCTGTAATAGTTTGCAAACCCCAAAAAGCGTTGGATGGACCGAAGGCCCACAGGTCGAGGCCACTGTAAGACCGCTGAAAGCTTAGAGGGATCCATCTGGAGACCCTGATCCGAGACGATGTACCCTAGGAAGGGCAACGAGGTGCGTTCAAACAAGCATTTCTCCAGTTTGGCATATAACTGGTGATTACGGAGACGTCTGAGCACCTGGCGGACGTGATGGCGGTGAGTTTCCAGATCAGGAGAGAAGATTAAGATGTCATCCAGGTAGACAATAACACAGACGTGGAGAAGATTTCATTGACGAAATTCTGGAACACCGCCGGAGCGTTGCAGAGGCCAAATGGCATGACGAGATATTCAAAATGGCCATCTCGGGTATTAAAGGCCGTTTTCCATTCGTCGCCTTCACGGATACGAATCAAGTTGTATGCTCCGCGTAAATCCAACTTAGAAAAATTTTTTGCGCTACGCAAGCGATCAAAAAGCTCAGAGATCAGAGGCAGGGGGTATTGATTTTTATAGTGATCTTATTGAGTCCCCGATAATCGATACAGGGCTGAGAGTACCATCTTTCTTTTCAACGAAGAAAAAAACGGCCCCCGCAGGCAAGGAAGACTTGCGTATAAAGCCTTTACGGAGATTCTCCTGGACATATTCCGACATGGCCTTAGTCTCCGGGACAGAAAGAGGATAGACTCTGCCTCGGGGAGGAGTAGTACCGGGTTGCAGGTCTGGTGCGGGGGAAGAGTTTCGGCCTGTCTTTCGGAAAAGACGTCAGCTAGATCCTGGTAAGGAGTGGGCAGACCTGGAAGAGGCTTCGTAGACTTTACAGAGGCAGGTCGTAGAGCTGGACAGAGTACAGGAAGGCATTGCGAGTGGCACGTGGGACCCCAATGGATAACCTCGCCCGTGTTCCAGTCTAAGTTCGGGGCATGGTCTTGCAACCAAGGGAGACCCAGGAGAATTTCAGAAGAGGAGTGAGGCAGAACGAGAAGTCTCAGAGTCTCCTGATGTAGGGCCCCAATCTGCAAGGTGAGGGGCGCAGTGCAGAACCGAATAGCGTCCTTTAGACATTCGCCACTGATGGAGGAGACGAACATGGGTTTCTGCAGAGGGATCACTGTTAGACGAAATTTGGACACCAGCGCGTGGCTTACAAAATTTCCAGCGGACCCGGAATCCAGGAAGGCGGTGGCTTGAAAGGTGCTGTCTGGCAAAACTCCACATAGTACTGGAATGGTCAGACAGGGAGAGGCCGCTCTGACACCTAGGTTTCCAAGGCGCACCTGACAGTCCCCAAAGAAGTGGCCAGAACCGCCAAAGTAGAAGCACAACTGCCTCTGATGACGCTGTGAACGTTCTTCCTGGGTCAGGTGGGCTCTCTCGACCTGCATAGGTTCATCCTCAGGAACCATCGGCGGAGGAAGTGGAGGTAATTGGAAAATGGGAACCAGACGAGGTAGCCGGAATGGTCAGACAACCTCCCGTTGGAGGCGGAGCTCTTGTTGTCACTCGACCAACCGAATATCAATCCAGGTGGCTAACCGAATCAGTTCGTCCAGAGCGGATGGCAGTTCCCGACCAGCGAGCTCGTCTTTAATGCGCCCAGAAAGGCCTTGCCAGAAGATCGCCACCAAAGCCTCATTATTCCAGTCCAGCTCTGAGGCTAGGGTGCGGAACTGCACGGAGTACTGACCCACAGTAGAGTCGCCCTGACGGAGACAGAGTAAAGCTGAGGTGCGGCCAGGTTCCTCGAAGACGGTGCGGAACCCCTGGAGGAAGGCTTGCAGATTTGCCGTCAATGGATCTCCATAGCGGAGTGGCCCAGACCAAGGCTTCCCCAGATAAGAGGCTAATTATAAAGGCCACCTTAGCCCGCTCGGTAGGGAATTGATGCCCCAACATCTCGATGTGGATGGAGCATTGACTGATGAAGCCACGGCACTTCTTGGGGTCTCCATCATGGCGTGAGTGGAGCGGCAGATGCAAAGATGGTCCTGGTGCAGAAGCAGGTAGAGCAATGGCTGCGGGAGCAACAGGTGCTGGCGTGGCAGCAACAGCCACAGGCAGAGGTAGACGGGCCGCAAGGTTCTGCATCATGGCCGCTAGCTGGTCAATACGCTGGCTCTGCTGGGCGACGGCCGTTGTGATGTCCCGGAAATCGGGCAAAGGTACCCTGGCAGAATCCATGGCCAGATTGTACTGTGACGGATTGGTGGATTCGCTGGACCACCGCAAGCAATGATAGTTAAGCCACGCCAGGGTGCGGAGTCTAAGTAGCCCGCAGCAAAGCGGGATGGACTTGCTGAGGCGTGAGGCTACCAGGTCGCTACCCCTGACGTGACTTGCTTGCGATGGCGGCCGGGGTAGAGCGTGGTACAGAATCGTAATCCAGAGACGTAGTCGGGGACAGGCAGGAGGTCAGGACGGGCGGCAGAGGTTCGTGGTCATAGACGGCAGACAGTCAGGGCAGGCGGTAAACATGCAAGGTCAGGAAACGTAGCGGAATGGACTGGTACACGGGTAATCAATACGGGACTCCAACACTCTCAAAACACACTAACGCACACCAACAATCTGGCAGAGAGGGGGGCGGCTGCAGGGGGCGGAGGCACCCACGCCAGCCCCCATGACAGTAAGTAAGATAAGTTGCTGCAGGTATGAAACTTATCTTACTTACCTCTGTAAGTAAGATAACATTTATGATAATGCAATGGTATTTCCAAATTCACAAGGTATGTATCCGGATATGAGGAAACTGACAACAGGACTCAGAGAGAGCTGTGATCAAATTTCCCCATAGCCCCCATCTGATGTTTTAATTGCCACCACTTTGGTGTTTTTATTAGTTTTTGATCGCTTTTTATTCCATTTTATGTGCTGTGGGATGAACAAAACTGCAATTCTGTGACTGTTTTTTTTACGGCGTTCACCATGCAGGTTAATTAACATGGCAGATTTATAGGGCAGGTTGTTACGCACGTGACAATACCAAATATGTGTACTTTTATTTTTGATCTTTTTTGGGACAATTGGCATCTGTAAAGGGGAAAAGGGCGGTGTACATGTTTTATTTTATTTTTTGTGCTTGTGTTTTACTTTTTCACATGTTTTTCACTTTTCCCCATAGGGGATTTGTACAAAGCAGATCAGTATACATCATTGCTGCTGTATACTGGTCTCCATGGTGACTGTCAATCACCATACCCACAAAGCTTTGCAGGCACATCACCAGACAGCCCGGATGCTTTAGTAAAGGATAAGTGGACCTGAAGCAGTGCAGAGCACCACATACTGCAATGATCATAGGCCGGAGGCGCTCACTCCTCCTGTCTGTAACTTTGCTATTGCGACCATGACAGGTTGTGATAGCGAAGGGTTAATCACCAGTGGCCAGGTGATGCGGCATGATGCCAGCGGTAATATATGTCTGGTTCTATGCCGCGATCTTGCGAGCTCTGCTCAAGATCGCCATGACGTACCCATATGTCAAGTTGCGGGAACCCCAACCTGACCTTAACGTATGGGTATGTCAAATGTCGGTAAGGGGTTAAAAACTCCGCCTCAGCCATTTATTGGACACAGGTTCAGAACTCAGACTGGTTCTGCTCCAACCTTAGGCTGAGGCAGGACAACAGGCATAAAAGGGACAGAAGTAAATAGGTATGTAGAGTCATCGTAACAACATTATATGCCCTCTGGCAAGGAACTGCACTAGGCCCTGCCCAAGCACGTGACATCACAACAAGCTACATCTTTAACTTCACCAAAATATGACTTATCAGGTCACACCTCTAAGCACCCGGTTTTGGCAGACCAGTGCCAAAACAGTGGCTGTTTTTAATCAGAGTATAGCTGGGACCCTCATGCCCTGAAAAGTATGGAGGTATGGAAAGGCACCATGATGGTGTGTTAGTCTTTGTCTGTATACACTACTGACAAAAAGTTAGGGATATTTCAGCTTTTGGTTAAAATTTCAAGATCAGCATAAGATTTCTTGAAAAAATGTTTAAATGAACTAAATGAAACCATCTCTTAACTTTAGAATGCACATTCCAGCTGTTCAGTGTTACAGTATTGTTTGCACAACTTGCTGATCTTGTCAGAGCTTAATGGCAAAATTACCAACATGTGTTTGATCCCTGAATCGCCTAATAAATTTAGGGGATCAATTTAAATTGGAATTAATACAGTCCTCCTTATAATGCTGTGTACATTTTAACTTCATGGACCAAGACAACATCTCACAAATGATCAACAGTAGTGTTGAGCAAGCAGTAAAAAGTTCTAGTTCGATTAGAACCTCGAACTTTTGTGAGTTCGGTTCGAAGTTCTATTCGAACTCGAACTCAAACTTCGAACCCCATTAAAGTCTACGGGAAAAGATGTTCTGGTTAATTTTTAAACCTATACAGGTCAGAAGAAGCTGGAATTACCATCCATTACACTAAACTGGATACGTGGAACAACTTAGTGAAGAAAATTTGGCTCTAAGAGACACAGAAAAAAATTAATAGGCTACAATACTTAATTCCTTTCAATAACTAACTGAAAAGATGAGGAAAGCTTGCAAGCCGGGGTGTAGCTATAGGAGGTGCAGAGGTAGCAGCTTCTACAGGGCCTTTATTCTTAAGGGGGCCCAAAAGCCGCTTTGAGGCATACAAGATTTGGTGATGGTGTTTTATACAATTACTGAACCCCCAAAACTGCAAAAACTGAACTTTTGGGCACTGAGTATGATTTAGCAAATTCAAGCACTCTGTATAATAAATATCCATGTATATGAGAGTTAGACATTATGTGAGCCTGAAAATGTCACCAAATAACATCTTCTGGGTGTGGGAAAGATGCAGCCAGCAATATCAAACTCCCTAACTATTGATGTCTATGGAGAGGAAAATGCTATCTAACTAACTAAGTCTGTACAGTACAGAGAGTGAACTGAAAATGGCATTGTCACGTTTGCTGGACGCAAGCCAGAAAACGTCCTGGTAGAGGGGATCCTCGGGGCCCACCACGGGCGCAGATGGTGGTGCAAGCGGTGGGTAGCCGAAGTGCAGGACAGGTGGTAGATAAACGGATGCTGTAGCTGTAGAACGGATACACAGTCCCAGAGTGATGAAAGAGTAATACAGCAGCAGGAAACAGCAGTGAGAAACTGGAGGACAATACGTCAGGAATTCAGCAGGTAACGGGTGCACTGGACAGCGCAGGGTTAATCCAGAGCTTCAGCAGACACAGTGGAAACCAAGGGGTTAACACAGAAGCAGATGAGCAGCAGAGGTCTAGCTCTATGGAACAACACCAACCAACTGACAGTGAGTCCAGGGAGGAAGTTGCTTATGAAGGAAAGGGTCAGAGGTCACAGGCAGGAACCAGTAACACTGTGTGCATCACTGTCCGCAGGCTGACGCGCGCGCGCCCTATGGGGGGCGCACACACGCTGGGGAAGCCACAGAGGACGGACACGTGTGGAAGCAGGACCAAGGGAGTAGCGCTGAGCAGAAGCAGGTGCAGAGCAAACTGACACTGCCGCTGTAAGCCCCGCACAGGGAACCACAGCGGACCCAGACACAGGGGCACGGACACGACCGCGGTCCAAGGCACGGGCCACGGCGCGATCCGTGACAGGCATTCACAAGGCAATACATATATATGAAATATATATAACATGGTCATGTGATTTTAGCAGCCAATGTGAGCCCTACACGTCAGCGATGATGTTTTTGACACTTCTCTGTGCTCTGCACTGATTGGATGGCCGCCAAAAGTGCAGAAAACCGCTGAAAATAAAACTAAAAATGGTGTCGAACTAGAACTTTACACGAACAGTAAAAGTTCTAAAAATTTGAGAAGTTCTACTAGAACTTAACTTTTCTAGAACAGTTTGATCAACACTTATCAACAATACCTCACCACTGCGATGCCTCAAACAGGATGCTCTCAGACGGAAGTGGCCACTGAGCTTAGAGTGGCACAGAGTGTCATCAGCAGGTTGCAATAGAGACTGAAAGAGTCACAGAAAGGTAAAAAAGTGACCATCCTTTGGCTACCTCACACACTGATGACTGCTTCATTGTAAACAATAGCCTGCAGAACTGGATGATGAATGCCACACAACTCCAGGCATGTTAAAGGAAGGTGAGAGGTAACCAATTGCATGTCAGACCATTTGTAACTGTTTATATCAGTTTGGTCTGTGTGCTAGATGACTGGAAAGGGTACCTGACCACACCAACAGGCACAGTCATCATTGTCTTGCATGGGCCAGGGACCATCTACATCTACACTGGACAAGGGACCAGTGATCTTCATTGCTATTCAGTGATGAAAGTTGATTCACTCTGAGCAGTAATGATGGCCCTCGATGCTGAAGACGTCAAGGAGAGCACTATGCATTAGCCACAAATGAGCCTTTGGTACTGATGGTGTTGCAATGTGGGCAGGTGTTTCTAGTCAATACAGAACTGCCCTACACTTTGTGAATGGTACAGTGACAAGCCTCTACTACTTAAATAACATCATTAATCGAGTCATTGTGCATATCTATGAACAACACAGGGCTAATTTCATCTTCTTGAATGGCTGTTGGAGACTGGGTACCTCAAATGGAGTGACCTCTCCAGACCTGAACCCCCCTAGAAAACCTGTGGGATCAGCTGGGTCACTGTGTAGAAGCTCATAACGCTGTACCCCTGAACCTCAAAAACCTGAGGGTCACCCTTCAAGAAGAATGGGAGGCCATGCCTCTGTGGTCAATAACTTCACTTGTGAACAGCATGAGACATGGTTGTCAAACTGTAATTGATGCTCAAGGCTACATGACACAATATTTAGACACTGATATTTTTGATGGTGTATAACCTCCACTGTTGTTGGCTTTTGTTTCATTACATTGTTTGAGATGAGTAAATCAACATTGCCAGCCATGACTTAAATGGCCGACTTTCAGGATAAATTATCACTGTAGTGTGAAATTTTTAAATTTTCCATAAATTTCACCTAAAAGCTAAATATCCGTAACTTTTTATGAGTAGTGTATATATTGTTACAGTTTGGACTTAGCGTAGCCAAAGAAATACTCTTTGTGGGGCTTTCCTTAAAAACAGGATCGAGCTGCATTATTTTTTGTCAGCAATAAAATACAACAAACACAAGTATAGATTTTCTTTAGCACTAAAGAAATAATAAAAGAGATATGCTTTTTATGCAGCGAAAGACGAGAAGAAAACGCTGCATTTCCTCTATTAAACTGTGGTATGGTTTGGCTAATTGCAGCGTCAGCTGTTATCTGGCTGGAGGTTTACAGACTCTAAATTGTAATAAGATGAGGCTTATATTAAGAAAATAAAAGCGACGCTTTTTACACAAAATAACAACAGTGTTCCAGAGCATGATGAAACACTGTTTTATTTGTGTGAAACGCATTGCTTTTATTTTTTAATAAATTGACTTATGTTAATACCGTTTTAATTCTTTCTTCCTTATGAGAGATGAGTGCCCTTTAGGTCTCATTTTTTTACTTGTTTGGTTTCTTTTTAATTTTCGTTTATACCCTCTTTGAGTAATTTCCTGGGAGGTATTTTACGGAATCAATATGGTAAACATTATACAATATGGAAAGCCAGGGACGGTTTCTGTTACAAAAGGAGGGAGATGTAAGATTATTCCCTACGAACAAGTCATGTATTTCCTTGGGAGTATACTTCTGTTGTTGAAGTGTGAAGGACAGGGAAAGTGAACCCTGTTGATTAATGTACCCAATTCTGTGCAGTATCAATGTGCAAGACAAAAAGTGTAACATCCTATAAGTAATTGAGCCATGAGTAAAGCCTGCACAATCCCAACATGGAGAGTCTCTGTGGTCTGATTTTCAAGCACCAGTGCATTGCATCATCCATCACACCCATACTGATAATTCTGTCATCTACATAAACCAAACAGAGTTACTGGTCAAGTCCCAGCCTAGTGAGATGCTGTCCACTACTTTACACCCTCTTCACCAGCAAAGATCAAGAGGATGTTGGCATCCCAAGACAACTCATGGAACCAGTATCCTTTGTTTAAATCAATTATAAATCAAGATCATACAACTGGCATCTGAGAGTTTTCCAGGGCCCAGAGGGCTAGAACTTCAGTCGACCAGCTCCATGTTTGTGGTTTGTTCATACAAAGCAAGGTAGGACTCAACATTTTCTCCTTCCTCCATATATTGCCCTCTTTACCAACTTTCTAGGGTTGTTAACCCCTTAAGGGCCCAGACAGTTTTGGCCTTCCTGAAACAATCGTATTTTTGAAATCTGACGTGTCACTTTATGTGAGAATAGCTTTTTCACACTTTTACCTATCCATGTGATTCAGAGACTGTTTTCTCGTGACACATTGTGCTTTAAGTTAGTAAGAAATTTTTATCCATACAATCCTTGTTTGTTTGTGAAAAATATCTAAATTTCGTGAAAATATGGAAACATTTGTCATTTTGAAAGTTTAAAAATTTCAGCGTGCAAGACCAATAATTATTCACCACAAAATAGTTTATAACTAGCATCTACCGTATGTCCACTCTAGGTTGGCAGCAATTTTTAATATCTTTTTTTTATGACATTAGGGGGCTTAGAAACTTAGTATTATTTTCTCACATTTTCAAGAAATTTTGCAATGTACATTTTTGCTGTGTGCAGAGCTGTTTTTGGGCTTGTTTTTTTGAGTTGATGTTTTTATTGGTATCATTTTGGGGTTCATATGACGCTTTGATCACTTTTTATTAAGGTTTTTGTGAGATGGTTTGAACAAAATACAGCAATCTCTGCAGTGTTTTTTTATTTTTTATAGCAGTCACTGTACGATATACACTCACCGGCCACTTTATTAGGTACACCATGCTAGTAACGGGTTGGACCCCCTTGTGCCTTCAGAACTGCCTCAATTCTTCGTGGCATAGATTCCACAAGGTGTTGCAACGATGCTCAATTGGTACCAAGGGGCCCAAAGAGTGCCAAGAAAATATTCCCCACACCATGACACCACCACCACCAGCCTAAAACCGTTGATACAAGGCAGGATGGATCCTGCTTTCATGTTGTTGACGCCAAATTCTGTTTCCTACCCCCGAATGTCGCAGCAGAAATTTTAGACTCATCAGACCAGGCAACGTTTTTTCCAATCTTCTACTATCCAATTTGGGATGAGCTTGGGCAAATTGGAGCCTCAGTTTTCTGTTCTTAGCTAAAAAGGAGTGGCACCGGTGTGGTCTTCTGCTGCTGTAGCCCATCTGCCTCAAAGTTCGCCGTGCTGTGCGTTCAGAGATGCTCTTCTGCCTACCTTGGTTGTAACGGGTGGCTATTTGAGTCACTGTTGCCTTTCTATCAGCTCAAAACCAGTCTGCCCATTCTCCTTTGACCTCTGGCATCAACAAGGCATTTCCGCCCACAGGACTGCCGCTCACGGGATTTTTTTTTCTTTTTCGGACCATTCTCTGTAAACCCTAGAGATGGTTGTGCGTGAAAATCCCAGGAGATCAGCAATTTCTGAAATACTCGACCAGCCCTTCTGGCACCAACATCCATGCCACGTTCAAAGGCACTCAAATCACCTTTCTTCCCCATACTGATGCTCGGTTTGAACTGCAGGAGATTGTCTTGACCATGTCTACATGCCAAAATGCACTGAGTTGCCGCCATGTGATTGGTGATTAGAAATTAAGTGTTAACGAGCAGTTGGACAGGTGTACCTAATAAAGTGGCCAGTGAGTGTATATGACATGCTATTTTTACTCAGCAGCTCGATACGATTACAGCGATACCCAATTTGTATTTTTTTTATGTTTTACTGCTTTTATACAATAAAAACACTTTTATTCAAACAGGAAAACATGTTTATGCATTGCCATAGTCTGAGAGCCATAACTTTTTAATTTGTCTGTTTATGGGAGCTGTGCAGGGGCTTGTTTTTTGCGGGATGAGTTGACGTTTTTATTAGTATCAATTTTGGGGAGACATGACTTTTTGTACAGTTTTAAATCCGTTTTTTAGAAGGCAGGGTGAAGAAAATAATGCAATCCTAGTAGTGTTTTTTATTTTTATTTTTAACAGCGCTCACCGTGCAGTATCCATGATAGGTTAGTTTCACTCTTTGGGTCGATATGATTACGTCGATATCCTGTTTATATAGATTTTTTTATGTTGAAGCACTTTAAAAAAAACAGGGTTTTTAGTGTATAAAACAATATTTATGCATCACTATATTCTGAGAGCCATAATTTTTTAATTTTTCCGTACACACGTGTAAGGACTTTTTTTTCGGAATGAACTGACATTTTAATTGTTACAACTTTGGTGTTTCTAGGAGTTTTTGATCGCTTTTTATTCCACTTTATGTGCTGCAGGATGAACAAAAATCTTATTGTGATTTTTTTTTTACAGCGTTCAGTGTACGGGTTAATTAGCATGACAGATTTATAGGGCTGGTCGTTACGCACACGGCGATACCAAATATGGGTACTTTATTTATTTTTTATCTTTTTTGGGGCGATTGGCGTTTGTAAAGGGGAAATGGGCGGTGTACGTATTTTTATTTTATTTTTCTTGTTTGTGTTTTACTTGTTTTTCACTTTAACTTTTTTTACTTTTTCACATTTTTTTTTTACTTTTCCCCATAAGGGACTTGAATGAGTGATCTTTTGATCGCTCATTCAATAGGAATCAATGCAGAGCTTGTTGCTGTGTACTTGTTCCTTTGGTAACTGTCAGTCACGATGCCGGTTCGTGCGATCCTCAGGACGTATGCATACGTCTAGGTGCGTTAACCCCCAAACCAACTGGACGTATGCATACGTTCAAGGTGGTTAAGGAGTTAAAGGGGGTTATCTCACTACAATGATTAGCTTTTAAAAGGTAGGGACAGGTAATTGAAGAATGTTTTTTTGGCCAGGAGATAAAGAAGATTGTTAGAACCATCTCTCTCCACCTCTCTATGTTTCTCATCTTTCATTGCTCAACGGTGCTGTCAGTCACTCAGTTCATTTTTGGTGAGTCACCTCCTACAGAATCTTACCTCTAGTTATGGACTTTGAAAGCTTCTTATTTAGCTAAGTAAATACTCTTTAGAGTTTTGCAGCTTGTGTAATACATTGACATAAGTGTAAGAGATATATAAAGTGTAACAGGAATAGCTAGGAACAGCAGAGATGATGTGGTAATCACTGCTATAGACCTGTCTACAGCCTGAACAGCAAGTATGATTCTAAAGCTGGCTCTGTGAAACAACATGGTGAGGGGGGGCGTGGCCTGGACCTGCATGGAGTGAGACGTGGGTGAGAGCAGCTCCGTGGAGACCCCAACTAAATTGGCACTAAAAAGCCCAAATACTGCTTCCAAGGGTTCTGGAAAACGTCCTGGACCGACCCCTAACCGGTCCGCTATTCACAAGGGGTGTTTTGACCCGAAGTGCCCAGCATTTCACTCTCAGCACTTACTGAAGCCATAGGCCGGGCGGCGCAGCGTGGAGCACTGAGGCCTCGGTGGTGCTCTGCCGCATCCCGGCCTTGAAGAAAAACAGCTCCGAACTGCACCTGCCTGCCCGCTTACCTTGCCCTTGGTCCACGGAGCCTTCCTCTACGCCGTGGGACAGCCCGGGAAGCTGGCGACACCGACGCAATTGCCTGTTCAGATCCCGACGTTCGGGCCAGCTTGCCACCTCCCGACGCACCGATCGCTCTCCGGCCTGTGCTGCGCCATCCTTCTGCCTGCCGCACATCACATCGTCTCTCCGCGGAACGGAACTCCTCTGCCTGCCGCGGATGAGAAGCGGAGAGACCTGAAAGGCCCAGTTGCAGCTAGTCCTGAGAGGTTGAGCGCGCGAAACTGCGGCCCGGCTCCCTATCTACAGAACAAAAGACACAGATAAGTACACCTTTTGTTCCTTTGGGGAGACTTCCAAACACTCTAATCCGAATACCTAAACTTCTGCCAACATATAAAGCCTGTTCAGCCCTAACCTAATAAACCCTTTTGGCGGCCATTTCCCCTATACCTCACACGGGGCCGACGCCATTTTAGGCCATCCACCCAGCCTTCTGTATCCTGGACAGTAGCGGAGGCCCCCTGCTGGCTTGATAGTTCGGGACAGACACTGATAATTTTCAGGCACAAGCTATTGTAAGGACTTGACTCCCTCTTAAAGAATACATAGTCCTCTCCCAATAACTCACCCCCTGGGTTAGGTTCTTACTGGCCTCAGCGGTATCCCCAAACCCCAGCCTACAGTACCTAGAGGCAGGACCTCACTCCCTGTGACACAGCTTTGTATAAACCCTCTATCACAGGAACTGAAGGCAGTCGGATAAAAGTAGACAAGAGAGAGAGGAGGAAAAAAAAAAACACGAGTACATAGCTTGACATCCTGGGCACGGCCATCTTACACCGCCTGATCCCAAAACTCCCTGTATCCATCTCGGGCTATGGACTCTTCTCAATATCTACACGAGCCCAGACAGTGGGTTGCTGGTCGAGACCGAATAGGTGGTACCAGCAAACGCAAAACCAAAGCTAAACCAGCGAAACTGACAGAGTTCATTCCGCAATCCAATCCGCAACGTCCTCCAGTGGAAAGGCGCATAGTGTTCCCTCTCCCTGCTTCAAAATCGTCTGTCGACTCCTGCTAATATGGGATCCCCAAGCTCGCCTAACCAAGTAACCCTTAATGAGGCAACATTACAACGCCTTTTCACTTCTTTCAGAGAAGACCTGCAATCTGACTTTAAACTAATGACCACAGAATTCCGGTCTGACATACAAGCCTTGGTGTCCCGGACAGAGCACATAGAAAAAAAGATGTCAGAGTTTGCGAAGTCACATAATCTTTTAATCGATGCAAATTCAGTGCTAGAAGACGAGGTCCAGAGACTCTCTTCCAAATTACTAGATCTGGAGGATAGATCACGCAGAGAGAACATACGCATTAGAGGGATCCCTGAGTCAATCTCCCAAGATCTCCTCCTACCTTTTCTCACTGACCTGATGGCCCTGGTCCTACCCAATGCTTCACAAATCAACCTCACAGTGGACCGTATCCACCATCTGCCCAAACCCAGGAACCTACCTCGCTCTGCTCCAAGGGACGTTATAGCAAACATTCCCTTTTAACGAACAAAAGATGACTTCCTGCGGGCTCTTAGGAAGAACCCTTCCCTTCCAGATCGCTTTCAAGGCATCTATATCTTCCCTGATCTATCAGCCGGGACCATGCTCAAACGCAAAGAATTTTCACAATTTACTAAGATTCTCCGAGATCAAGGGATCAACTACCACTGCGGTTTCCCAGTGAAACTGATCATCTCTAAGGACAACAACATGGTGATCTGTCACACTCCGTCCATGGCGAGAGAAATCCTCGCCTCATGGAACTTGATCCAATCTCCTTCTCCAACTCCGATGAAAAATCAACGGACCCGTCCAGAAGTGATTTCCCCACTATGGTCCGAAAAACATAGAAGATCCGGCCCAACCCCTTATGACTGACCCTTCCAGCAGCTCACATAGGGTCTCCCACGCTTTGCTCGACTGAGAGCTCTTTATACTTACCTGGTTCACACCAGAGCCTGATAGCTCCAGGTTGTGTCCTGCCAATGGATTGGTTCCCCCTGTGGCACAATTGTTTCCACATGATGGAAATACTGTTCATTTGTTTCCTGTTTCCTTGGTTATTGTGTTGTATAAGTTTTTGATAATTGCCATGTAGATTTTCTACCTTCTGATTTTGCCCCTGTAATTTCCTGGACCCATCTGTTTTTTCAGCAAGCCTGGACTCCAGCACGATCCCCCTAGAAAAATGGGAAAATTTTAAAAATTTTTCATAAACCCCAAATGGGCTAAATTTCCCCGTTTAAACGTTCCTTACCCTGGAGAGACTTGCTGAAGTCTAAAGCAGACGTGGTTTGCGTACAGGAGACCCACCTTAGAGACCAGGATGCCAACAGACTTAAACATAACAAATTTCCTGTATCATTCCATTCCTCATGGTCCCCAAAAAAAGGCGGTGCTCTTTTTTTTGTGAAGGCTCTATTCCTCTCTCCAAACAATCGTTTTGGACGAGAGGGGGAGAACAAAATCCTACAATTTTCCCTTTAAAATTCCCTTTGACCTCACTCTTTTGCTATTACGCACCTAATAAACACCAACCAAATTCATCCCCGAGTATTGAACAACCCAGAAAATTTCCCAAAATGGCTCTAATCTTTTGTGGGGACTTCAACGTAGTCTTTGAACCACAGCTAGATAATCTCATCCCCGTAAAACATCCCTGGTTGAAACAATTCCTAAAGAGGAGCAATTGCATGACCCCTGGCGATACTCTCACCCCCAACAAAAAGATTTACCTTCTTCCAGCCCCAATCTTCCCTTCTCTAGAATAGACTACTTCCTCACTAACAGACAAGCTCTATCCAGAGTAACATTGACAGATATAGGGACATGAACTTGGTCAGACCACGCACCCACAGTTCTCGCTCTGCGGGACGGTTTCCCTTCCCCTCCATATTCCATGTGGAGGCTCAACAACTTTTTTCTTAAATGGGAACCCATAGCCCCAAGAAATCACGGCTTCATTGAAAGAATACTTCAGTCTTAATTCAGCAACGGCTTCTTCTTTGGCCATGCTTTGGTGCGCTCATAAAGCGGTTATTAGCACCCCTCTAATAACCGCTTTATAAGCGCACCAAAGCATGGCCGAAGAAGAAGCCGTTGCTGAATTAAGACTGAAGTATTCTTTCAAATTGGCTGTCCACGAAAGCGAAAAAGGGGAACTGGCTAGAAAATTTCCGGGAAAAAATTAGAGTAAGGATGCCCTAGCCAAAATGCCCTCCAGCATACTGAAAAAACTGTCGAATTAAAAAAAAACTAAAAAATTTTTAACCTCAGCAAAAAATGAAGCGTCCTTAGCAAGACGAATTGGAATTTTTTCTACATGGGACCCCCCGGTAAACTTTTAGCAAGGAGAGTTAAACGCTACAAACCAGGTCCCGAATTTCCTTTCCATTCTGGGAAACAGAAGTATTTGATCCTAAAAAAATAGCGGAATCTTTGCCCATTATTAAGATCCCCCTATAATCTCAAAGATGGGCCCTCCCTTCCCTTAATTAAAATTTTCAAACCCCTAAACTTCTTATCTGACTTACAGCTCCCGACATTAACAACAGCCCCACTAGCGCTATTGAACGCCCCTATCACGCTGCCTGAGCTGGGAACAGTAATAAATCAAGCTAAACTTAATAAATCCCCGGGTCCGGATGGACTTAGCAACGAGTATTATAAACTCTTTTCCTTGGTCCTTTCCCCTCATATGCTTGCCACTTTTAACTCTATCTGGAGGGGGGTTTTCCCCCCCGACGAAAAGTTTTAGCTACATTGTAACCCTCCCTAAGCCCGGGAAAGCGCAAGACTTAGTAACTAACTATAGACCAATCCCCTCCTTAAAATGCGACATAAACTCTTTGCCAAAAATTCTGGTAACAAATCGTACCGTATTCCTCTCTACTCAACTCAGACCAGGTAGGATTTGTCAAGTCCCACCAGACTAGGGACGGAATTAGAAGAGTACTAGACGTCCTGCAGTTAATTAAGAACGATAAAGTCCCGGCTGCCCTTCTTTCACTCGATGCGGAGAAGGCCTTTGACCGAATAAATTGGCAGTACATGCAGGACTCCCTAACCAAATTCGGTTTTTCAGGTAAATTTTCACGCCATTTTATCACTTACTCAGGCCCCCAGCTAAGTTTTTTCCCGCAATTTTCCCGTTTCCCCAAACCTTTAAAATCACTAATGGCACCCGACAAGGCTGCCCACTCTCTCCTCTTATCTTTGACATTTGTATTGAACCCCTAGCGGAAAGGATACGCCAATCCCCACACGTTGTAGGCATCCCGGTAGGCCCCCACATTCATAAAGCTTGCTTATATGCAGATGACGTCCGGATCATGTGCAAGGACCCGGAGTCTTCTTTCCACTCTCTTTGACATACTGAGTTCCTATTCCAGAGTCTCCTTCTTAAAAAAAACATCTCTAAATCAACTATTTGACTCAATTGCCCACATAAGGTCCCCCTTAGCTCTGGGGCCAAAAACGATTTTGAATGGTCACAGTCCTATCGATTCTGGTATTAAAAAATTTCCCCGATCCCACCCAAACTATGACGCCAAAAAAAAAAGGTCTGACCTACACTTAGCCTTCGAGACATCAATAGGTGGCAACCCCCATACTGGATGGCCAAATTTAAACCCGTTAAAATGATGCTCTTACCAAAATTTCTCTATATAGCCCAAACACTCCCCCTTTTTTAAACCCAAAAAAAGGTTCCCGAAAAAAACTTTAATCCTTATCCTAATTTTTTCTGGGTCGTAGGAAACCTAGATTTAAAAGGCAATATCTATACCTACGGAAACAATTAGGAGGGATGGCAGTTACCCAACCTGAAACTCTACAATCTGGCCTCAATCCTCGACCCTGTAATACACTTATGGGAGACCCCGTCCATCCACCATTGGGCCCGTATGGAGGACTTATCAGTCCACCCGGGATCTATTAAAGATCATTTACTAGCACTTCTTCAAGGGTTCCCTCCTTTTCCTCCCTCCCATTACTACTTCCCTACCACCCAACACCTAATCCAAGTTTGGCACCAATATGTTGCCAAGACGCGTGTAGTTCCGGTCATTAAACTCAACTGCCCCCTATCTACCCTACATGGAGTGATCACTAGCCTTCCCTTGCACCAGTGGATAGAAAAAGGAATATGGACAATCGGAGATCTCTTCACTGAAGGGGTTTTCAGATCCTTTGATGACCTCTCCCGAGCATATGGAATCCCCAAATCTAAATTCTACATGTATCTCCAAATCCGCCATGCAGCTAATGCCATTCCCGCAACAGTGACTCCCGGGATTAAATCCCCATACTACCATTTCTTACTCTCCCCCGAGAAACAACTTAGAGGCCTCTCAGCCACTTATTCTACCGTTTCTAAATATACTTCTGACACAAAACTGGAATACATGCTAAAATGGGAGTCAGAGCTTTCTAAATCATTTTCTTTGGAAGATTGGTGGTTGGCAGCTTCCTCAATCTCCAAACATTCCAATTGCATCAATCACCTAGAGCTAGTAAGGAAGATACATTTCAGGTGGTACCTTACACCAGTACGGACGGCACAAATGTTCCCAGGCTCGTCCAAAATGTGCTAGAGAGGCTGCGGGTCAGTGGGCTCCCTATCGCACATGTGGTGGTCCAGTCCGGTGAATAGGGGTGTTTGGGAAGATGTCGAAAAACTTATCCAGGATCTCTACTGCACCGGATTCATACTAACTCAAGAACTGGCCATATTAGACATGACCATTAGGGACATCCCCACTGTGCAACAGACGGTCATACAACACATTCTTATTGCAACTCGCCTGGCCATTGCCCACCACTGGAAATCTACTGCCCCTCCAAATATCGGAGAAATTATTGCTAGGGTCAACTCTCAATTCCATAATGAGACAGCCTTGATAATTCCCCCCCACAAAGTCTTGAGAAAGATGGACCAATGGAAAGTTTGGCTAGACTCTCCGCATACACATATGTAAAGAAGTTACATGTAATTACAGCTCGGCTTGCTGGCTTTGTGCCCAATCCTTGCAATATGGATCCGCTTACAAGGTCTCATCCTGACTTTTGGGTACTAGTTTACTATTTAGAGATTATACGTGGCTATTATTTGGTTTTCTTGTTAGATTTTCCTGTTAGGCTATTTTGTTGAACATATTTTTCTTTATATAATGGTTTCATTACGTAAGACCCCCTTTGGGTTACCTTTTTAGTAAAATTTAAAAAAACCAATATTTAAAAAAAAAAAACAGTGAAAACAAATTTAAAAAAACCTATCACCTCCCCGGGGAAAAACCCCTGAAATAACAGGAGATAAAAAAACAAACACTTCCTTTAAAAATACTTCTTAGGGGAAAACAAACATTTCACCCGTAATTCTGTTTTTAAAAAGCACTGGCCCTTTAAGGGCGCTCTGAAATCGGGCCAAATCGGGACATGACAGTTTATGGAAAACATTGTATCTAATCTCTGCCCTGGCTGGGGGAGTCCACGTGCAAGGGGGACCTGTAAAATCTCATCAAATCTGTGCACATTTATTTCTCTGGGCGCTTGTTGTGAGGATATAACACAGCCAGCAGTGTAATTGATACCCTTTTAAATTTTCCCCTATGTCCTCAGGTGCTGTGCCTGTTGTACTGTATGAAGCTATGCCTCAGCCCCCCCTGCTCAGGTGGGTTGCTCAACAGAAAGAATCCCTGCTACCAAAAGACTCTGCTAAAAAGTAAAAGCAGAATCTATCCCCCGTACTAATGCATGGCCCGCTGAATTACAATGACTATGTTGACGATTAGTTGACTATTGCATGGGTCGATGGTCGATGATGAATAACCCAAAAAGAATTCGATGGCGATGATAG